>BMAW01129013.1:178152-254382 GCA_019974015.1 Nephila pilipes | reverse complement strand
ACACACACACACACACACACACACACACACACACACACATATACACATGTGTGTGTGTGTTTTATATTCAAATTCTCAAATTCAGAGGCTAAAGAATTGAGCTTTTAAGATTCTTATATAAGTTAAGTTAAATTCCGATGAATCTGTAATTCTCTGACCTACTATATGAACTTCTAAATTTTTGAGATCCGTCATTTTCTTACGACGTTAAAGGCAAAGGATTTGACATAAAAATACACATAAATTCTTCCATTTCTTCGTGATTGGTAAGCCGTTTCAAATGATAAGTGTGGAAGTTAAGAGAAAAGGATGTCAGGTCAGGTACCCTCCTCGTGACCTGACCATAGTTCAAAATTAGGAGATCCGTCTCCATGCTGCTTCTAAGTACGACATTAAGGGTACCTTATGCAATTATTTTGATGAATTATTTTTGAAAATTATGTACGAACTCTTTTAGGTCAAATTTGGTTTTAAGATAAAAATTAGAAGTAGTTTTTTCGTGTTCGATATGTACACTAACATACCGTTATTCACCGAAAGACTGATTATGTTATATATACTATTTCTTAATGGAGGAATTCAGAAGCTACACTACTATTGTTAAATCGAGATTACTTTTGACACAAGAGACACAAAATATGGACCGAGAATTTGAATATTACAGATGTAGAAGTTGTTTTTATTGAAGAATGGAATTAACCTGCTACTGCTTGGTGTCTTGCGATCATTTCGCGCTGACAACCATGAATACAAACCGACAGTTGTAGAGAAGTGAAACGGGTCGAGTGCGAACGAATGGGTGTAAAGAAGTGAATTCAAGTCCTTCTGATGAGATATGAAGAGGTTTTTCAACCTTGACTTCCACTGTAACTTCAGACATAACGATTGGAAATGTTCTGTAAATTCTACTAGAGGAATCCAATTAAAAAAAGCATACGGTTACAAAAGATATTCAAATAGCTTTCCTCCCCCCTCCCCACCACACCAGATTCGACCAAAACTTAGCAAATACCATTGACATTGCACCAATTAATGAATCCCATTGCAGACATAAAATTATTTCTGTCGCAGAATTATCCTCTGACCATAAAAAAAAAAATCCACAGTTTTCTTAGAATTCAAAATTCACACTTGTACGCTTACCATCTGCTGTTTTAAATTCCGACAGGCAATCAGCGAAAACATCAAAATTCAAAATTATGACAAAATTAAACTTCCGAGTGAATCTCAAATGTAGATTGTTAAACTGACGGAAGCTGTAAATAATGCTTATTAAATTGCATCAACTTCAGTTCTAGCTAAAATTCCAGATACAAATCCCATAATATAAAAAAACTAATTAAAACTAAAAATTATATTGGGAAACAAGTCCAAAGAGCACTAGGCCCTGAAAATAAAACAGAAGTGAATATAGTCCATTACCTAATTAAAAAAGAAATTGAAAAATTCTTTGATGATATATATATAGCTTTGGAATAATAAATTAAAATCACTTTACACTCAAAATAACTTCCTCTGGACTCAAACAAACAATTGTAACAAAACCGGATGTAGTAACCCTTTCCTCAATAGCGATTATGGCAAGCCAACATTGACACCCAGAAAGCAGAATTGCTGGCAAATACTGTTGACAAAATTTTCAAGAAAACTCCCTATCAGCAAATTCGGACACAAACATTGACATTACAATTAAAAGTACACTTCACAATTTCTGTACTTCCTCTCAAAAGACACACTCGCTTGAAGTAGAGTGGTCAAATGAAATTTTAAATTACTTTAAGAAGTTAATATTAAAAAAGCACTTGTAAAAGATGGAGAGTCACAAACAAATTCTTAAGAACTTCCCTAATGAGTAACTTTCTAAATCACTCTACTCTCTCACACACATTAGCAAAATTTCAAAACTACAGCCTTATTATACATTAAGAAAATCTCTATTAAATTTTTCATTAGTCTAAAATAAGGAAAATGAAAAACACTGAAAATGAAAATATGATCAACTTACACAAAGAAGATTATATCCTTCAACATAACTCAAAATGATATAGAAGAATTTTTCTATTTCTAATCAATTTTTTTTAAATCTCCTGAATTATAAGTCTAAAACAGCCGTGTAGACGGCACGGACTTCCCTCCATCCACTCGCCTCCCACTAAAAAAGAATCCTTGTGGGGCAGCCAGTAGGAACACTCTCCTCCATATTTCAGCAGCAAATGAAAATTCAGACAGTCAGCAATTTCTCCAGACCCAGCAAATCTCCTCCATTACTTAATTCCAGGCTTCAAGTCACAACAACAAATAGAAAGTCAGCTCCTTAATCGTCGACCAAAAGAATATCTCTTTCTCATCTACCTGCTACAGAGAGTCATTATTCTATCTACAGTTAAGCTATCAATAACTAATTCTGATAAGAGTTTGAAAGTCGCAGACGCGACCTAGGCGCTCGAAGAAAGCGGCAACTTGCGTTGGCTTTCACCTTCCAACGCCGATTCCTTTTCATTTTCTCTTAGCTATCAGATCCTAAGCTATTGCTTTTATTAACTGTAATTTTTTAAATGTTCTTTTGTGAATAAATTACTGTTGTCATTGAGCTTCCCAACTTTAAATGCAACTTTATTGTCAGTATGGCAACATTTAATAGTACCTCTGCAGTCATGGAATTTATAGTCCCATAGTTTGTTTATCTACAGTTATAATGTTTGATATATATGATTATATGGTTATTATTAAAGCCAATATAATTCAATTTCGCTGTACTAATAAGTTTATTGATATTCTGCCTTGGGGGGAAATGTACGTTTATAATAGCAGTAATGCTAAATGATTAAATGTAACTTCTTCGAAAGCAGTTGGCTTAATATTAAATTTGAAATCAAAGCTTAAATTATTATTAAGCGTGATACAAATACAGTTTTTAGAGTTGGAAAAGAATTACCTGTAATTTTGAGTTGGCATAAAATTATTGTTACTGTAAAAGTATGAATCGTGTATCAAAGAAAAGTCAACCTGAGTCTCCTCTACGACCATCAAGGCCTGAAGAGGCATAGCTCGTGAATAGTTAATGCTGAACTATAACAGTATTATGTATAAAACTATATAATTAAAAGTAAACAAGATCAAAGTACAACTCAAAAGTTCTAAGGTTAAATGATTTAGGTCCACACATGAAGTACAATGCATCTAGTACCAACTATCCAGCAGTAACATAAACAAGAACTATATTCCGAAGTCACTTTAACAAATTCAAGGTCTCTCCACTTATAGTACACACATTTGCTATTTCCTGTCTCTACAACTATGGTCAGTGGGAAGATCGATGTTAAATTTTTTATAAGAGACATAACAATTTTTACAAAATGTGGAAATACATTCCTCCCTTTAATGAATCTCCTTAATACAACAATCCAAATAATTTTTTGAATTTTTACAACAGAATTGGGTATTACAGTAAGTTCCACATGGTTTATACATTGTTTAGTGTTAATAAACATTATAACTTGACACGAGAGAGAACAGAATGAATTCAGTCACAAAACATTTAATATTTTTATTTTAAAAAAAAATCTATTTATTCCATTTTCTTTAAAAAGATCGAAGCTATTACTTTTTGAACAATATTTCCAATTTTGATTACGACTAATTTATTATAATTATATTTATTGATAATTTTATTAGCATCTTCTTTTTTTTTAAATTGAAATATTTGTCCACTCTTGAGGTAGAGGGGTCAAATTTCTATTTCTTGATCCATATTTTAGATGTTATAAAATTTATGAATGACGTGCTTTTCTACATCATAACTTTTTTTTATTTTTTCTTTACCAGTATCCATTACACAATAAATGTCAACTTTAAAATTTAGAAGAAAATTAACGGTAAATTAAAAAAAGGTAGATTTCTTCTTTAATCATGAGCAAACGAATGTTTTTCAGCGGTTTGTTCTAATAATGGTAAACTGTATTCCACTGTATGTTATTTAATGTTTATGGAGATTTGTAAGTCAAAACCTTTAAAAGCACGTCAAGTACACAAAACAAACCATTTTTTGAAGAAATAAGAGGCCTTAACATCGAGTTATGATAAACAGAAAGCTTTGTGGGTTGCTTTTCTTTTTAAACCAATGTTGATTTTTTCTTGTAAATTAGCCCACAAGCTTTGTTTTTAAATCTCACTACTATATGAAGTGAGCTTACAAAGACGAAAAATTTATTACTAAGACTGGTAAGAGCTTTAATTACTTTCTCTAATACGAGAAATATTTATAATTGAGACATGAAAATGCAAGTTATCGTGTTTTATAAGCGTTTTTAGCACCTTAATTGCATTTCATATATTAGGCATTAAGGGGTTCAAATTTCAAAAACAAAAAAAAGACCCTTTTTTCAATTTGAATGCACTCGTGTTTTTGTGTTTTCAGATTCGAGAAAGTAAAACATATCTTTTTAATAAAACGAATACTCCTGCAACGATAAATAAAGTACAACAAGTTAAATAACTGATAGAATTGGAGGATGTCCCATTGCATGACAAAATAAAATCTCAATTTCTTGAATTATTGCCATTGAACGTCTAATTCAGAGCTATATTAGACATTTTGTATTACACTAAAATATTTCTCCTATCTATTCTAAAAAAATCTACTTACCCCCCCCCCATATATATTATTAGTTTATAATATATATGGGGTATATATTAGTTTATATGGGGTATATGGGGCATATATATATTAGTTTAGTTTTTATTAACGTCGCACTAGAAGCAACACGAGGGCTATTGGCAACGAATGGACCGCGTAATTTTGAACCTCAGCCAAGTGAAGAGGACGACACCCAAGTGTATATATATATGTGTGTGTGTGTGTGTGTGTTTTGTATTAAATAAAATTATTCTCTCTGATTGATTTTAATGAAGACTATAAACTTCCGAAGAAGGTTATTTTATTTTATTACATTTAAAGCTGGAAGGAGGTATTGCAAAAAAGTCCTAGGGTTTAAATTTTTTTGTTGAAAAAACACTCCACAAAAGGCACTCAAATTTTGTCATACAGAAAAGGGTTTTATTTGCCAGCACAATCTACATCCTACTGCTACATCACATATTTTCTTGCCTTGTACATATATGATTATTTATCGGCTACATGAAAATCAGTAGTAGCGCATTCACATCCTTTAACAGTTTCAATAAATAATAAGTACAAAAATCATTAATATACTCTTACTAAAGCAATATTCTTATACAATATTCAAAAACTGTAGAGCTGCATAAAAAGAAATGCAAAAGCACAAGCATTTCATTGACACCATAAAATTTTATTCATATACATGACATTAATTTGCTTTAACATTTTAATCACATCTTAAAAATACATTTTTAGAATCAAAGGTACTCGAAAAGTCCTGGGAATTTTTTTTTTTTTTTTTTTTTGCAAATATGTGCAGAGAATTACCAAATGTTAGTAAGTACCTTAGCAGTTAAAAGCATAAAAATATTCATCCACACAGAAAACATTTTGGTCCAGACATTCATAGTATAACATTCTTCAGTGTTTCCTTTCATACACTTTAAAAGCGAATAATTTAACTCTCGAGTATACATACAACAATGCACATAAAGACAGTCACAATATAATTGTTTTTACAGATTTTTAATCCTTAGTAAACTGTGCAAAACTCTCAAAATGTTGGTAACAGTTATAAAGCAATTTTTTTACAAGCTTCACATATTAAGCAACAATCGCAGTTTTAAAACGAACTACATTTTACAAAGTACTCTTACAAATAGACATACAGAGTAGATTCACAATGAAATTTCAGTACAAGAGCACAAAGTACTTAATTTTAGACAAAATCCTAAAAAAACACTATGCAGTTTTGTGTCGGATATCTTATTAACAAATGTGATTGTGATTGTTTAATAAAGTCTCACTCAGATGCAATACGAGGGTTATTGGAGACGGACCTCGAAATTTCATCTTCGTAACAAAAATTCTATTATAAAATTTTATACTATCATCAGCACGCAGATTGATTTCATTATAATTAGCGGTCACAAATCTTCCATCACACACACACAAACTCAATACTGAGATGTATCTTTTCAAGTTGGATATTTTTAATTCAATTTTTCTATTTATATCAATTTGATATATATGAAATCAAAAATACCCCTTATTCTTTACTAAAAATTGGTATATTCTTGAATCTTTCCAAAAGTTATGATTCAATCGAAGTACGATGTTAAAACAATTATATCAAAAACGGAGATTTTTGAGTTACTTATTATAACTTTATACTAAATTTTATAAGGATTACGCTTTACATGTCTGAGAGTTTGTTGAAAATGTTAAAAATACCACCAAATAACAAACCATTGACTGAATTTTTTAAGCCCAACTAAAAAAACTGGTTATCAATGATTATAAAGACAAAAGTGATTATTATCCGTAGAATATTTTACTTTAAATATCAGACTGATTCATTTGAGAAAAGATATTACTGCTCAACTGAATTATAGGATGTCACAAAAAAGGAACACAGGATTTCAAACACAAGAATGGCTGATAGAGTACTACTTTCAGTATTTCCCTCTGTCTCACGGGTCTCCAAACTATGACCTGAGAAGCCCTCTCATCCGGCCCGTGGAGGCTTTTTTATTTACAGAAAAAAGTTATGGAAATTTACGTGTATCTTGCCAAGATCAGCCGCTCACTTGGATGTTGCGTTTTTACCGAACTGAAATAGAAGCGGGCTATAGTGCGTTATATTTATTTTCCAATCGATCATTACATTTTAAAACTTTATTTGCTGCTACATTTTCTATTTCAGTTCTCAGTCAATGTGATGATACAACGCCATCTAGTGGCAGAGTTTTTAAATGGTTTCCTACTTGTTCAAGACTTGATTATTTTGATCACAGTTTAACAGTTGTGGTTGACTAAGGTTATGAGGAGATATTAGTATCGGTTAGAATCTAATTGCGAAATATGTTGTATTCTATTTTATTTAGTGATTATTTCCTTCACGTAATTACTTACCAGTGTGTATAAAGTATTAATGTCGTTAGTTTAACAAGAATTTTCGAATATACTGAAGAGATAACATAAAAAGCAACAATCTCTCTACCATAATGGATATATTTTCACACTATATTCAGATTAGTTTAATTTAAGAAATTATTAGAATTTTTAACAATTGTTTTGGGTCATTTGCAGCTATAATTGCGACGAAATCAGTTCGCGAAAACAGGTTTTTTGAGCGAGATACTTTCAGTTTCACCATTTATTCATGTTGAAGTCACTTTCTTTTAGTTCCAAAGGATAGTCGAGAAGAGGAACAGAAAAATATACAATGAGTGTCGACAATTTCAAGAATAATGGAGTTTGAAAAAATTCATCAAATCCAGGGAGAAAGTCCTGTGTGCGATTTGCAACGAAACCGTGGCTGTGATGAAAGAATAAAACCTGCATCGTCATCATTGAAAAAAAAATCAGGAGATATATGCACAGTTGGAGGGTAAAGTACTTAACCGTTGACGGAGGAATGAATATGAACGGCATAAAGAGAGGCTTGGTTGGACAAGTGAAGCAGATGTGTAATGAAAAAAAAACATTCCATAACCAATGTTCCTGGCCTGTATTGTTCACCAGTAACCTTTGGTGGACGAAATATGTAGACATTATCAATGTACTGAATCCTGTGGTAAAGATGGAGAATTTAATAAGGTCACATAGGCTCAACATAGGCAATTCATAGACATGTTGAAAGATACAAACACAGAATCGCAAGATTTACCATATTGCACAGCAATAAGATGGCTAAGTTGTGAGAAAGTTATGAATTAAGAAATGAAACAGGCGACTTTCTGGAAAGTAAAGACAAGCCGCAGCCATTACTGTCTGATGAAGAGTGGGTATGAAAATTGGCCTTTGGTGCAGACATAACTAGTCTTATAAATTTTCTGAACCTAAAACTAAAAGGAGAGAAAAATCTATTTTCTGATCTATACACCCACTTAAAGGTCCTCAGATCTAAACTTGTCTTGTTTTTGGAACAAGTACAGGCCAATAACTTGATGCACTTTCAACAGTGAAAAATCTTCATGGCTGAAGCAGCAGCCTAGTTCCCCAAGTCGTTTGCATGCGGGATAATCAAAGACTTCCAGCTGCAGTTTCAGGAGCAGTTTTCTTACTTGGATTCAAAGGCAGAAATGAGACTTTTTCAAAACCTATTTGTAGCAGATGTGGTCAATTGCCCAGATGAACTGAGCTGGAAGTCATTGAGTCACAAGCAAATGACCTCTATAGGACAAGTTTAAAAAAGGGCTGGTGGGGTTTTACCAGTTCTTGCCAAAGGAAGACTTTCCTAACGTCAAAACTTTTGCATCAATGTATTCTTCAATCCTTGGAACAACATACTTGTTGAACAAACTTGTCTAATGATAATCTCAGATTACTGTTGATGTTAAGGACATCAACCCAGGAAACTTGGTACCCAGGAAACAATTTCACCATTCCCACTAATATAGGTATTCCTGTGTATTGTATCAATGTATTATTAAATAACTGAATAAATAATATCAAATAGATAATTAAAAACATCTATTTTTCGATTTTTTTTTATTTGGACCTTAAACATGTAGTCGGCCCCTAAACTGCTGTTTGCGGCCCTCAGGCTGAAAAATTTGCAGACCCTTGCTCCATCTTAACGATACATTTCGTATTTCCATTTTGTCTCATAGATGATAGTGCAGAGAAAAGTGAATATGATACAGGTAGTTCATTTTTGTTTGACGATACTCAGTCTCCATTTGACGCAAGTAGACTTCTTCCAAGATTACGTTACAAACATCATGCACCTGGAAAAAGAATCCAAGCTGAATTACCTGTGCTATAAAATTCTACAAAGCTGTGTCAGCCTATAAACATTATTCCTAATGACCTGTTAGATTTAGCGTAGTTTAAGAGGTTGGAATATAATTTTGATATCTTTCAAGACATATCAGATTCAGATTTCTGTATTGATTAAATAATTCTTATATTGATTTGAATGAACATGAAATTTATGATATAATTTTTAGTGATATATATTATTCAAGTTTCTGCTACTAGGTATAATATATAACGCTAAAAACTGAAATATAAACTTCTGGAACTTTTTTTCAACCACTCCGCGTTAATAGGTTTTGCGAATACTATGAATTTTAATCCACATATGGAGTGTGTTGATATGTACTTAAAAAAAGGCTGAGTTTTGTTTGAGAACTTAGTCCAGAACTAAGGCCAAAATCTTAGTGTAGAGCTCATTGATGCACACCATTAAATGAACATTGTTAGAAATGAAGTCGTAACCATTAACAAGCACTTCAAGACAGTCGTCAACAAGGCTATTTTACACAGTCTTTTCATTGGGGTTTTACCTAGTCTTCTTTACGATACATGAATATGAGCCAGATATATGAGAAGTTCTTCTAGGTGGTATTTCTCGCACTTTTATTTTACTCTAATGTTTTCTTCGAGATTTATCCCTAACCATTTCCAATAATCCAAAAGAGATATACAGTTGTTCAATCTAGTTTGCTACAAATAACTTTAACATTTTTTTTTTATTTCAGATAAAGATAAAAAAAATAATTGAAAGGAACAAATACAAAATAAAGTAATAAAAATATAGAGACAGCTATATATTAAAGTATTTGTTCTTTACAAAACGTTCAGCTTTATATCATAAACATATGTATCATGTAGAGAAAACTCAACCTCAATTAGAATGTTAATTAAACATTTTAATAAAAATACGCAATAGATTCACAGGAAAAAAAAACTAAGAGCACATAGTTATAATTCTAAAATTAGATACTTCTATAATGGTGAGAGCAAATTATAAATAGCGATGGATTACCCTAGTTGCAGCAACAGAAAAGAAAATGACTTCTAATTTTAATATATTAATTACTAATGAAAATATGGTTATAGAAATAAATTCTACATCAGTATTGTAGAAAATATTATTTTAAAAACAAGTAAAACTTTTGAATCACAACAAAATTTGCTATACGACCATTGATTTTTCTTTAAAGTAATTTTCACGCACAAAAACTTTCATCTTATGAGAAAATGATTTGTTCCATATAATATTTAAAACAGAAGGTAATATTCAATTATATCAATAACTACAATTTTTTAAAATTAATAGTGAAGTCCTTATGATTTTTAGTTCAATAGTTGTTTATTCTTAAAAACAAGAGATATAATTTCATTTGTTACATTCATGGATTGGAAAATTTCGCTTTAAGGCTCACCTCTGAAAGTTCATTGAATATAAAGTAACCTGGTTATTAACAATAGATTTTACTGAGTTTATCTACTTTTTAATATTCATGTTACAAGTAAAATTTTTTTCTTTCAGTGTCAAGTTGCTGAAAAATACTGAACTTTCTTCAAAACAGCCAAATAGCTCTTAGAATAACACATATCAATATCTGCAGGAAACAACTTTATAAATTGTGGAATATTTCTTTTACTTATCAAAGTCATTAGGAGGGTCGGTAAAACATAAAATGTGTTTCTTTTAAAATTTATTTAGAATTTTAACATTCTAATACAAAAAAAGTTATACTATTTTGTTCATTTCTTGCTTGTGTTTCAAGGTAATTATTTTAATTTTAATTTCTTAATTAACCATTTATTACTTTTCAAAAACATATCTGGAATCTTAAGTGAAGAAATCAATAACACAGACATTATTTCAAAATACAAGAGTTGTGTGTTAACATTTGGAAATATCAATTCCATCCAAAGTAATAAATGCATTACATAATATCATGGTTTTCACTTATAATTTCATTAAAAACCCTGATCAATTAATATAGTTGTAATTATATTTAAAGCAGCTATCTACTATTTATGCGAAGCTTTGACAACTTTACACATTGTAGCTTCGTTCAAAATGGATTGAAAAATCATCTTTTTCTCCAAAATTAACATTTATCGACATCCTCAAAATTCCTTTAATATGTTAACTATTAAAAAATAAGAACTAGAATGAAAAACAAATGAAGAATAATGCAGATGAGGAAAGACACACTTAGCGCAACTAGTACTGTATCCACATTAGCAGCAAGTTCTTGAGTTTCATTCTTCATTGATAAGCATGAATTTTCGAAACATTCAGAATCTTTTCACATACAAAGAAAATGCTATACGAGGCGACACACATATAACATCACTGATATCTCAACATAAATTTCTGTTCTCTTTGCTAAGATATTATGCCACCATATTTAAAAAAAAGAAGACAAAAATATCGAATATTTTTTTTTTCATTTTCTGTTTATTTTTCGTGTAAAATAGTTTTGTCTTTTTACGAAACTTCTCATACTTCACATAATATCATGCGATCTATAATACAAACTGTTATACAGAGACTAGTTGGTTCTACGGCTCCTGCAATTGAAAAATCTGACTCGTCATTTGATTATGTACACACATGCTGCTTTTTAATGGTGTTAACTTGCCACTGTAAGATAGCACTGAATAGGGCAGAACATGTACAAGCTTTCCCTTTTGATATATGTGCAATTCTATAATTTAGAGAACGAGCTCCATAGAATGGTTATAAAGGCAAAGAAGTAATACAAATAGCAAATATGAATCGTCGTAGAAACGTTGCATAGATCTCTGTCGCATGTACAACGAACTAATCTCAGAACTGGAGTCTTTTCAGTTTGGCAGTCATTGGTAAGTTTATGACCTTCTTGCAGACAGTTTCTTTTCCACTGCTCCATCTCATCTATGAAAAAAAGTAAAACTGTTATTCTGCCATTCATGCTATTGACATTAAACTAAATATTTTTTTAGCATAATTAGGATTTTTGTTTCTTAAATAAATCCTGAAAAATGCTACTTCCTGTTTGATCTGTTTTATATATATAAAGGATAAGTGTGTATAAAAATAAACAGTTTTTTTCCCAACAGTTTGTCTTAAAATTTCGCCTAAATTTAAAATTTTGATTTCTAAAACAAATTGTTAGAAAATTAATTATATAATGTCTACTCATTCAAGATTTTCAAGTAAGTATATATATGAGGATTAAATGTACAGCTCTATGAGAGATAAAAATTATTTATATAATAGGATATTTAATGAATTCTCATTTATTTTTTACTATGTGTTTTCTAATACGATATACTTAGACTGATTCGATTTACATAATTCAACAGTTGCTTTGCCAAATACTGACAATGATTTACTATCTTTCCTGAACAGTATAGACCAATTGAATTGAATGTATAGTTACTGTTAAAGGATTTTGAGAGAAAGGGGCAGAACTAGAAATTGCAGAAGTGCACTATCAGTAAGAAATGAATGTACTCGTATAATTCTACCGGTTTCCTATGTGCAATATTCATTTGAATATATAACAAATTATGAAGCCTATATTGTTAAGAGGAATTATGGAGAACATAAAATCTTCTGCTATTGAACTTCCGATTTTACAGTATTTTCATCAAAATATGTTAATTTAAAAGAAATAATTATCTCCAACCAATCACACTGAACTGCGAGGTAAGAGAATACAATGATTGTTCTGGGTATAATTTTAGAATTCTTTTATTGTAATTTATCCATTTGTTCTCATTCATTATTTATAAGAGCTTTTCATTTGCTGTTACTTTATTACAATCATATTATCACTTCATGATGAGAACAAAAACTAGTTTATTGCTCTAAATTAAAGTAGTTAAATTATACATTTAGTTTTAAAGAAAATGTTACCGTATGTCACCATGTTACAATCAACTTTCAGTACGCTTTTTAGGAATCATATCCCAAGAATACTTTTATCAATAAATAATATTTTTGGTTCATATTATTTTAACTGATAAGCACGTAATATAAGCAATAACTAATTATTATCATTCAGTTTGCACTTTTTAACAGCGATACAATTCATTAAGTAAAAAAAGTTTATCAAAACGCCACATAATAAAAATCGAGCCTTTAGAAACAGAGTTTAGTAAAAAATTAACCGGTTTGATGAAAAGTTACTCCTAAACTGAATTGCCAGAGGTAATTTTTTTTTAACAAATATATCTAGACAAACTATTATCACGAAAGTTATTTCAAACTTAAAGAATGTCGAACTTCAAAAGAATTTCTTATCTATTATACAATTTTCATGTTTTAAATTTATGATTTCGATTAATACCTTTTGTTCGATTAAAAGTTCGGAGAAAAAAATTAACACGAATCAATACACGATGATTATAATTCAGACAGATTACATGTTTCTAGAATTTATTAAAATGCATTAGAACAAATTAGCGATAAATTAAAATATTATTAATTAAATCAATTTATTCTAAATTAAGACAGAATAAAATCAGTTAAATTTTCAGTGGTTTCTTACTATTTGCATCATACTGAACAACAGATTCACATCCTAATTTACATTCATAGCTGTATACATTTTGATGCTGGAAGTTTTCTTCTGTACACTTGTCTGTTCTATTGTTCCTGTCATATGGGGAAAAACTGCAGATGTAGCATTTTATACTGTTTCCTGAAAAAATTCAAACTTAATTATTGAAATTTCATTTAATGAAAGCTAAAATAATTTAAATATGACAGCTTGTAAAATGATTTTTTACATTTTATTTATTCAAATCTTTACCTAAAAAATTCATTTATTGTTATTAATTTTATCTTGATGTAATAGTTGTTTTCTGTTATTGTATTACTATATTTGTGGGTTTTTTGTTATTGTTTTAAGATAACATTGAAATACTTCGTATTCTTGAATTATTTTTTATATTTTACTTAATCTAAATGATGTTACTTTTATTATTTACTGATGTAACTTTTTCTTTTTATCCTGAATTTTCAAAATTGTACATTTTTTTGGATTCTGTGTTTGTTTCTCGTTATCAATCTTGTTGCCATTAGTAGTAACTATGTCTTTTTGATCAGTTTGAGTGTTTTATAAATTTTGATTTAAAGGGATGATATTTTAAATCAATGATACTATAATATTTTAAAGATATGAATAGATTTTAGAATATTTTAATGTAACAAAAATTTAGCACTAGTTTTGCTTACTAATTTATTTATCATTTTTATAAACTTTATCAAAACTTTGATTAGTTTGATCATGTCAATAGAATCAAACAGAATTTCTTAAGAAATAATTAACTTTCAGGTTCTTGTTTTAAAAGTACTTTTATATTACAAAAGCAATTGAAATTAAGCACAGTAATAAAAAAAAAGAGAAATTTTGACTAGCTTCAAAAATCAGATTTCTATCTCCAAAAGGGAAACTTGCGGCACTAACGTTATGGCTTGCACTTATCGAGCATTACAAAATAAAACAGTAAGAACTAACTGCCGTATCCACTGTTAACAGGACCGGCTATCAAAGGAAATGCATCAGGGGCTTCCTGAAGTGCATTTCACCATTGCAGGCTCATTCTCTAATTCAAGTTAGGAAATTTTGACCGAGCTGAAACTTGAGACACTGTGTAGTCAGGTCACTTTATCAATGAATCCAGATTAAATCGTTAAAAACATTTAATACAGTACTTCCAGAAAGGAATGAAAAGATGATACAAAACTTATAATTAAATTTTATTCAATGCTTTTAACCATTATTAATATAACAGTTCCAATCAGAAAAATTTGCTGCTGCTTTTATCAATCATAAAACATATGCAAATTCTCATTAAAATCTTCACGCTGGCATATAATATGTGTCTTAACAAAAAATATCAGGCAATAGTATATTTAGGGTAATCATGAGTGAATTATATTACTACATTCGTCATTATTTTTTTTTGTTGTGGTTATCCAATTATTAACCACTTGAAAGAATTCTTATGATTCAATTACATTACAAGATTTATTATTTTTTATGTGTAATAAAAAAGCATACAAGAAATGTTTGCTGAAAAGGTTTGAAATTGCTTTTTTTAAAAAACAGAAATAGAGAAGTCTCCCTTAATTATACTACTGCATGACATTTTTTGTTAAGATGGTGAAATGCACTTTAGGGGAAATCCCGGATGCATTTCCTTTAATTGCCGGTCCAGTTAACGGTGAACACGGGGGAGGGGTAAGTGTGTGTGCATGTTTCATTTCTCTAAATATTAAGTACTTACTGTAAATTCTTAGTAATTAAGTTTATTTTCTTTTCCCCAATTACGAATAAGTGAAGAAATTACTTCTTTTATACACTTACATTTCCGATACGGTTTAAGAAGGAAAGTAAATTTTAAGAATTGACTATAGTGATTGTGGTAAAGATGATTGAAAAATAAAGCTTTGAACTGAACTTATACTTCATATATGTTATTGAACATTTAGTCCTTTTTGACGCGTGTGCACGAGCGATCAATGCTTTGGAACAAGTACAACAAACTATTTTTTTATTGTATTTATGAACAGTGCAACAAAATTTGAACGTATTTGAATAAACGTCAAAAAATTGTTTTTAAAAGCTAACAAGGCACGATTATCTCTCAAATAATACTTATTACTTAGAAGTTTCAGTTACCTACTTCGTTCAATTTATCATTTTAATGCTTTCGAATAATAAAACCTTTTACTGTATCAGGAACTTAAAATTATGGTAATCAAAAAAGAAAAGTTGCCAAAATTTCTAAACATTCATCAAGATGATATAAGTATATAATAATTTGATTTAAATTTATAATACTAAATGTAAATGTTTGCACTACCGATAAAACATGGCCTTTAAGAAATTAATTAATATAAATAAATTAATTTAAAAAAATTAAAAAGGAGGTTTACCTTTGATAAAATCTTAAAGCATCTCTCATCAAAATGTTTTAGAAAAATATTAAAAAGAAATAATTTGGTATAATATATGTAACCATATTGAAGTAATTCTGTGCTATAATACAGACTTCAAATTACCATTGGATAAAATTATAAGGTTTCTTAATATTTGTCTGCATTAATAATAATTTACTTTAGCTACTTGCGCAAATCCTTTCTTAGTAGTTATGTTCTAGAAACTTTTTTCAATACGAGCTACGAATACTTATGAAATTCTTAGTTTATGATATAATTAAAACTTATAATAAATCAGAGCTTAATATATATACATAAATTCTGAGCACTTACCTTGGGAAATCAAACAACCGAGTATTGTAAAAAGAGGAATATAATAATACATGGAATCCATCTTAGTCAGTCGAGGGTTCCCACCTACAAAATTAAGAAACTCTTTTGTAACTTAACTACAAACTCTTCGTCACACCATTTAATATTCATAATAATTCAATATAAGGCTATAATGATGCAAAGTTGTAAGGCCGTAACTCTAGAGCTGTATGGCTCATTACTGAATTACCCGTTTACCTTCTGGCACGTAATTGACTTACGGGACCTCAGGAGCAGGTGGTTCAGTAACACGATAGAAAGTAACACGAACATTGAATTGATCACGAAAACAAACGAACTCGTCGTGAATTTTCATAAACTCCGTGTGGTAGGAAGGATACAAAACCGTTCTGTTCCACAGGTGACTAGGACACGATTTGTGCTTGTGGTATACGAGTCAGACTTAAAAGTTCATCGAGGGGCTTGATAAATAGGTTTTTGAATGTCAACTCTAGGTATGAAAAGGCATATTTGCGTTTCTCAAAGATTTAATATCATAATAATAGGGAATAATTTGCTTTGAAAGAAAAGTGAACCTTGGTTTCTTTTACTTTTGAGGCACAGAGGCCTAGTAGTTATGGTCACAGATTCGCGGCTTTCGTTGAGTCGTATGTTCGAACCTTGATGCCATTAAAGATCCGCCGTGTAGCCGAGGCTGATGCTAGTTTAATCTATCAAAACTAAAAGTTTTCCCTTAGGCGTGGTGTGGAAGTTAGGAGAAGGAGGTGACAGCTCAGGTATCATCCTCTTCACTTGACCGAATTTCAAAATCACGAGGTCCGTCATCGATATCCCTCGTGTTGTTTCTAGTGAGATGTTAATATAACCCACCAACCAATTTTTCTTTAGAGATACAGTGTTTATAAATTTTAAAGATTTTTGTTAATCATTTTTTAAATAAAAATTCAGTTCTTCATAAACATAACACTTATTCTCTGTATTGCAACACATTTATTTATTTTTATTACCCATGGGAATATTCGCTCTTCATCTAAAGACTAAATCGTTTTTTTCAAGTCCGTGGAAAACACTGTCAGGTAGTAAATTTCTTTTTAAGAATTTTAATTACAATAATTATAATTCATTCCCTTAAAACTCGACGAATGATTATGGCTAATTATGCTCAATACATCTCCTCTAATATCTCCTGCGCAATTTTGATTGATTCTATGAGTATGTGTATATGCTGAAGTATGTTAAATCTATCGAGGCTTAGAGTCCTCCCGTTGTCGTGCTGTGGAAGTTAGGAGAGGGGGTGCCAGCTCAGGTGTCGTCCTCGTCACTTGAACGATGTTCAAATTAGAGGTCCTTCGCCAAAAGCCCTTGTGTTGCTTCTAGTACAACGTTCAACAAACCAAACCAAAATCCGAAAATGAAACGGAAAACTGTTCAATGCGTCTGCTATTTCGTCCATTTCTTTTCGGCAAAACTGGTAAAATCAACTCGCAGATGTTTTCTTACATGAGTTACAGAATAATTACCTCATAATAACAAGTAGTTCGGGGAGCTTTGATTTGGGGCAAAGAGCAATCACCGGAGTGATTTTTGTATAAATATTCTTACAAATATGTTAAGTCAGTATTAACCTAATACAAGTGGCCGCGGTAGCCTAGTGGTCATAGTTTCGGATTCGTGGCTGGCGGTTTTTGTTCAGTAGTGAGTTCGATCCTTGGCCGCTAAAGACTCGCCGTGTAGCCGGGGCTAATGCACGTTAAATCTGTCGGGGCTCAAAGTCCTCCCGTTGGCGTGGTGTGGAACTTAGGAGAGGGAGTGCCAGCTCAGGTGTCGTCCTCGTCACTTGACCGAGGTTCAAAATAACGAGGTCCGTCGCCAATAGCCCTCATGTTGCTTCAAGTGCAATATTAATAAATCCGAACCAAGTAATTATTTTCAAAGACTAATCAACCCTTTTTAAAAAAATAATATGTTGTTGACTTTTTCCATATCAATGTTTCTCCAGGGCAGTGGTCTTCAAACTGTGTTCCGCAGGACTCCATGGCTCCTTGAGTGCAGCCCAGGGGTTCCAAGAGGGAAAACAAAATTCAAAATAAAGCTATTAAATATTTACAAAAAAAAAAGAAAAAAAATTACTAACGCTCTTATTCGCCAAGGAACATAAATATGTATTTAATTATCTTTGAAAATTAATCAGTAGCTATTCGTGAATGGACTGCCGACGTCCGTACATATAACAATAACTAGAGTTTTAATTGTGCAATCAATGAGTACACAAAAAGGATTCATGTCCTTAACGGAATTCGTATGACCATGATTACCTAAAGGTAAGCCGCTTTTTTTAACGTATGAGGCAATGAAAGCTAAATATAGAAACAAATTAAATGTAGAATATGAAATGCGACTATAGGTGACATCAATAGAGCTAGACTTAAGAGTTTGTGTAAAAAAATTGCAAGCGCACCACAGTCACTAAATATAATGGAAGAGTTTAGTTTAGTTTTTATTAACGTCGCACTAGAAGCAACACGAGGGCTATTGGCGACGGACCTCGTAATTTTGAACCATGGTCAAGTGACGAGGACGACACCTGAGCTGGCACCGCCCTCTCCTAACATCCACACCACGCCAACGGGAGGACTTTGGGCCCCGAACAGATTTAACGTGCATCAGCCCCGGCTACACGGAATATAATGGAAGAATGAGTGACATTTGGAGAGCGAGTTAATACCATTAATGTGTGAATTATATTAATTTTTTTAATAAAATATACTTTTCTTCAGTTGTTTTTGCAAATAGTTCCTGTAACATATTTATATATTTTAAATATTTTAAGATTTATTTTTCTACGGGAGGGTTGGGATTTTCCAAAAACCCTTATAATTCGAAGAGTTTCATGAATAGACAAAGTCTGCTCTACGGTAATACCTTGAGCTTATTTACGACGGATCTCGTAAGTTGGAACCACGTTCAAGTAATAGGATAGCATCTATGAAGAATATAGGCTATTTTCTCATTTTAACTTTCATTCCATACCACTTTAAGTAAGAACACTGAAGTCTTACTGAAATTAAATACAATAATCCTCACTGTTTAACTATAAATTTTGGTGGAAAGCAGTTTTGAACTCTTGCCCTAATGTCTACCAGATTGTTGAATTACCTATCGGTTGATGAACATTAAAAAATTAGATCATATCTCCCGAAGCATATTTTTGTATCAGAGGGAAATGCGATTTGTTACTAGTGATAAATTTAACTTTGGATTTACATGTTAGCAACAGCTGATGATTTAAAATTGTAGCATAATTTACTCTTCTATATAGATTGTGGGGGATGTACTATTAGGCTGAACTTCCTGCCAGCTTTCCTTTACAGATTTTGAAATTTTGACTTGAGATATTTTTTTACTTCCAAATATGAAGTTACTCTTTTTATTTATTTGATTTTGACACCTGTGTAATGACCGGGTGGGAAAAAATAGTCCCACTGTAGCTCGTGCATGTAGTAAGAGGCGACTAAAATGGGTATCCAGAGTCTGGGAGTATAGCAGGTCACCGTGCCCCTAGGGATTAAATCAGAGGACATCGGAGGCTTGCCTTCTTCAGGTAGGTACTAGCATTATGACTCCTAAGCCTCCAAGTGATCTTTTTCTTTCCCAAGGGGGCTGTCTTTGGTAAACACGGATGAAGCGCCCCGGGATACCCTAAGCGATCTTTCTCTATTTTTGACCCTCCTACTTGTCAACCATATTTTATCTTTTTTTTCAATTCTTTCATACGTTTAGATCAGCTTTTTGGTGTAGCTTGGCTACATTTGGCTAATGCGACAGTAAAATACTATCATTCACTTGTTTGTCTTTTCAATTTTTTTTCTCACGTCTAAATCACAGCTTTACCTTGTTTTACGCAGCATGGCCATGTCTGGTTCCAGCGCCATTGCTATACTTTCTCTCACTCGTTCTTTTTCAGGCGTCTAGATCCCAGCTTTACCTTGTTAAGCGCACCTTACACTTGGCTCTGGCAACATTAAACTCGACCAACACTCATACACACTCTTATTTGGTTTTGACAAGAGGCAAGACCACCAATTACTGTTTTTCCTTTCGCTTTATATATGAAGAGTTGTTTTAAATTGACTCATTCTACTTTCATGTGTCAGACCTAGAAGATCACAATTTAAGTGGCTATAATTCCATAATGGATTAGCATTTTACTGGTGAATCAACAAAGGTTTTCGCGAATTCCAAAGTCTCAGGTTCAAATCCAACGCTTCTTCATAAAGAAATCAAAAAGAAAAGTGATAGAATAAAAATATATGTCATTCACTAAAGGTGACAAAATAAAATATTTCATATCGGGCCCAGGGCGCGAGGGAGAAAGAAAGAGAGAGAGAGAGAGAGAGAGAGAGAGGGGCAGATTTTGCTTATAGACCAAATATAAAATATTTCTATGAAGGTCAACGTAGTATGGGAGGGAATTACATCCTGGTTTCTCACTTATGAGATACTTACCATAAAGAAAAACTAGCCAAAGAATTGCAAAAACAAATAGTTTTGCAGTTCTAGACATGAGACGTTTCACTAAAAAAAACGTTCGTCAGGAATTATAGACCATTTTGATTGCAATCTTTGAAACTACGTTTCCTGAAAGGGCCGCGGTAGCCTACTGGTCATGGTTTTGGATTCGTGGCCGGGGGTTTCGTTCAGTCGTGGGTTCGATCCATGGCCGCCAAAGACCCACAGTGTAGCCGGGGCTGATGCACGTTAAATCTATCGGGGCCCAAAATCCTCCCGTGGGGTGGGGTGGATGTTAGGAAAGGGGTGGGAGCTCAGGTGTCATCCTCGTCACTAGACCGCGGTTCAAAATTATGTGGTCCGTCATCAATAGCCCTCCTGTTGCTTCTAGTGGTACGTTAATAAAAACTAAACTAAACTACGTTTCCTGAACAACTTAAGAAAATATTTATAATACAACCTCAAATACAGGCCAATATATTTGTGGATTACTTTGTATTCAATAATATCTATAATGAGCCCCTTCCTTTGGATTTTATCAGCAACGAAGACAACTTACTTAATAAACCGTTTCATGTATCTTTGATTAAATACAGCAATGCGAGCTTCTGGAAAATACGACCCCAGTCACTACCATCATTTCTGCATCTTTCATCAGTTGGTTGATTTTATTAACGTCGCACTAAAAGCAACACGACGACTCGGTCAAGCGACGAGGACGACACCTGAGCTGGCACCTACCTCTCCTAACTGCCACACCAAAGGGAGGGCTTTGGGCACTTTAACGATCATCGGTCCCTGTTAAGCGGCAGGTATTTAGTAGCATCAAGCCTCGCACCTAGGACTAACTGCCGGCAGCGAGTCCGTTACCATGACCACTCGGCTTCTACATCTACACATCTTTCATCGAGAAAATCATTAAATTACCATCATTTTAATTTACTTTCAGCAGTTATTTGGCAATGGAATTATTCCACAATCTTGGTGCATGCAAATATTCTTCCAAATCCGAAAAGATAAAGATAAGATATATCTAAAAAGAAAAATATCGAAAGGTAAAACTAAAGTTACCTTGTACAGACCAATAGCTTTGACTTGTCCACTCAAAAACTTTTGAAAGAATTTCAGACAATCGCATTTCCTACTTTCTGACTGTAGAACAAAAACTTCATCCCCATAATTATGGGTTCGTGCTTTATAACGAAAACAGAACGAGACATACTTGATTCATAAAGCCATTGAGGAAACCAAATTGCAGAAGAAATTCTTCTTGGAAAATGTGTTCATAACGAAGATTAGATACAGAGACATATTACCGAACCATATGAAGAGTGCATATGATTCAGTATATGTTGCTGGTCTTATATATAAATGTATCCATATTGGTATGACTGGGAAAATAGCACTAGGAATCCATAATTTACTACATCGCGATCACTTCAAAATGTAGAAACTATTTTTCTTTGGAAAAAAATTATTATAAACTGTTTATATACAATCTTTATGCGTGATTTTTTCAAAACATTTGAATCTGGAGTCAAGTGCTCTATATATGCTGATAATACTTTTTTTCTATCGTTTTCTTCAATTTGATATATTTTAAGAGAAACTACAAAATACATTGGAAAGAATCTTTCATTGGCGTAGGAATTGGAAACTTACCTTACGTCCGGACAAAATCTCCGCAGGGGAGCTGTCAAATTATAGAAAACACATATTTCCCAATATTATATTGGCTGGATTCCCATTCTCTTGGCAATATTCCATAAAATATCTAGGAGTATATTTCTCCAAACGGAATAAAAATATTCATACAATGAATCAAATGAAAAATAAAGCATTGACAAAGACTAACGGTCAGAAAGACATTGCTTATAAGCAATATGATCCGAGATATCTAATCAAATTAATTAATAACAGAATTCTAAATTTAGGAATTCTTCATTTTATTACACATGTCATATCATAAATAAATGATGGTATAATTACTTGAAGCCTTTCAATATAATACAAATCAAAGCTTTCAGAATCGCGTTGGGTCTCGCACAATGTACCCCAAACATTACGCTATTAAAATTGGTTGAACAGAAAATTTTACCAGAAAAAAAAATGAGAAAACTGAGGGACTAATAAACTCTTCAACACTCAAATATCAAATGGAAACTTTTCTTCAATGCATCTAAAAACACTGCAAGAGGATGAAAACATCGCTATGAATTTTCGTCACAATTTCAATTTTAATGAATAACAAATTGTGTCTCTTCCAAGATGATGATAGTAAAGTTTTATTGGCTCAAGAGCCAGATGTGTTCATACTGCGCCAAACAAGGTAAATCTGTGATCTAGACATTAAAACAATGAAAAAAGATTGATCGACAAGAAGGGTCAAGTGAGAAAGTAAAGTTTATTGGCGCAAGAACCAAATATGGCCATGCTGCGCCAAACAAGAGTTAACTATGGTCTAGACGATAAGAAATTGAAAAAAAGACAAAAAGGAGGGTCGAAAATAGAGAAAGATTGCTAGGGTATCCTGGGAGAGCGTGACAGTGGAGTTTAATGGCGCAAGAGTCAAAGCAGGCTATGCTGCGCCATCCCGGGAGAGCGTAACTCGTGTTTACCAAAGACATTAAACAACAAGGGAAAGAAAAAGTTCACCAGGGTAACTCGGGGTCATGATGACAATACTTACTTAAAGAAGGCAAGTCCCTGAGGTCCCCTGATATAATCCCCTGGGGCATGGTGCCCGGCTATACCCCCAGACATTGGGTACCCATTTTAGTCGCCTCTTACGACGTGCATGAGCTACAGTGGGACTATTATATCATTCTCGGTCACTACACAGGTCGAGTCTATTCGAGTCGAGTCGAGTTCTCAGACCCATAAATGATTTATACTATTGAATTCATCTTCCAAGGGCTGGGGCCTAAGGCTTTGGTTTGGTTTTATTAACGTCGCACAAAAAGCAACACGAGGGCTATTGGCGACGGACCTCGTAATTGTGAACCTCAGTCAAGTGACATCTGAGGAGTGGCACCCCACGCTACACCAACTTCCACGCTACACCAACGGGAGCACTTTGGACCCCGACACGTTTAACTTTCATCAGCCCCGGCTCCAGGCAGGTCTTTAGTGGCATCAATGCCCGAATCCTCGACTCAACGAAAAGCGCCGGTCGCGAGTCCGATGCCTTAAACACTAGGCTACCACGGCCACAGATCGGGACCCAAAGCCCTCCCGTTGGTGTAGGATGGAAGTTATTAGAGGGGGTGTTGTCCTCGTCACTTGACCGAGGTTCAAAATTACGGGGTTCGTCGCCAATAGCTCTCATGTTGCTTCTCGTGCGACGTTAATAAAACCAAAACCAAACAATCAGATTCCAAGGCATATAACTACTAATCCCTATTAACTAGTGTCTTGTTAGATGAATTGGTTGAAAACAGAGATTCTGGTATTATAACTGCTACAGATGAATATAAAAACTAACACATTACTTCGATAGTAATTTACACAAAACGCTTCTTTTGCTTATGATATAAATCCTATTAACTCCATTTTCATGGCTGAAGCACTAGCTATTTTCGCAAGCTTTAGATGAACTGACAGAATCTAATAAACTGCTCATTTTATCAGATAGTTACTCAATTCTATCTGCTCTTCAAAACTTCTCAATCAAGTCCCCAAAAATTATTCATAGATTGGCATTAAGATATACATACAATCCCATTATAATACTAAGTAGGTGTTTTTCGGATTCCTGGTCAGCCGAAGTTTTTGGAATGAACGAGAAGATAATTTCGCAAATATCGGAAATGAATTTGATGTAAATATTGACTGGGAAGTCTCAGAAAATACCTACACGAACAATTATTAAAACAGATGGGGAAATACTAATGGGAACTTTACTTCAACAAATATTTTCAAAGTTTGGGGAACATCCCAACCATCGATAAAATTTCCATTTGGACTAAAAACAGAAGAGAAGAGATTTGGGGTATCCAGAATTTTAGTAGAATTATCATTATCCTTAGCCTTTTATATAAATTCAGTTTACAGGATAATACAATTAATAGTACTTACAATCAAATAAATGACGAAGAATATTTTCTGTTAACTTACATAAGTTACACCTTTCATTGAAATTATCTCTGGAACACACTCCAGATCGAATCCCATGTATTACTACTTTCAAAGGTCTCTCGCCTGGTCATCACCTGGGCCTGTTATACAAATTGAATTTACAGGAAAATTCTGTATATAGTAATTGTAATCGAATAAATGATCTAGAACATGTTTAGTTGACTTGTAAATATATATATATATATTGCACCGAAATTATCTCTGAAATATTCTATTGATTCCCAGTGCAATATCACTTACAGTGTGCTTTGGGATAAAGCAATAATCAATAAAAAATTTTCGAGCTTTTTACAAAGGATGAGATACTCTCTCTTTGTGAGATATTTAGTAGTAGGGAAATGTTTGTTTTAAAAAGGGATTATGGCCTTTGAGGCTCCATATCTCTCATAATCTAGGCAATCAATTAATATTCTTCTTTATGAGTTTGAAATAACCCCTCTCGAGACTTCCTGTAAAGGAACTCTACTTCAGATCTACTTGTTCATGAATTGGATATTAATATAGAAATTATCAAGATATTTCATTTTAACAACATAATTTAAAAATATTCAGAGTTTTTGCTATCAGATAAGGCTATCAATTTATGGATAAACTTTGATTTTTTTAAGACACTGAACAAGGTACGCAAATCTAGAATTTATTTCAAACTTTTGATTGGAAATATTACAGTTTTAGTTTTAAACTAACGTCGCATTAGAAACAACACTAGGGCTATTGACGACGGACCTCGTAATTTTGAACCACGGTCAAGTGACGAGGACAACACCTGAGCTGGCACCCCCCTCTCCAAACATCCACACCACGCCAACGGGAGGACTTTGGGCCCCGAACAGATTTAACGTGCATCAGCCCCGGCTACACGGCGGGTCTTTGGCGGCCAAGGATCGAACCCGCGACTGAACGAAAACCGCAGGCCGCTAGTCCACGACCTTGACCACTAGGCTACCGCAGCCCTAAAATATTACAGAATTTCATTATGAAAATATCGAAGAAAGAAATTTCAATAAAAATGAAACCCAAATGTTTTTTAAAAAAATTTATAAAATATTTAAAAAGACAAAAATAAATTAAAAAATTAAATGAAAATATGGAACCCATCAAGTCAAAAAGCAATTTCGGGCTGAGGACCGAATAAGCGGGTTCAAACTAGTTTCATAGTACCAACCTTCCCCCTTCGCGACGACTTGGTAGGCTGAAATGGAAAATCCTTAGTACAAAAGAGTTCAATGTTAAAAATGCAAAAGAGTTTGGTGATAAAATTTGCAAAAATAAAATTTAAAATTCTAAAAATTGTCAACAAATAAAAATATAAAAATTACTTACAAAGATTCAAATGTGGGAGTTAGAAAGGTAGAATAATCTTCAAAAAAAAAAAAAAAAAAATTAAAAAATGGATAAAAGAAAAAAAAAATGCAAAAAAAAAAAAAAAAAAAAACCGTCATTATGATATAAATTTAAAAAAGATTCAAGTTGCTGTTCGGTTGGTAACAAAGTGTATAATGATGCATTCTATTGGTTGGTAATAAGTTGTTTGGTAACTGAGTGGAATGGTCCAGAGAATGTGTAAGAATTGTAAACTGCGTAAAATTAAATAAAAATAAATAAATTCTTCACGGCTAGACTACTAACTAAGAAGCCGACTTTGTGGACCAAGTGTTGTGTGGTGGATTTGAAAACGAGTCACCATTCGCAAAGATGTTTATTATATTTGTGATGTATATAAGTATTTAAGAAACTTATGGGATAATCGTGATCTATACAATTGTTGAGGAATTTTTTAATATTATTAAACTTGTCTATTTTATGTGTGGTTAATTTGTTATTACGTAATAAAAAGGTTAATAAAATATTCCTATAAATAGACAAGTGTAAATTGCTGTTCCAAAAAGGAATTTCGATTACACGGAATTCGAATCCCTCTCTTTTATCATATATATTACTAACTCGTCTGCGAATATATATATATATAATAATTTGCAAGAATTTACTTTGATATTTTTAAATCATTCCTTCAAAAAATTCTCTTTGATAGACACAGTAAATCATCGGTGCATGAATGAGCATTGTCTGATATTTGTAAAGAATTACACATCGGAAATAAGTAGGGTTATGTAAGAAATTTTTAAAAAAACGACTCTTTCTAACAAATTAATAAAAATTATGACGTGATATGTGTTAGTATTAGGTCAAAATGAGGATTACATCCATCTTAATAAACTTGTTTTTAAAAAGCTGTTTGAAGAAATTAAGCAGTTTCATAAAAATATAGCGACACGCTGAATAATAGCTTTTCTACTCGTATATAACGTCGCATTGATAAGAGAATTCTATACCAAAAACAAACTCCCCCGCCTATGTATAGATGGTTATGAAGTAAGGAGTTTTAGGTTGTTTGTATTTCATGAGTGGGATTGCTTAGTTCATGTTTATGCTGTCAAATACATGATTCAACCCGATGCTTCTCAAAATATTGATTTGTACTAAAAATTGCGAGATACTTATTTTTATTGCTTCCTTTAGTATGTTTAAAGATATTAAAGGCTATACGAGAAGATATTAAGGGACAAAAAAATAGAAAAAAGATGGGATAAGCTGAACTTATGCGGCTATGTGAGTAGGAGATACTATTACTCTTTTCTTCTTGCATTGGCCGACATTTATTTTATTTGAAATACGTAGAGTCTGGATTTAGATTTAATCAACGAAGTCCACGAATTTGTTTAGTTACAATTTCTGTTAAGGGAATCATTTACTCTCTCATATCTTATTATACATTTTTTTAAATAAAAATAAATGTTTAGTTTTAAGTCTTTTGCACAGCTTGATAATTAGAATCTTAGACACTTTATAGAATCTCAGAAAGATAAAGTTTTGCATGGTTTTCCGAGATGAATATATTTTTTACAATCAATGGCATTGCAGTAATGGATATCTTATCCAGACTTCTTTATATAAAATATTTACTGTAATTAGACTTTTGAATAATGTAAGTCTTAGTTATTCCATAATTTTATAGTAAAAAATTCTTCAACTTTAAGAGAGCTTAGAACAAGAACCTGATGCAGTTTTGATGTCTTAAACTCAATAGTTAAATTTTCAAGTTATCAAATCTAGATCTTCTACATATGTAGCTTGGTGGTCATGGTCACAAACTTACGGCCGGTATTGCTTGCGTCGAGTCGCGGATTCGAGCACTGATGCTACTGAAGACCTGCTGTGTAGTGGACCTGATGCATGTTAAATCTGTTGAAGCCCCAAATCTTCCCATTGTCGTTATGTGAAAGCTTGGAGAAGGGGTGCCAGCTGAATATCGTCCTGGTCAATTGACTGAGGTTTAAAATTACGAGGTCCGCTGCCATTATAGCTCTCCTCTCATGACTTCGAAATTTCTATTTATTCCAACAGTTTATCATTAATATTGCTACTGCAGAGTACCAGAAATATATTGGCTTTTGATAATATCATTAAAGAAAAATTAACAAATTATTCTGATTTTTACAGCTTACGCAAAGTTCGGGCCCACTTCGGAGATTATTCAACGATTATTTATGTTCTCGTGGCTCTGTTGGAGATGCTGACCAATACGCTTTCTTTAACCGTTTTACCAAAATTTTTCATTTCAACTGTCCTATTGTTGAAGTGAAACATATTTGCATGAATTCCTTGTGTGAAAATCCTTGCTTTCATTTCAAGCATAAATCCTGTATTCTTACGGCTCATAAAATTACCCAACAAATTTCTTAATTGTTTCAATTTTTTTATAACGTTTCTTAATATTTAAATTTCCCTTATTGTGTGCTTGTAATTGTATACCATGTATTACGTTTATGTTTTGTCTAGTGCTTCATTTTTGAATATTTCAATTTTCCTTTTTGTGGGCATTATTTGTATCAAAGGTGTGGCCAACCGTCGCCGGCAGTCTGATCGTTGGTGTGAGTCATAGTGTCTGTATCCGTTATTAACAGGAAATTGGGACGTCAATGGAATAAAGATTGATATGTATTCCAAAAAAAATATTAGAACTATGATGCCACGTTCTAAAAACACATAGTTTGTCAACTTTTATTTTCTTTTGAATTTAGAAATTATGAATTATCTTTTGTTAAAGAAAATTCTTTTTGCCGATTAATGCTGAATGCGGAGATAATTGTCTTGCAGGGCGCCGGTTTGTAATTCTAACTCCCTGGGGTGAGCTCGGTTCCCTTGGGCATTCTGTCAATTACTCTTGTGTAACTTCTGAGATGTTACTTAACAATCAATAAATCAAGTATAAGCAAGACCATTACAAATGCGCACGCAAAACACTCTCGCAAATTACATATTTCCCGTTCGAGGAAATAGTCCTTCAACCTGCTGCCTCTCGGCAAGATGAGAGATATAAAAGAGGTTCGAGAGGTCCACCACAAACGAACAAATTTCCTACAAAGGTGGTCATAATTTACAGCTACCGGGCTTACATTGTTCTGGTAAGTACGGGTATCACTCACCAGAGGCACACTTGTGATCTCTTCCTTTCCTATGGGGTTAACGGTCCTTAATAAACATAAGTGATGCACTCCGGAATACCCTATCGATCCATCTCTATTTTCGACCCTCCTTCTTGTCAACCTTCTTGTCGTTTTTTCAAACGTCTAGAATGGCTGCGGTAGCCTAGTGGTTAAGGTATCGGACTCGCGGCTGGCGATTTTCGTTGAGTCATGGGTTCGAGCCTTGATGCCACTAAAGACCCACCGTGTAGCTGGGGCCGATGCACGTTTTTCTGTTGGGGCCCAAAGTCCTCCCTTTGGTGTGGAAGTTACGAGAGGGGGTGCCAGATCAGGTGTCATCCTCGTCACTTGACCAAGGCTCAAAAGTACGAGGTCCATCGCCAAGAGCCCTCGTGTTGCTTCTAGTGCGACGTTAATAAAACTAAACCAAACCTAATTCAAACGTCTAGATCACAGTTACGCCTTGTTTGACGCAGCATAGCCAGGTTCTTGCGCCATTCAACTTTACCGACACTCACCCAATCTGAAGTTACCAAACTAATGAATTTAAAATATTATATAAATGTTTGACTGATGTTTAGTGACTGTTTTAAAATATGATAAATTTTATAAAGCAATAAATTATGCAAAAGGTTATTCTTGCTGTAACTTTAGAACTTAATTGACTATAGAGGTTTTAGATAGGAATTCCTTTCCTCACATTTCAACGATAATGATCAAATTATTCTAAAAATATACTTGAAAAATTGTCATCACATATAGGATAAAAATATCTGATACAAAATATAATTCAACATACGTATATCGAGGGACCATATGAGTGTTTTAAATACGTTCGTTTAGTTGATAACCTTTCATATAGCTGGGTTTGTTTTTAGGATATATATATATATATATATATATATATATATATATATACTATACGCTTCCAGAAATATCACATTATGGATACTTTTCAGTTTTATTGCCTTAGAGTAGATTTTTTTAACACACTAATAATCATATATCGTATGATCATTAAGTTAAAAAAAGAAAGTTTGTCCTTTTTATAATATACCATATTATTAAAATAACTCCTCTTGCTTCTGTTTTGAAAATGAAGTCTATAAATATACGTTGGGTGCCTCATATCCATAAATAGTCTCAAAACCCAATTTACCAATTTATCCTACGGGAAATCAATTAATCCCCTCCCGGATTGGGAAATTCTGATAAATACTCGAAAAAAAAGCAATTGTATACAATTATCATTTTTATAAAAGAAATGTTTCGTTATAGAAGCTCTATATAAAAATTAATCTTCCATTACATAAAAAAAAATTGATTTTGAAGTTCGGTATTTCATTTATACTGTCATTAGTGGCACTTTTTGGTCTCTTAAATGGGGCAAAAATATGAGGATTAAAACGATCCTATAAAAGACTGTCTAAATTGCCTTTTACTCAACATTTTCTAAATGGATTAATGATATTGTTATTAAATGTATTGAAAGAAAGATATATCACACATGTTAGTCATATATTTTATATGGAGTGTTTCGAAACTCATGGGCAAAAATTTAAGGGGTAATAGAAAACCTCAAAACAAGAAATTTTCACCATATTTCTGCTAAGCATTGGCACCATTATTTCTGCTAAGCATTGGCATTGTATGGTGAAAGCGTGAGTGAACGGTGAACCACTAGACGGCATTGTAATGGAAAGCAAAAAGCGCGAGTTTTCTTACATGTCGTCATTTCTATCATTATACCTCCTGAAATCCACAATAGAAGTTCCCAAACATCCTATATATATATATATATCTCTATATATATTATTGACACTAGTATACCAAAGAAGGTGTCGAAAGAACCTATATATATATATATATATATATATATATATATATATTACAATACCCGACACTGGTATCACCAAGAAGGAGTGTCCAGAAAATTATGCAAATTTCAGATTAGAAGCACGTCACCGAGCTATGAGAATGATGTGAAATGTTCAGCTCTCCAGCGCATGCTGACGAAGATATAAGGGAAGGAACGTGAAGAAATGTTCAATTTTCGTGCCGTTATTTCTGCTAAGCAAATCTTCATAGAAAATCTGTTTTTGTCTCAGAGGACGCTTGTAATAGCAGAGGATTCCAGACCTTCGTCAACGGAGGCAGTTCCAACAGACACATGATTATACGAGGGGCATTGTGAGAGGACTGATTTGACGTCACCAAGCATGGATCAACGCATCCACCGACAAGCGGTGGCGTATCCGTAAGCTATTTCTACTTCCATTCTGCAGCATGTTCAAGACACCCTGAGTGTTTCCATATTGTCCAGAACCCTTTTCCGTCGATTGGATGCTAGTGGCCTGCACTCCTGGTGTCCGTTAAGAAGACTGACATTTACCACACAGTTTAGACACCAACATATGCAATGGTGCCGGGCTCAAACGATGTGGAAGACAGAATGGCATAGGGTCGTGTTCTCAGATCAGTCACACTTCTGTTTCTCCAATGATAATCGCCGCGTATGCATGTGGCGTCTATGTGGAGACAGGTCCGATCCGTCAGCAATTGTGGAACGCCTCACCGCGCTACATAATGATTTGGGGCGCAATTGCGTACGATCCGAGGTCACCTATAGTTCGTATTCAAGGCACTTTGATAGTCAAACGATACGTTCATGATGTACTGAGGTAGGTGACACTCCCCTATCTTCAGGGGCGTGCCCAATGCTCTTTATCAGCAGGATAAAGCTCTACCGCACACTACTAGCATCAGTCAACGTGCTGTGCAAAGATGCTTCCCTGGTCACCGTTCTCTCCTGATCTTTCACCAATTGAACACATTTGGGATGCGATTGGATGCCATTTGCAGACCCTTCCACTGCCGCATTCAGCAAACTAATTGTGGCAAATGATTGACAGGGAATAGAGAACCATTCCTCAGGACACCGTCCGTACTCTCATTGACTATGTACCTAGACGTGTTGCTTCGTGTATAGCCGTCCACGGCGATCCTACAATCAACTGAGCCAACGCTGTTCTTGCTTTTTATTATGCATATAATTTCGAATTAAAAATCATTTATTGTTCTTTGCTGTTTCCCTCTCTTTGCCGAATTTTATCACTTTTTGGCCACTCCTACTTGGTGTTACATTTTCAATGTAGCGTAGTGTATATATACTGTTAACAAAAACAGTATTAGAATACAGAGAAAATTGGAATTTTCAGGTAAATGAAATGAAACAAATCGAATAACAAATTTTTATAAGATACCATTTCTCACAAGATAGTATATAACAAGTAAAAATAAAATATTTTAAAGTGAATACAAAGTTTTTAAAATAAAAAAGAGAAAATTAGCACTGCAAAAAAAAGTAATAAAATAGGACAATGGAGTATGCAAATTACAGGGAACGGTGACATCATTAGACTTTTAAGGTCACCCTCAAATGAGCTTCAGTTAATGACACTTGAAAGCAAACAAACAATCCTTTTAAAGCAGATTTTAAGAAAATTGCTGTCATGGCACCTAAAATAAAAACGATTTCATTTGCGAAGCGGGAACAAGTCGTTTATCTCACCACAGTGGCAAAACGGTTTGTGAAATTTCAAGAGATAACTATTTCATTGTGCTCAATTTGTAATATAATTAAAATGAAATTGGGGCGTGGTGTAATAAATTGAGGATCAGGGCGACCTCACACACCCAAGAAAACTGACTGTGAGAGAAAGACGGCAGCTGGTGAAAAATACTTTGAAAATTTCATCAAGAAGTGCTAAGAGACTAGCCGCAGACATTGAATCAGCATCAGGAAAGAATGAAATATCTCAGACAGTTAGAAAAGTTTTCCATGACGAAAGACGGCCAAGATAGAAACCATATATTTCGAAATTTATAGAAAAAACCCGATTATATTTTGCTAAAAAATACAAAGACAAACTATTAGATTTCTGGAAAAATGTAATTTTTTTTCGACTGAAGCAAATTTGAAATTTTCATACCAAAACACGTCCATACAATTTGGTAGAAAAAGTGCTGCATTAGAGCCTCAAAATATATTGATAACTGTGAAATATGGAGGAGGTAACGTAATAGTTTGGGACAATAGGGCTTACAATGAGGTTAGAAATCTGCTAATAGTTGATGCGAAAATGACAGCCTTGACATACATTGATGTGTTACGCCATAACCTGAAAGACAACGCACAGAAATTAGGATTGGAGGAGACTTATTTTCTCACAAGACTAAGATCCTAAGCGTAATGCCATCAAAAACAAAGGTGGCTTCTCTATAATGCTCCCCAAAAACTTGTATAACTCCCCCGCGATCCCAAGACCTTAACCCAATCGAACATTTGGGGCATTTATTGAACGTACAAATAAGAAAATGCTCAATAATCAGCAAACATATTCTGAAAGAAGCTTTATAGAATGCATGGAACACCATACCTACAAATGTGACAGAAGACTTAGTTGAATCGATGCCGAGATGTTTGAATGCGGTAATTGTAGCCAAATGATTGCATACAAAGTATTGACTTTTAATTTAAAACTTTAGGTATTTTATTTCATATTTAATGCATCATTCAAGTCTGATATTCTAATACTATTTCGTTATTTCGTTATTTTTGCTGAAAATATTTTTTATTTTAAGTATTTGTTACAAAATATATTATTTATGTAAAAATGTCGTAGATTAAATATTTACAATACCAATTTAATTATTTTATTGCCTTAAGAAGTACGAATTTTACATTGCTTTAATATTTCTTTTGTCAACTGTATATATATATATATATATATATAATTTCTCAAGAATTCTTTGAGTAACTAACTTTGAATATATTTCCTATTTATTTTGCTATTTTCATCATTATAAAATAATAATAGGTATTGACGAAGTTAATATAAATAATACATGAGCTTGTAAATAAGTTTTATATGTGTCTTGGAATACACCTTACTATTTATTTCTCGCTAACAAGTATATGATACACTATACTTGAAAACCATCAAAGTTTCCATCTCAAAAATAAGTTTATATTTAGAGGTTAAAAAGGAATATGAAGACATTTTGCACCTCGAAAAAGTGTCGATGTACCTCGAAATTCCCTTTGAACTTCTTTAAAACATCTAAACTGCTATTTAAAAAATAATCTGTAAATGATTGTACAATCTATGCTTATTATAAATAGAACTTTTATTGGTACCGATTGCAGCTTAGTGATATATCGCTTTGCTCATTTGAAGTCTATAGCTTAAAATTCTAAAGAATATAAATTTACCATTATATCCGATCATTTACCGTTTCATTATTAGTATAACATAGAATAGAGAAAGATTCGTTTCTAAAAATTATTTCATTGGAAATGCAAACCTTTTTAAGTATTATAATAATCTATTATTTTTTAAAAAGAATTTTAAGATAATTCATTATTGAACACTCTGATTGTAAACCCGCGATTTAAACGGGCATATAAACTTTTTTTTTTTTTTTTTGAACATTTGTTCTTATGTTCGAAATAAATGTTTAAAAAATCTTTGAAACAAAACTACTTTGCCCATTTCCACTCACAAATATATGTATAGTTCAAATAAATAATTAAAATAAACGGAGGTTTTGAAGCGATTTTGTTGAAAAATGGAGCAATCAGAGGGTTTAAGAAGTCAAAATGAATATGGCTCCACTCTGCATTTATATAAAGATAACTCTCTGTCTATATTAAAGACTCATATAATTTTGCTTTCAGCCTTTTAGTTACTAACTCATTGCGTGCCGTTAGAAAAACGCACGCGATTTACTCATTTTGAACATACTCCTCGATTTCTGTTATAGATCTGTTCTTAAGCAGTGTTTAGGAAAATCCCTATAAGATCTGGAAAAAGAAGGAACACATGCACGCGAGAGCCTTTTACTTGCGTGCTAATTAATGTGATGCCTATTCATTTCGCTTCAAAGATAGAAGACTGGTAATAAATATTACATTCAGGAAAAGATAATGATTATTAAAAATAAAATTTGTTATTATATGCACATTTATCTTAGTTTTTACCCTGTTGAAAAAAAGTTTAATTTTTCCTGCATGGGTCTGCTAGATCCAGTTTAATTATTTTAGGTCCTAAATATTTTTCATTTATTTTTGCATTTATCGATATATACAACTATGTCATATATTTTATACCCCCACACCTTTTCTCTTGTTTCCTTTACCCTGTACTATCTTTTATTTGTATAAACGATATTAACCCCTTAACTGTGACATATATTTCAGAAAAATGGACCAAAAATGGAAATTTTTTTTGACTGTTTAATTTTGTTCTTTATATTATTATAAAAGTTAGAAAATGGTTTTTTTATTACAAAAATAAAATTTTGAATGTACCTATTAATTAAAAATTAATTAAAATTAATACCTAATTAATTAAAAATACTTAAACTGTACTCCACATCGCTGTCTGAATCGGACATTGCGAAAAAAGAAAATTATTTGCAAAAAAAACTCACTGAAAAGCAACCAAAACTAAACGAGAAAGCGAAACTCTGCCTTTGTTTATCAATCCAAGTGTGTCTTTGTTTATCTGACAGCACCCACATTTTCCCTCCCTCGACCGAAGTCGTAATCGGTGAAAAACTAAGACCACTAATGCCATCTATTACGAAAATAGTGAATTAAGTATCCTAAAGTAGAAACGAACTCAGCTCGGGCTTCATAAAATAGAAACGTTAATTTTTCTCCTGCCCGAAGTCAGTTCGGGCATTACAAATACTATACGTAATAGTTGCCCGAACTGGATTCGGGCGACACTGGCAAGGGGTTAAGGATTTAAAAGCTTGAGAATTACGGTTTCTTCTTTCTCATCAAAAAATCCATCTTCTCATTATCCTCTTGGATGGATAAGTGTGACCATATTCCTCTCTCTCTCTCTCTCTCTGCTTCGTTTAAATCATTATCAGTTTCTTTCTCAGATTGAACACTGAACTTCAGTAAAAGCCTTTTGATCTCTATAGCAGTAAGAACACGATTACTAAGAGTCGTATTGCTTAATAAAATGGTGAAATATACCCAACAAGTAGAACATTATATAGTGTGGTAACGATAGCCAAGTGGTCATGGTCGTGAACTCTCGACAACAAGTTATTGATTGTTAATTAACACTGCACTTAGAAGCAATACAAGGGCGAGGTTTAAAATTACTGACCTTGAAATTTTGAACCTCGGTCGTTGCTGCGGTAGCCTAGTGATCATGGTTTCGGATTCGTGGCCGGCGGTTTTCTTTCAGTCTCGGCCTCATAAGACCCGCCGTGTAGTCGGGACTGATGCATGTTAAATCTGTCGGGGCTTAAAGTCCTCCCGTTGGCGTGGTGTGGAAGTTAGGAGAGGGAGCTGCCAGCTCAGGTGTCATCCTCTTCACTTGACCGAGGTTCAAAATTATGTGATCTGTCACCAATGGCTCTCGTGTTGCTTCTCAGTGCGACGTTAATAAAAAACTAAACTTGAACCTCGGTCAAGTGACGAGGATGACACCAGAGTTGCACCTCCTTCTTCCACATCACGCCAAAATAGGACTTGGGACCTCGATCAGATTTAATTTGAATCAGCACCTCTACACGGCGGTTCTTGAATGGCATCAGGGCTCGAGTCAACGAAACAAGTCGAAAACAAAGCCGGCTGCGAGTTTGCAATCATAACCACTAGGCTACCGAAGCCGAAGGTCTAGTCGTAGTTTCAAGCCTTAGTGACTTTAATGACCCATCGTGTTGCGGGGTTAATGCATGTTAAATCTGATAGGGCTCAATTTCCTCACCTTGGGAGGGTGTGGAAGCTAGAAGAATTAAGTGCTTGCACGGGGATCATTCTCGTCATTTTGGGGTCTCGTCATTGGCTCAAAATTAGGGGGTAAGTAGCCAACTGCTTTCGTATTGCTTTTATGAGTGACTTTAATAAACAATTAATTGTATGCGTATATCAGTATTCTGGTATCATAAATCTAGAATTATGGTCGCGGTAACTTAGTACGAACTCGTGGCCAGCGTTGTTTTCATCGAGTCGAAAGTTTGAGATCTGATGTCACAACAGACCCAATGTGTAGTGGGGCTGATGCACGTTAAATCTGTCAAGGATCAAAGTCCTCCCATTGGTGAGGTGTGGAAGTTAGGAGAGGAATGTTCCAGCTCAGGTGTAACCCTCGTTTCTTGATCGAGGTTCAATATTACGAGGTCTGTCGCCAATAGCTGAACTCGATTCGCCGTGTGTATCTTTCACCGGGGTGTCCTAAATGTGTCTGCATGCTTAAACTGAATTCTTATTATTCAGTTTTCCAGGTCGAGTTTTCAGCAATCGGATTTGCAGAATTGTAGACCATCTCTCATAACTTCAAAGTTTCTATTTTTTCCGATATTTAATCGTCAATATTGCTACTGCAGAACACCAGAAGTAAATCAGCTTTTATTAATACCATTAAAAAAATTAGCAACTTATTCTGATTTTTACAACTTACCCTGGGTTCGGACTCACTTCAGAGATTGTTATAACGAAATTTCATAGATTCATTTGCAAAACTCGCTGTCATTGATGGTGAGGGAATGAATGTCCCTGTCCTCGGTCTCATATAGCTATGGTTTTAAAAAAAATAAGCAGCTCTTTCTGACTGGAAGGTCTGGTGGCCAACTTGCAATATCGGTATTCGGTATTAGTTTTATATTCCGAGACCAAATCTGAGTTTTTATACCAACTCAGGTTTTATTACTCATTTCTTAATTGGCCATGGCCCCCTCGTTTGCTATTTAAATTGCTTTAATTTGAAAAATACAAATTTATGATCATGTGGCTCCGGCTACTACGTTTTCTCTTATCCTCTAGCACAATGTTTTTGCTTATCCTCTTACCAAACATTTCCATTTAAACTATCCTATTGGTGAAGCGAAACTTATTTGGCTGAAGTCTATGTGTGAAAATCCTCTCTCACTTGCATTTCAAGCTTTAATCCTGTATTCTTACAGCGCGTAAAATTACTCAACAAATTTCTTAATTGTTTCAATTTTTTATTACATTTCTTAATATTTAAATTTCCCTTATTGTGTTGTTATAATTTTATACTTTGTATATATATATATATTTATATTTATCTAATACTTTATTTTTTGTTCCCGAATTTGTGGAGGCTTTTTGTATTGTGCCATTTAGCCTATTATACAACTGATTTCTGCAAGAAAATTCCTACTGTTATTTTTTCTTATTCTTGTCGTGCACATTTTCTGCTATGTAAATACATTGCAAGCTTTATTTACTTTTGATTTCGAAATTATGTAATATCTTATGTTCTTTTGTCAATAAATTCTGAGTCTGAGGGTGATTATCTCCTGAGAGGGGAGGTTTGTAGCTATAAGTCACTTGGATGAGATAGGTTCCCTTGGACATTCTGCAATAGTCTTTGGGTTGCCTCTAAGTGGAATAATTAAGGAATAATTATCTGATTCCCACAAGTTAAGATTTTAGTGACAAAAATCTAAATGGCTTAAGCAAAGGGAGAATTTTTGATTAATAAAATTTAAGATAATGTATAAAAATATAAAAAAAAATAAAGCTTTTTAAGTTACTTTTAAATTGAGAAATAAAATGTTGAAAAACACTGTAAATTAAAAACTGGCAAATAATTCTATCAATGGAATTATCTGAATTTATAGTTGAAAATTGGAAACTTTTCGGGGTATAAAATATTAGCAAGTAAGGCAGAATGTAGCAAACTTGCATTAAAAAAGCTTAAGATACATTATTTTAAAATAAGCATGATTGTTATGTTGAACAACTGAATAGCAAACATCATAAAAGGAAGCCTTGATTTATTTTTAACACAACAGCCTTGAGGGATTACTACATTAGTAACGCTTGAAAAAAATAAACGTTACGTTTAGTCCAGAAATAGAGAATCCGCAAACGTATAAGCAACTAATGGGGGATTTTAAAATGATTTTAAATCTAGATGAATGACTCTTTTTAAATTTTAGAAGATAAAAAAGATATATTTTCTTCTTATTCTCTTCTGCTTTGTTTTATATCTAAAGTGGAATTGCTGTGAATATCAAAAAGTAAAAGAAATCACCGAAGCTGTCGCAAGGCTTTCTGATGACTGTAATTGAAACCAGAGTCATAAAGGTTATTCTATAACCTTCTATGCTCAAGCTTTCATATTAGGCTACTAGAAAGTATATTAACTGCTTGTTATCACCAGGTATAAAATGACAACAAAGAGTTATTGTTTTTGAAACAAGAAGAGAGAATTTTTTGAAGGGTTATTCCTTTAATTATTTTTTAGTCATACTTTTATTAATTTCGACAGATTTAGTGGAATATTTTTAATGAAAGCTATATAGATAAAGAGTTTTATAAGATTATAAATAAGATTAATTTAATATGGCACCATTCAAATAAAAGTAACCTGGTTGACTTACCGGTCATGAAAGAATTATTCGTCTTTGCTTTGTCGCATTTTAAAGAAACAAGTTAGTATGAATACAAGTTATTATGTTAAAATAAACCATAAATATAGGACATAGCAAATATAGACTTAAGGGCTTAACATTTAATTATAGTGATTTTCAAGAAGCATTTTTGACTCCGAGGCACCCAAGTGGTCTTTTTCATTTCCGTGGGGTTTATTGTCTATGATAAACAAGGATGAAGAATCCCTATGTGTATGAGTGTATGTATGATGGTGGAGTTTAATGGCACACGAACCAGTATATCTATTCTGCGCTAAACAGGATGTTTGTGTGTGATCTAGACGTCAGAAAAAAATGGAAAAAAGTAAAAACTTGGTTGAACAGAAAGAATGTTGAAAATATAGAAGGCTCGCTGGGGTATCCTAGTGGAGCTTCATTTGTGTTTACCATAAACAGTTAATCCCATGGAGTAGGAAAATATCATTAGATTTCTTTGAGGTTATGCGTCGCGATAACCCCACCATGAAGTGCTGGGGTTATCACCACCAGATTATGGTACCTCGGGGTCATTTTAAAGAAGGTAAGTCCCAAAGGATGACGCACCCCGGGATACCCTTCCCATCCTTTTCTATTATCGACTTTCCATGTGAACCAATCTTTTCCCCATGTTTCAAACGTCTGGATCAGATGCACATTGTTTGGCGCAGCATAGCCATATTTAACTCTTGCGCCTTTAAGCTCTTCACCATCACTCACATTCACTCACTCGAGAAACATTTTTAATCATTGTTGTGTTATCGAAGGGTATAAAAGAGCTTTCCTAAGATTAAAATAAATGTAATTAAAAATTTTAGTAACATCATATTTGTAAAAACCTTTCCGACCGATGAAATCGTCTTCGCTTTCTTTGTAGCAGATTACAGATTTTCTTTGAGGCATTGTTTTAATTGTTGCTTGGTTTCCTGTATAAAATCAATCATAAATCCAGGTTTTGAAGTAAAATAATTACGACAACACGACGCGGCAACAATCAATTTCATATTTTGCAGAAAATGGCTGCTGAACTGTATAATGTTACTGAACAATCAAATCAAATAGTTTGAAGATTAAAAAAAAGACATAATACTTTAACATTATTAAGGATGTTTTTATTTTATTTTTACATATTTAGTTTTCTTCTAAAAGGGATAAAAAAATGAACAATTTTTTGTATAATTATAAGATTGAATAGATTCAATGAATATATTAACAAGCGAATCGAATGGAATATTCTGTTAATGACCTCATCCTATTCACTTCGGAACTTTCCTTTCCTTTCTTTTTGATCACACGCTCCAATAAATTCTTCCCAAGTAACGGTAAAAAAAAAAAGAGCCGCAACGATAACCGGGTAGTATTACATTTCCGTTGGCAGCACTCCGAAAGGCAAAGACATGGTCTCTTACCACCTGAACATTACCAGACGATTCTTTTCTATCCATATGTTGGAATGCATTTTCTGACATCAAACGACCCTTTCATCTAGAGACAGCACGTGATAGCACACCTAATGCTATCTTTTAGAATGGCAGGTAATTCCGCTCCCCCTATATTTTGATCCTCCCTTTTCCCTTACTTTATATGACAGAATCATCACATTCACGGCTCACCACAGGAAAGGGTGCGTCGAAAAATGGACCGACCTTAGAACATTTGCTACCCGAACGGTCACGAATGGTAGATGGGGTAAGACTGAATTATGGCATAAGTCACCGTACAAAAATGCATATAAGTAAATACAGCGTTTTGGTGTGTGAGTCTGTCATAGAAGTGAATATTAATGAATGTTGCTCAATTTTTAGAGAAAGTCAGCTACAGAAATGAACACAACGAATTTCACGCGCTAGGAATAATGGAAAAATCAATGGAAATTTGATGCTGTTAGTCTTAATTACGAGTTACCATGGTAACTCAAAGAGTTCATAACTAAACTGTGTTTCTACGGTTTTCGGTATTCAGGCAGTAGTGACAATTTTGATCATTGGCTTACGTTTCAGGAAAGAAATCTGCAGATAAATCTTTTAATTTGAGTTTCTGAATTTGTTTATCGATCCATTTACTTACTCTGCTTTTGGGCAATCACTTTCATTTAAAGGATTTTTATTTAGTACTTTCAGAATAGGGTTTTTGTAATGAATTTATTGTTTTCGCTAATGTATAGAATTAGTGGGGAAGAAGGATTTCATAACATGGAAATATACTTTATGATTTATTATATTATATATATTTAAAAGAAAAGGGATTTCACGTAAGAGGTAAAATATCTTTCAATTCTCTGCCTAATTTCATCGTAAAATAAACTGTTATAGTATACGATATAAATTGTATTGCTTTAAAAAGGAGAAAATTTTGTATTTTGAATTCGAGCTTCTAGATGCTGAAAAACATTGATTCAAAAGTGATCAAATAGGGAACAAAAAAATAATTATTCTTTATGGTGAAAAATAAGTTTTATCCGAATATAATTTAAGAAATATGTATTAAATAAAATAAGAGATGACTCTCTCTTTTCAGATTTACATATATTGTTGACATATATGACGTCATTCCTTTTTTTAGTTTAAAATAATTTTGTAACATAATTTTGTAGCTTTATATAATAATATTAATAAATGTATGTCTAATGCGCTTTTTAATAAACTATAATAAATTATCTACTAAGACAGGAATCCAATTTTCTTCAATCTAGTAATAATTGAAATCATCGATTCTTTAAAAGAAATATGCTCATTCCATAATATAAATTTTGAGTTCATGGTTACAATTGATTTTCCTATTTTATTAATGATTATTTCAATTTAATTTTATATAGTAAAACGTTAAAGTTTAATTACTGTTATATACTATATCGACGCAGTACTGAAAACTAATGCGTTGATAAATAATGATATAAATACAATTTAGAATATTAAACTCCTCCATTCTTCATTATTACCTTTTATATTAAGTCACTCTCACCCATTAAATATCAAAGATTAATGTATATTGTGAAAATACCGAACAGAAAATAGTTTTTAAAAAAATAACGTAATTTAGTAACATTTTATAAAATTATTTATATAAATGTGTAATGGATGAAGATAACTTTATGAAAACATAATATACTGCTTCTCTAAATTAGATAAAACGAAGAAAAATAGGGGCTTATAATAAGACAGAATTCTAGATATATGTTACGAAAAATTAGACTTTTGAAGTTATAGATATGTCAGAATCACTAAATAAAGGAAAGAAAAAAATATTTTTTAAATATTCATATTTTATATGCCAGATGATGTGATTTATATACAGAGTCATTAAACATAAATATATCTCTAGCTCTACAAAGTATTTCTTTTTGATATGTTATTATCAATACGATTTTAAGCATTTTTTAAAATTACGTTGGCAACTATTTTATTTACCCTGGATTTCATAGGAAACGAGACATACGTTTAGTTTGTATGGAGGTATATCATTGACACGTTTTGTGGAAGTCCATAAATTCTGTTTCGGGTGTGGTCCACCTAGAAAGGACGCACAAATTTCATTCTTTTCTATTCATAAATGCTGTTCTCATATATTACATTCCTTTCTTTTTAGAAATGGAATATTTACTATGTTTATCACTCTTCTCAGAAATATTCATCTAGTGGATTACATATTTTATGGCAAGTTAAGTAGAAAGATTATTGTCCTTCTTCAAAAGTCATTATTATATAACAGATATAAATTTTAATTGAATTGTTCTAATATTGGTATGATTTTGCTTTTTATTCAGACATTTTATAGTATTAAAAGTGATTAGAATAAATTAATGAATATTTATGTACAATTCAATATATTTTTTACTTTCTTAGGATTTATATTTCATTACCAGCAAGTATTTTAAAAAAAAGAGATTGTGCTTCAGTAAATTTTGTAAGTTTGCTTCAGCCTCTGAGAATGTGGTTATAGTAAAGCTGTTCCACAACATTTCTTCAAAAAGATCTTGAATGCCCTTAATAGATTTTGTCATTGAATAATATTTTATCTGAACTGACATCCCTTGAAAACATTTTCTTTATTTTAATATTTTTCCTTTTACTTTTTTTTACTTTACGAATAACTCTGCCAGGTCACCGTCTTTCATAATTAAAATTGCGCATTCTCATTTTCGAAATGTTATTAAAAATATATTCATTTATTCTTCAAAACCTAAGCTTTGATAACTTCAGAATAATACACCGAAATCATCTTCTTTACCTTAACCGAATTAACATGTTTACCTTTTAATTAAAGATTTGATTCAAGTGAAGAAACCTTTCCATCGTACGCTTCAATTCTCCGCTATTCGCTACAAGCACGTCAACTTTTTACGAAACATTATCTCCGCTACAATTTGTTCAGAAGAACACCTTTCCTTTGAAAATTATCCTTAATCCTTGATGGAATGATCTTTCCGACACGTAATTAGATCGCTTAGAGAAAACGAGCGCGTTTTTAATTTACGATAGTCACCATACCTCGTTCAATTAAGACAGACAAAAAAATTTGCTCTCACTTGAACCCGAACCTCTCAATAAAGCAAGGCGTCTGGGGTTCAGGAAGTTTCATTCCCTTACCCCTATGCCAGGTGGACAGATCGTAGCTAAGTCAGCTTCTATCGATCAGTTTACGGCGTGTGTTTTGCACTCAGATAGGGATGAGTCTATGTGGTGTATATTTGTCTCTAGGGGATTCGCCTCTCCCACCCATGCTTGTCACAATCAGGATTTACGCTTCAGGGTTGGCCTTTGAAATACACCCTCTCGGTCTCGGGAATAAATTGAGCTTAAATCAATTTCTCTGGAACGAAAGTTGAGACTTTGGTAAATGGGATATCTAAATCGGGGTCTTTAGAAGTGGTTTTCGATGATGAATAGGTGGAAAAGTTTCATATTTACATTGAAAGTTTCGTGTTTTTGTGGGGAAAGGATGGAATACCATGTTATGGGTAGAAGATCTAATGTACTCAAGGGATCCGCCTTTTCTGCGGATGTGACAGTTTTTTTCATTAAAGATGTTTCAAAATTACAAAATTTTGCTTTGATTTGGCAACTGATAACTATTTTTATGTATCTCTAAAAGAAGGTTATCTATCATAACTTCAATTAACTTAAGGTCTAGCTTGAGACCAACTAGAGTAATCAGTAAGACCACAATGAGTTAAAATTTTGCAAGCAAATGTGAAATTTTCTATATATTTAATATAATTATGATATTTCCTTTACAGTAATTTGGAGTTTCTATTTAATTATGCAAATAATTTTCATTATTTAGATTTAAAATTAAATTTATTGTAACATTTGAATGTATCATGAAACATTTGAATCTAATTTTTTTATATGATTATAGTAGAGTTTTTGCCATTTCTTGTGAGAGCGAGAGATACTGTGGCTTTTATAATTATCATAACTTTTTACTAGTAATTCTATTCGTTTTGACGTTGAAAATGTTGAACTTGAATGATAAATTTATTGATTAAAACTTGCAATTAATATACTTTTGAAAATTAATTTGATAAGCAAAGTTTCTTAAAAAGTATAACGATTTTATATGAGGTATAAAGTTAATTTTTTTCACACTTCAAAAAAAAAAGCCCAATGATCTGTCAGCATGAAAGTGAAAGTAAAAATTTTAGGACAAGCATTCTGAAACAATAAAATCTTTCATGTATTCAGATGCACTCAAAAACAGTAAAAATTCAATAGCTTTTATGTAACTTAATAGAATGCTTTAAGTTCTATGAATAATATAATTTCAAACGAAGATATATCTATGAGTTTCTTTCATATAATCTTTTTTTTTCTTAGCTCAGATGTCGTCTTCGTCACTTGACAGAGGCTCAAAATTATGAGGTCCATCGCCAGTAGCCCTCGTGTTGCATCTAGTGTGACGTTAATAAAACGAATCAAACTTTTTTTTTCGTTTTAGCATTTGGTTCTAAAAGATTTTTTTTTTGGACTATTTGTGTATTTCCCTTTTAGTTTATTTATTTATTTGGAAAACAGTTTTCAGAATGTTTTTCAATTTATATTTTTGATTTTTTAACTCTTTTTTGATATAATATATTTTGTTGAAGGAAATAATTAGGTCTGTAATTCTAGAATAACCAAGCTTAACAGAATAAAGTCTGTTACTACATTCAATATGTTATTTTTCACTTTTATGTCTCTTTCTCAAAAAAAATCTGATTTTAAAATGTTTCCAAATTCCTGTATATTTTAATTTCTTATTATTTGATATATATATATAAGGTTATTATATATATATATAGGATATTGAAGTTATTATATTATTATATATATATACATATATATATATATATATATATATATATATATTATTATACATATATGTTAATATTTTATACATCCAAGCATATAGTGATACATATCTAATTATTTACATACAGAGCATATTCAAATATTTATATACATATATATCTTTAATACTATATTATATATATATATATATATATATATATAATGATAAGTATCAACCGAACCAAAATAAATTAATTTAGTCTTCTAAAGATTCAAAATATTTTTTGCCTCAAAATTGATTTTTTAAAATTAAGAACTTCAAACCATAAAAGATGAAAAGAAGAAGAAAAATGAAGAATTTGAATATAATCAGATGATTTTTGTGAATAACGTTGCATTGTGGAAATGTTTATTTATAAATCATGCATTAAAATTTCTTTAAAAGTATTAATAATTTGCAACGATCCTCTGCAAGACAAAGTCTTTGACAATTTGTTTTGTTTTAAATTAAGATATTTTTGTCTTAAATTCATAAGAAGTTTCTTTCGTTGAATTTTTAATTTGCTTGAATCTTAGAAGATGATATTATCACTCACTTTTTTCTTTATTAAAATTTTCCAATAAATTGTTCTCTAAATTTCTTTCAAGTTCGCATTAAAATGAGAGACAGTAATTTTCTTAAATATTTTAGTAGTATTTTAGGAATGCAGTCGTTGGTAACTGGAACTAGAAATTCAAAACTCTTGTTGCTTTGCATTTTTTGAAAACTCCTAAGAGATTTTTAAAATAATTTTTCTCATTACTTTTAAATGAATCATGATGGATTGAAAAAAAGGCATCTTTTTGAGCTATTTGATTTAGTTCTAACTTATACGGATCTTAGGATCTACGGACTGCATTCTTATAATATGAACACACTTTATGTACTGTAACACAAATATCTTCATGGACAATCTATGCCGATTTCAAAACGCTTACTAGATTTAAAGAACACAAAAAAGGATAAAAAATAGTAGGGTGTAATTGGCGTTAAGAATTAATAATTTGCATTGACTGTGTATTAAAAAAAACTTCGGTTTGATTTCATTTCATATGATATAAAAAACGTTTCACTAGTTTTTGAAAAATATATTTTAGTTTAAAATGTTTTGTTCCAATCATCATGGCATTTTGCCCGCCCTTTTGAGTCTTTTCATCAAGGAATATTTTCTTAATTGGTGGTCAAGGAAAAAAATTTTTTTTTGGTTCAGTCACAACTTCCTTAAGACTGGAAAAATAAATATTGTTTTAGAAGATTCCATCCAACACTATATAATAATTACTAGTAAAAAAACAGAAAATTTGACTAGAGTTGTTCTCCTTTAAAACTGACGACCTGCATGAAATCAAGTTAGAATATCACCAGTTTAAAAGGAGATTAATTCATTGAAAAGTAATTTGTAAAATATATGTATTACGTTTGACAGAAATAAAAGATTCACTATCAGATGTAAACTTCTAAACAATAATTCAATCCAACATGTAAATTTTTTATATAATTCTTTTCTTCTATAATTATTGATATTCCCCCCCCCCCCTATTTGCTGTTCCTGGAAAGCTTTTTAAAGATATAACAAATAATTATAATTTTTTGACGTTAATCGTTGCTTTGATATAGCTACAATAGATAACTAGTATAATACAAAACTGTGATAATTATCGAAATTCTAATTTATAGTTTCTCTACATCTATTCATATTGTAACAAATAAATAAAGTTGTTACGCATTTCAGAGAATTTTCTCACATTCAGCTCTGAAAGCCAAATCCTAATTCGAGAGAAAAAACACGAAGTAAAAATCTCAACAGACGAGTAAATTCATTTAAGAAAATTATCACTGACAGAAGATAAATTGCATTAACAAATATTGCTGTTTTCTGCATCCCAATGATTCAATGCCACCAGAAATGGTAAAAACCAGTCCAATACTGAATCGAATGCCTTAAAAATATACTTTCCAGAAACAGCAATGGAAAGGAAAACATTCCCTAAAGCAACAACAGATTCCCCTAAAGGAGCCGTAAAAACAAGGGATAAAACGGCATGTTGCAATGAAAGCCCTGGATACGCTTTCACGAGGGATCATTTAAGTACCTATGCGTGTCTTTTACTCGCTGGGAAGGATGACGGAAACAGAGGAAATCGGGGGTTAGAGATTTGTGGGGGGATAAAAAAATCCTGGGGTGTTTTGACTAGGTGTACTACCCTCACTACCAGATTGGATTTCCCTTCTCAGATCATAGCTTACGAAAGGATATTTTATTTCCACGGAGTAATTTAATGGTATCGATCGACATATGGTGGAAAGTTAATATATTATATTTTATCATTTCTACATTATCTTTGTTTTATTTATATAATCTAGTTTTTCAGGTTTAAGTTTTAAAAATTGTTAGTGTATTACTCTAAATTTTTCTTGCTTTATAACTATATTTAATTTTAATTTGTGTATAATTTTCTTTACTTGTTCTATTTTTACTTATCTTCTTTGTTTTTGTATGTTTTTACTTAATTTTTTTTTATTAATTTATTTTTTTTATATACTATATAATTTTACATGTTAGTAAAGATGTTTCTTTGACATCTCATGTTTTATCTATTGCTTTAGTGTAATTTTAGGGAATGTCAAATTGGTTTTATTTATACAATCTTGCTAATTATTAAGCTATTATGGTAGGTTTATGCCAGCTAATTTTATTGTCCTGTACCTTTTTACAAAATAGTAAATATATATTTATCGACATTTTATGATTTATGAATTGCTTTAGTATACATTTAGCGACTGTCATATAGGTTATATTTAACTAATTTTGCTCAATATTGAAAGATATTATGGTATGTTTATTACCGTTAAATGTTAACATATATTTGCTTTGGTGTATATCTTATTATGAATTTTCTTATGTTAATGGTTAGATTATTTTGCTATTTGTATGCTTTAATACGTATAAAGATAATAATTTTTACTAGATTGAGGTTTATTTGGTGGTAGATTTTAGTTAGATTAGTACTTTGTTAGACTGAGTTTATTTTTTGGATATCTTACAATTATTATTTTAGTAGATTTAGATTTTTAGTGAACTACTCCGACTACTTATGTTTAATGATTTTGTCTCATTATTTTAAATAATCACTTTAGAATTTTGGTTGGATGTATTGGTATGTTGTACGAAGATGAAATGAGGTGATACTAGAGGAATAATGTTAATATTTGTCTGGATGATAAAAACAGTTGCACTTATGAGTTATACTAAATGTGCAATTCTAATAAGGTAATTCTAATTTTAAAAAATGCAAGTAATGAAAAATATTTAGATTATACTTATCAAGATAAGAAATTAGGAAAAGGTATTAGTGATTATAAGAATAAAAATAAGAGAGAGACAGAGAAATATAGTCTCTACGATTCTTGCAAAACTTGTAAATTGATCAGTAAAAATCAAGTTAATAAGAATTTAATTAATTTTTTTGTAAAATTTATAATAGTACTTACCTTGTATCTTGCAAAATTTGCAATTATAAATACGTTGGTCAAGCTTTGAATACAATAACTATTTGAACAAATAAACATAGATTTGACACAAAAATTTCAATAAGTTTCGAGCTAATAATTGAACTGAAATTAAATACTTTTATTTACATGGTTTTGACAATTTGAAATTGAGCAGAATAAAAATTGTTTCTTATTTTAAAATAAGTTAATGGTGATAAAACTAATCTATTGAATATATATTATAAGAAATTATATCCTTATGGTCTAAATGTTATGTATTTTTTAAAAAAATATGTGTCTAGGAATAAAAAAGTAATTATAAAGATTTTTATTATAATAATGGTAAAAAATATCTAATACAAAATAACAACGTTTATAAGCAAAAGGCTAAGAGAAAAATTATAATTAAGGATAAGATATTAAGAAAAAAATTCTTGAGTTGAATGAAAATTTTGAAAAGGAGTTTAATATTAAAAGTATTAAGCCTTTTTTAAAATTTTGCATTAAAATGAGAACTTGAATTAGTTAGATACTATTTATTAATTGGTACTAAAATAGAGAGTATATGTACAGTCATTAAATTAAGGATATAACAAAATATTTGCTCTCCATAAACACAATATGAATGAATATAATTTAGAACCTCAAAAAATAGAATATTGCTCTGTTTAAGTTATGAAAAACTCCTTTAATAAGATTAATGCTAATAATCTTAATAAATATAAAACATCAACCTCTATTAAAAATCGCAATATTAAAAAGCTACTATATTTAGTAAACAATTGATCGCATTTTTTTAATTGCAGTAATAAATTAGACTTTAAAACAACGATAAATGTCTGTGTAATGTTTACAAAGAGTTGATCAATAAGGAATATCATAACATATGATTAGGTTTTATGTTAAAAAATTTAAAAAAAAAGTTTTTATGTTAAAAAAACAAATTAATTTTAGATATTAAAAAATTTATTACTGAATTAGCTATTAATTATAAGCTATACGCATTAGAAGCTTTAAAAAAGTTTAAGAAAGTAAAGCTTTTTTAATGATTGTCTTAATAATTTTGTTAAAGAATCTCTTTTTAAAAAAGTAGGTATTAGTAACAATGAAGATATTTATTTGAAAGACTTTTAAAAAACGCTCTTATTTATCTCCCGACAGATTTGTTGTTTGTTAATTAGATAAATTACATTATAATTATGCTACAATATGCAAAAATTTTACATTATTATTTTCAAGATGCTTACTGGTTAAACTAACTAATTTAGAGTAGAGAACAATAATCAGAAATTTTTTTAATAGATTTATATCAATTAAAAAGAAAATTGGCGTCAATAATTGTAATGTTAAATTACTTAAATTTTTTTAAACACCAAAATTTCATAAAAACCCTAAATTTAGAACAGTAACTAATGAATCGAATACATGTATTACCCTTCCTGGTAAAAAATTACAAGAAATTATATAAAATGTTAAGATATATATATTGGAGAGTACTGCCATTATTTGAAATAGTAACGATGTATTCAAATATATTAATAATTAACACGTTTATGCTATTTATAGCTATGATTAGGAAGATCTTTTAAATTCTATTGAACATAGTTGATCTTATAAGAACTTTAAAATTAATAAGGTTATTGCATGTGATAAATTTAATCACTTCGTTAAATTAATTTTAAAAGAATATAATGTAATTTTTAATTATAAGATTTATAAACAGATTAAAAGTATACCACAAATTGGTCCTGTAAGTAACTGGTTTGCTAAATCTATCTACATTATTGTAAGGATAATTTTTAAAATGAAAATAATTTTAGAATGTTTAAAGAATTTTTGATGATATTATTTTCTTTCAAATTGATACGGATAAAGATGTTATTTTTTTTGTCTTTTTATCCTGAATGTTTAGGTGTATTGGAAACTAATATGAATGCAAATTAAATGGAATATGTTAATATTTATTTAAAATTAGAAAATAACAAAATTTTGAGAAATTATATATGATAAAAGAGACATGTTTTCATTCAGGATATAAAAAGTTCCCTTATTTGGAATATATTTAAGCCTGAATAACTTTAGAAATTTAATTTATAATATATTACGTAATTTTACAACTTGTGACAAAAAAAAACAAAACACGGTTGGCTATTGAAATTGCAGTACCATGAAGGAACGCAAATACAAAAAAGTTATTTATTGTATGTGAGCAATATGGCATGAAGACGAAATGATTAAGTTTGAAAACAGTTTGGGGGAGGGGGTACAAAGCTGAGAAATTAATAGAAACAGCTGCCTTTCCTGGTAGCGAAAATGGCCATTACCCGGTTAGGCATGGAGTCAAGCTGGGCTTAGATGACAGAAACGGGCAACTAATTCCATGCTTATATCAAGTCTATGTTACACTTCATCAACCACATAGGCTGGAGAGTGGTGGCGGACCAGTATTTCAGCAACCCACGATTAGATGTCTTCAATGGGTGACAGATCAGGAGACCGTGAAGGACAGGGCAACAATCGAATAACCTTAGTATCAAGGAAGGTCAGAACATGACATGCAACTTGTGGTCTTGAATTATCTTGTTTGAAGAGGGCATACCCTCGAAAATAGGGCACAACTACAAGACATAAGATGTTAGAAATGTACCAATCTGTGCTCAAATTACCGTCTATCCGAACTACAGATGTGCGTGTTGTGTACCCAATGACAGCGCAAGTCATCACACCAGGAGCAGGATTCCTATGCCAAAATCAAATGCAAGCAAGCAACGAGAGGGTCGCCTCGGAGCCTCCAGATACGTATTCGGCCATCAGAATACTGCACGCAAAAGCGGGACTCGTCTGAAAAGCGACATTATGCCCCTCCTGCATCCATCTTTGTCGTTCGGCGCACCAGAGTCGCCGTCTCTCTCTATGCTACATTGTCAAGGGAAGCCGAAGTAATAGTCGCTGTATTGACAGCCCACACTGCTGCATACGTCGTCGCACTGTACGTGCGGATACTGGGCGTGCTGCAAACATGCCCATTTCCCGACTAATGGTTTGTGATGTGGTTGCATGGTTTTGCAAGACCCACCTCACAATATGTCTGTCATCTCAGGGGTTAGTGATTCTACATGCCGTTCAGTATGACCCTCAGTAACCCATATTCGCATGACAGTGGTTGATTCGCATGACATATTGATTCCATATTCGCATGACAGTGGTCGGATTTCGACCAGTGCGACGGGCAATATAACGGAACGATAATTCAAACTCTCTATAGGCAATGATCCTGCCTCTATCGAACTCTTACATTTGCTGGTAAGCATTTTTTCTTATTATTCAAGGCTTAACACGATATTCTGAGCAAACTCCGACCTTACAAAGAGCCTTCCGAATGAGAAATCCATTACACAACTTTTCCCTCCTACGTCGTCTAAATGCTCTGAAATGCTAATTATTTGCATATATATATATATATATATATATATAACTTACTAATTTACTTTTTAAAAATTTTGCTTATAATTCTTTAAAAAAATATGTGTTCGTATGTGTGTTCTTTTATTAAAAAAATATTTTGCATTAATAATTACTTAATAATGCACAAGATGCAATATGTAATCTAATAATAATGCAATCATGATATAAACATATTGTTATGAAAAAATTTCGGTTTGGGAAAATTTGGTACCAGTAAAATATTTTTCAAATAGCATTAACTCAGATTTAAGTCAGATTTGCAAATGAAATGTTATGTTTCGTTTTCTCCATGACATTTCTATCTAATAATTAATTTTTTTAAGTTTTGGCTTATACTTTTTCCCGCGTGTAGTTTTATGTGTTGGCCATTATTTATAGGCTTAGTAATTTTTGTAGTATATTTGTCTCTAACTGATTTGTTTTGTTTTGTAATGTTTTCTATTTCTCTTTTACTATGTTTTTAGACATACAAAAATAATCTAAATGTTTCCTTTCTATTTTACGTTTCCTTTAATATTTAAAAAAACTAATAAGTAAGATTTCTTATTTACAAACAAAAAAAATTAATTTTGGCTTCTATATTATTATTAAACTAATTCATTTAGTTATTCTTTGATATTTTTGATTTCTTATTGTATTTTCCTCATATATATGTGTGTGTATTAGAACTTTAGCGAAAGATAAATGTATACTGTAACGTGTAGAGCTAATACATGTTTATATAAAAATAACATATTTCTTTTTTGAGAGAAGTTTTGATATTTTAAGAATTAACTTTCAGAGAAAAGCTTTTCTCATTCATTTAAAAGTTTTTTTTTTTATATTACACTAGTAATGCGATTTTTTTTAAATATTTCGTTCACTACAAATGCTTAACATTTAGAATTATTATTTCTGTTTGACAGGAAAATAATTGCCTGGTTTTGTGAATTTGAGAAAATGGTAGCGACCAGAAATTTTTTTTTCTTTTTAAATTTTTATCATTTAAATACCTTCTTTTAAATAACTCTTTTCTCTTTTAAAAAATATGCATGCACAAAAAGTGCATATTTTTTAAAAGAGAAAAGAGTTGTTGTTTTTTTTTAAAAAAAAAGGCTTTTTCAAGGTATTTTTAACAAAGACTTTATAAAATTACTTTTAAAAATTTGTTGTACGTAAAATAATCAGAATTCGTAATCTAACACATAGCTGTTAATGAAGATTAACAATGAAATCAAAATACTGGAATGTGTGAATAATAATGAATGACATCGTTCTCTAGGCATAAGTGTGATGAAAGATTGAAAATATCTAAGAAAGAAAAACAGTTGGGGGGGGGGATAATATGAATAAACAGCGTGATGGTAAATTTGTATAACTAAAATTTATTTAGATTAGAAAAAAATATCTAAAAGTCTTAAAAAAATCTATATAAAAGATTCAATTATTGAATGTTACGATCTAAAACAATAGCTCTATTGATTTTAACTTCTTCATTTATTGATTTGGTTAATTCTTTTTTTTTTATCTTTAATAAGATATGCCCCAGTCCTGTAAGATTCCTTTCTGTGTGTGTTCTGACATTATAACAATAACTTAAGCTTTCCCAAAAAAAATAAACAGTACGTTGAAGAAAGGGTATGAGGGACAGAAAAGTATTTTTATAGAAAGTGCTCAGTTTATATATATATATATATATATATATATATATATATATATATATATATATATATATATAATTATTAATTTAAAGGTGCTGTGAATACGTGTATATAGTATTTATACGTGAATGAATTATTCGTAAAAATTCTTAAAAAAAGTTATTTATTTTTTAAAACTAATAGTGCGATTAAATCATATAAATACATTATGTAAACATTAGATTAATTTTAGTATTGTTGCATGGATTTCCTATGTACAGATTTAATCCTTTTTAACTTTAGTAATATTTATAATGTGTAATAAAGTAATAAATCTGTACACACAGATTCCTTCTAAAATAACATATCTTTACTAAATGAACTTTTAAATTGAATTAAAAAAGCAAGTAACTGTAGTTTTTTTGGTTATGCATGGTTTTCTGTCTATAGCATGGATGTCTAAACTATGACCGTTTGAGGGCCACATTGTAAAAAAAAAAAATTCTGGGCCATACATACAATATTTTTTCAACAAATTGGAATAAAAATTAACTCTATGTAGCTTTATTAAAATAAATTAATTTCTTTTTATTATAATTTTTTTTAAAATTTGAATTAGATATGTATAGGTACATATTTATTTTAAATTTGTAAAAGTTTCGTTTCATTTAGTTTGGATTTCATAAAGATGGAAACAATTCAAATCAATGAGATGGATGAATTTGCTTTTGTTGACAAGCAAATCGATTCAATAGAAAAGGTTGCAATTCTTAATACATTTTCAAGATGTTTGTCAGTGACCTTTGTCCTATTTTTGTTTTTTGTATGCTTCATTCTTGAAAATAATTGTTAACAAATATAGATACTGCCAAAAGCTGAAGACATTAATAAAGCATGATTGTGAAAACTAGGATATTTATCGCGGGGTATAGGTAATCTTTCTAAAACTCCAGTACAGAAACATTCCCAAATTTTTCTTTCAATTGAATGTCACTTTGCAATAATCAATGCATTCCATTTGATCATTTCAAGGTAATTTATTTATTTCTAATGAAAATGGGGTAGAAAATATATGTTGAGATACTCTTCATTTTTTCGAAAATCTTGAAATCTACTTTCAAACTCTTGAATTAAATCAAAAATTAATGCAGCAAAATTAAATAGTTTGTACAACACACAGGTTTATGAGCAGCCAAAGTACTTAAATGTGTCAAATCCTTTACTTTTATTTGATTGTGCCGAAATTTCAACTTTCTTTCAAACGCTGTTATTGTTTGGCATATTAAGAAGTTTTTATTTAAATTTTTATTTCAAAATAAATGTCAACGAATCTATTATATATGAAAAATATTTCAAACATTTATTTTTTTTAACAAAAATGTATAAATTTAAATATTTTCCTAATTTGAGTTTGAGCCGCATTTTAAAAGCTTTTGGGCAGCATGCGACTTTTTTCAAAAGTCAGTACTATTTTTGATGAGCACGGAAAAACTTCCAAGTCAATGGTTGTTGGTTTCTTTGCATAAAATTGTACTAAAAATTTTGAAGTGGGGACGGAAGGTGTTCGGACCTTCTGAAAACTAACCTCAAATGCACCATAAACTCGAAGGGCATTCAAAAATTGTATAAACACATTCTCATCTTCTACATTTTGGAGACTACAATGCTATGCACACAAATTTTATTGAGAAAAAAATACTCATATTAAAATGATTTTTAGGAGTGCTCTGTCTCCTTGCTATCACGAAATTTATGTGCAATGTACTATAGCAATATCCATACGAGCTCCCACAATTCACAGAGGACTAGTCCATCTAATGCGGATTGATGCTAACACACTGGAAGATGACATTTTTTTCAGCATCTCATTGTGAGTTATCGTGAATAAAAATGCTGCTTTCTCCTTACACGTCAACTGGGATTGCTGCCTCAAGGGATCTAATTATGGCACTGACAGTACGCACGTATCTTCCCTTTATCTTCCTCTGAGGACCCATTTTTTAACTGATTTAGTAAGGCGTCTTTCTCTTCCATGAAAGATTGAAAGAGAAAAAGGCTTCAGGGAAATTACTCGACGGAAATTTCGCCCTTTGCGACACTGTTTTGTGTCAAAGAGTAGTTTTGTTTTTGTTCTTCTATCCGTTCCTCCTTTATCTCTTATTTTATTAATATTTCAAAATTTATACACAAAAGAAGGCTTTTATTTCCAAAATGTTTTTAAATAAAACAAACTTATACAAGCTACTAAACTCTCTCTTTTTTTGTAATGTCATTATGTTGTTATATGTTTAACCTGATTAATCAATCCTTCTGCAGTTTGCAATATAAAGCGACTGTAATGTATTTATTTTTATCTTTTATCCATATTTTCTCTACTTATTTAGATATCTACTACAGCTGTGGATCATGTAATTTTACTAGATGTAAATGGTAAATTTATGCATATTCTAACTATCTCTTTATTAAAGTCTGCATGTCATAAAAGGAACAAATGTTTAGAATTTTTTTAGAATCGAACAATTGTTCTTTCCTTTAAAAGTATTTGATATTTAATTTTTTTCTTATATCAGTCAAATAAGTTTCGGAAATATAATCGCATCTTTAACAAAGGACCAAAACAATGAAAATTTTGAAAACTATATGCTTTTCGTAAAGTAATATAATTTAAGTTCACTTTAAAGAACTTCAAAACAAAAAGTTACGCAAGAGGATTTCTTTTCCATTAATGTTTTGTTGAACAAATATCATTTCCAGTTTTCTCAATTGATTAAATATATTAATTAAAATTCGCTTGATTATACTAAACTGTAAGCCTTTCTATGGCTTATTCTGCAGAATAAGTTTAAAACAAGATTTATGAAAAACTTAAAAGTAAAATCATAAATTATTTTTTCCAATCTTCAAATCAAATGTCTCAAAAATTTTCTAAATGTTTCTATTTTTTTCATGTACTTTCTTCAGGTTTTTTAATGTCTTTTTCTATATTTGTCTCTCCATAATATTTAATCTTGTATGGTAACTCTCTAAGATTTTATTTTATAGCATGTGCTTTTGGGTTTGCTGCTAAGCAACGAAGCTCAATACAGACGCAATAAAATAGTGTGTGGAATGTATATGTAAACGATATATTATTTGATTTTCAAACTAAATACTATATTGAAATTTAATCTTTTAAAAAAATTTGTAAAGATTTTTAGATAAAAACTCATTAAGAACTTTTCAGATTATACGCAGATCTATTATTAACAACGACATTTTAAGTATTTATGCACATACATGTACCCCGCAGTTGGTTAGTTCTAATCAACATTCTTGTTATCAATAGTTAAGAGTCCTATAACTCAGTATAATCATTCATAATTCTTATTTTAATTAATAAGGCCATTTCCTCTTAAATAGATTTTATTTCCATCCTTAAACTAATGTTAAAATAATTGTTATTAACTGATTCCTATAAACTTTTACGCAATTATTCTTCGTAAAAATTTAGACATTTTAGCTGATTCTTATAAATAATTGTTAATAATAAAAACTTTCCAAATTTCTCTATTTTTTCATGCTGTCTTTTAAGTCGTTTCATTGTATTTATCTATATTTGTCTCTCCATGCTATTTAATATCCTGTCGTAATTCTTTTAGATTATATTTTATAGCGTGTGTTTTTGGATTTGCTGCTAAGCAACGAAGCTCGATACAAATGAATTAAAAAAGTATTTGGAAATATATGGAATATATATGAAAGGTACATGTTATTTAATTTTTAAATTAATTAATATATTAAAATTTTATTATTTTCTTTAAATTATTCTGTCGTTAATTTATTTTTTTATTTTAAATAAAAAGACACACATTCAAAACTTTACACATTACCATACACAGATTCACTGTCAGCAACGAAATTTTAAGTATTTGTACACATACACGAGCCGTGATTGGTTAATGTTGATCAATTTTTTTCTAGACAGTTAAAGAACTATAGCTCAGCATAAAGATTCAAAATTCTTATTTTAATTAATGAGTACTTTTTCATTTAAGATGTTTATATTTTTATCGAAGAGCTTATGCTAAAATAACAGTTATTAATACAGTCTTGTAATTTTTGCACATTTTATTTCCATAGAAATGCAAGTATTTCATCTGATTTTAATAAATAATTTTTAAATTGTAATTTGTTAATTTCGTTTTTAAAAATCACAATTGATTGTTTTTATCAGAAAATTTGTTTTTGCTCGGAGCTAATTGAACTTTTTTGAGTTTTTTTGCGATAAAACTCAATTTCTTTAATGATATTACAAATAGTTAATGATATGTGTAATTATATACTTAAATGAAAGGTACTAAATGAAAAAAAAATTAATAAACACTAACTTTTGAAGCAAAAATTACTCTTTGTAATAATTTCCTGAAGGGGGATGAATAAATTCGATGTCTTTTAAATTATTATATATACTTTACAATATATCTAAATGTCATTATACATTCTTACGAAATTAAAGAGTTGAAAAAGCGGACATCCAATTGAAAAACTATTAAAAATAGTGTAGCTTCCATTCGAATAACTTTTTTCAGAAATATCGTTTAGTAGAATGAACTTTCATAGCTTAATATAATTATCATCTGTGGAAACTCCAATCCTGTATAAATTTAATGCAATTTAGTAATTATTAACTCGATATAATTACTAAGTTGTATTAAATTTATTTTTAGCTAGTGATTATGCTAACATTACCGAAGAATAATTAACATATACTCTTACTTAATACGAGTAGAATATAAAATTTAAGTAATGCGGATCTGAAGTTTAAATATATTTCAGATTCATACGAGAGAAACCATCTCATAAGAAGTCATTAATTATTTTATAAGATTTCCCCAAGAAATTATTTTATTTTTTAAAAGAAAATTATATATATATATATATATATATATATATATATATATATATTACAGATTCCAAGACATGAAATTCATGGTAAACTAAGACAAATGAAGTGAAAGGAGATAAATACATTGATCCTTAATTCCTTGGGGGATCTAGAAAACGCATTTGATATAATTTCTGATGCATTACTGGTAAATGCCCCTCAATCCTCGATCCTAATAACTACAAAGCAATATAGCTACGCCAGAATGGATCGATTTCCCCTTATAATAAGCAGACGTAAGTTGGTCATATTTCATGGTAATAATGCAACCTAAGCGCGTCTAATAAATGACAGTGTGTGCTCATTATTTACCCAAAAGGATGCTCTGTCTAGAATCTTTGTTATTTGGACGAGCAAATAGAACACACCCACGAAGTCTACTGACAGTAAGAAATTCACTGCCTGCACAACAATGGCGAAAAATAATGGAGCATTTGAATAAGCAAAGAAAACATTTGCATGAGGTGATGGTAAAGTGATAAATTATCCCACATCGGTTTTATTTATTTATACTTGCTTGGATATTAGGAAGTGTTTTTAATTAGGGAATGGAGGGATATAAGTTTATCTTGCATCATAATAGTCAAAGTCATTGGAATATTATATGCATCCTTGCAAAAAAGTGGTTAATGCCTATTAAATATGGTTAGCAAAATGTTAAATAAATGCTGTAATTATAAAAAAAAACATTCACGATTTCCATTGTTTTAGTTTTAAATAATGTAATGTTAACAAGGACGCTCATTTGAATGGTTTATCATATTATTAAAGGTTTTGAATTAACTTTAACCGTAACCTTACAGAGAAACGTAATATCTCTCATAATACTTGTTACTATTAGGATCTTCTATTTTGATATTGATAACTATTTTTAGGGCATTTGCTTGAATATTCTAAAAATAATAAGCAAGATAGCGATAATAAGCCAACATTTAATCATTATACCGATGAAAACTTTCTGCTCTTTGACGCTTTTTAAATATAAGGATCATTTAAATTTGACAAACTAATTTATAAATCAATTTTTAAGTCAAATTTGTAAAGATTTAATGAGTCCTATATACTTTTTATACAATAAATTTACAGTTTAATTTTAAAAATAAATTTAGATATTTTTTGAACCAAGAAAAACAAAGAAAATTATAAAGTAAATTAAGATTTTTTTTTCTTCTGTTACAAATAATCTCAGAGAAAGAACCATTAAAATATTTCAGTAAAATTGTACTTAATATGTGTTCTATATAAATTATTGATACTTAAGATACCATTTCAGTTTTTTTTCAATATTTCTTAGTTACCTTGATAATATACTACACAGGATCAAAGTTCTGGCTTTCAATGCAGTATTGACTATTGGAAGTTATAAAGAAAGTTTTTTTATGTATGCATTTTTTATATCTTAATGATCATCAATATTTAATATAATTTAATAATAAAAATTATTTTCTTTCGTCGATTGAAATTATTAACATAAGTCCGGGCCTAAGAGTCCCACTAAGCAGTGCTCATCCCAGTTTCTGTAGTCTTTAGGCCTGGAGTATAAATTAATAGCTATAGAGTCCAGGCCGACGCTAGATCCTCAGTTAAGTTCCCAAGCGAGCATGGTATTTATTTATCGATCTCGGAGGGATGAAAAGTCGAGTTAACCCATGACCAGCTATCAAAGTTAAAACCACCGAGAATCGAACCTGAATCAGTGGTGCTCGCGGTCATACACGCTAACCACTACACCACCAGTTAGTGGAATTGACGAATCTTAAATATTTGTCTACAGTTTTTTTTTTTTTAATTTTTAATTTTTTTTTTTTTTTTTTTTAATTTTTTCAGCGAAAAAATATAGGTTTCCTTAGAATGAGTCATTGTGATGCCAAAATATGAGTTTAATTGAAAATCAAAGAGCCTCCAATGTCATTACCCAGAAGATAATTTAGAAATAATTATAGAAGCAAATTATATGTGTTTTAGTTTAAATTACTTTCAGTATATGGATCAGTGTAAATTGGATGTCAATCATAAACAAAATAGAAGGAAAATGTAAAAATAAATTTAAAACATGATCAATCTTTTTGACATACTGAGATAAACAGTATTTTCCATGTTCAGAAACACTTCTTCCACACATTAGCAAGATATATTATTTTATGATACTTAGATTTTTTTAAAGAACATTTCTTATCTTCATTTAAACATGGAAATTATACATATACTGAGAGAATTACTTTTTTAAATCTTATTTTGAATCGATTTGAATCTATACATTTATAAAACATTTATCAAAAACACAGCTTACACTGGAATGAATATTTAAATTTTTTTCAAATTGATTTTCAAAAAGGATTCAAGGAGTTAGATCTATATTTAACTCTAATAATTATATTTTAAAACCAAAGTCAAGAAAATTTTTAACAAATAGCTAAATTTATCCGATACCATTAAAATTAATACTCCATAATTTTTCCTGATTATTATTTATTCTTGATAATAATCTTAATTAAAAACTGAGTCAAGACGCATTGTATTTTCAATTTTTCGTATATTGTTCAGTACAGTCTTTTTTTCTTCACTACAATTAAACTTTTTGATACAGTTTATAAATATACAACAAATTCACACGCACTTTTACATAAAGTACAGAAATGCAATTAGCTCTTTCTCTGCAATAGGTGAAGCCCGAAATATGCATTAGATGAACTTAAGTTCCAATGGATATAGATTTTATCTGGTCACTCACCTACAGAATGGAGGAATTGTATGTGTGGGACCTTGCAAGTTTATTTTTATCAATGAAAAAGATTTTTTCAAAGACTTATTGAAGATTTTTCTTGAACATTCATTTGAAGACCTTATTGACTAAACTGATGATGAGATTAGAAATTTACATTTTATTCGAGAAGTGTGCATAATGTGGTTATAATAAAAATCCATACTTTCTCTCTCTCCCTCTCTCAACTTGATTCACACTCTTTCAAAGGTTCTTTTTAAAAAGGATTTATCACCTCACCCCATGGAGTTTTCAATCTGTTGTTCATAATTTACTTATTAAGAATTTGGCCCCTCTTGACGTTGAGCTATACGTGATTTTCTCTTCACTAACCTCGGGGACTTTTGGTAATTTGAATTACATAAAATCACAATTTATTCCCAAACCAAATGAAATGTGAAGAAATAAATTAGATGAAGATATAAGGAGAAAAGTGGTTGCATTAGAAATAATGATTTTTTTAAGAGAAACAGAATTGAAAGGAAAAGGAAGGAAGACAAAGGATAACGATTAGCTGATAGACATTTGTGAATTTGATTAATTCATCGTAATTAATTATTTATGTGAGAAATGAATGTGCTATAATCTAGAAGAGTTTGAATTGGATTGTGGGAATTGATAACCTAAGACTTAACTATTAAAATATAAACTGAGATAAACTTAGTTAAGAGGGCTCTGAGACACAGCAACTTGAAGTATTCTATGTGTTTCTAGCTGATAAACTACTTACGTATCTTAAATTGGAGTTTTGAATTTATTGACTATTTAATTAGACTTTAAGATGGCTGTTGAGTTAAATAATGAAGGAAATACGTCACCACTTACTTGTTGCTTGAATGCATTGCAACATTTCTACTCACTGGCTTTCATTGAAAGTTATTCTAGAATTATATGCGGGCTACTAGAGGTAAATTTGAAACATTTGAGTTAAGGTCACATAACGAAGAAAACACCTTATTGATAACGCATTCTTCCTAATTTCAACATTACGTTACGTGGGAATCATGTTTCATTCTAATTACTCAATTATTTGTGGAAAAACTTTTAGATAGTTTAACTTTTAGATTTAACTTTTGAATAGAAAATGTATGAAACTTATATTAGTTTCATGTAATTCCTATTCTACCTCTAAAATTTTATACACGCAATTTATGTTAATTATACTCACATATTTCGATTTGGATTAATTGCCTAGATTACCTTAGAAGTAATTAATAAGATTTTTTTTTTATTTTCCCGAAAAAAAAAGATATCGAGTAAAGAAAAAAGTTTATGTTATTTAGGTTCATTCAGTAATTTTTTTAATGTATTGGAAGAATATTCATAAAGATCGTATTTAGCTTAATTATCATAACATTCAGTTATTCTGATTTGTATGGTAAATAAAATCTCTCTCCATACTTACGGAAATGGCTTGTCTTTCTGACTTTAAATTTTTTTGTGTTGATTGGTTGTTTGAATGGATTTATGACACACTGAATCCTCAAAGGATATAATGTGCCAAAAACAGGGGGTTAACATATTAAATTTTTTCTAGCTAAAACAGCTTAAAATTAAACCACAAGACAAAGAATAAAATAGAGTGTAATAAAATTATATGTTAGTGGTAAAACCAATGTCTTATAAAAAGTGAAATAAATTTGGTTGAGGAAGTCATTTAAAGAAAATGTATACGATTTAAAGTGGTTGAAACGAATAGAGTAAAAATTATTGTGTTGATTATATGCGTTATGTGACTGTTGCGTATTTATCATTTCTTTGCTGATTCAAATATGTGAGAGTTGGATTTTACAATATTCATTTTAATTTTGAATTATTTTTAGTCCCTATTCTATCCACTTTATTTCTTATCAAAATTTATGAGTTTTTTTTATGGTGAGTATTATTAAATGTAAAATAACTTAGAACGAAAATGATTTTGGAATGAATACGTAATAATCTCTCTCAGTACAAAGCACACACAGAGAGAGACAGAGAGAGAGAGAAGGAATCGAAAAGAGAATTTTCACTTATTTGGAACATCAATAAATAAAATTTCAATATTTCACAGTTATGTTTAATTCTGTGCTTAAGTTGAATTTGAATTTTTAACCAACTAGTCACAATTCGTAATACTTTGATGCACACATATATCAGAAATATTTGAATTTAATTAAATATAACCAAATGCAAAGATATTCAGTGTTTATTCACACAGATAATGCACAGATGAATTTTGGACAATAAATACATTTTAGGATCTTTCCTAAAATACTAAGTTTATAATTTTTTGCGAAAATAATTGTAATTATAACATTTTTATTATTTTTATAAATTCATTATTCGTTCTAGCAATTTTTATTACTACAAGACAAAAATTAAAAATGTTCTTATATTTTCATTTTTTTTCCCTTGCAGGGTTACGTTATTAATTTAAGAGGAAAAGTATTTTATTAGAAGGCTTTCAAATAGTTTAAAATAAATTATTTTCTTCTCTTATAATAAAATATGACTCCTGCATTTCCATGGTGTTTATACGCTTTAGATTCTACTGTGCACATTTCAAATTTTTTTTCAGAGTTACAAACTATTTTTGAAATAATCCGCATTGTTTTATTGTTAATTAAAGAGAGAAAAAAAAAATACGCCTTGAATGAAGCATGGCTGCACACTTACCTTCCAAATAAGGTGTATAGCTACAGACCCTACCCTTTCAAGACACGCTGTATCATAGAGAGCGCTCTGATGAGTGAACTATGCTTGTATCTCTTGAGGGATGAATGTGTTATACGCTTGCATCTCTAGAATTTTGTAACTACTGATCACAGGAGGGATAAATCTGCTTTCCTCCGTCTTGATGCGGATGCCAGACATCTGCTATCAGACTTGCTCGAGTTTCAGAGTGAAGGTCTTTTGTAAACATTGGCGCCATCTGCTGAGTCAATTTAAAACTATTTTTAATAGAGGTCGCAAATTGTTTCTTCTTTCAGCTTTTCAAAATTTAGTTTAGCTATGCGAGTTTTTTAATATGTTTTAAGCATTATAAACTCTCAATTTTTTAAATATATACACTAGAGTAAAATAATGCATTATAAACTTAAATACTTCAAGTTCATTGACTTTAAAATATTTCATATTAACTCTTTATTTTTTCAATTCTGCTTACTAAATGAATATATTGTAGAATGAGTTTACAAGATCCGCGCACGTAGCCACTCTAAACTGAGAAAATAAATGAATAATTAAGAATGTAATAAATAATTAAATTATATAATAAAATAATTTATGCACCCAAAAGTTTGTAACTGGACAATAATAAGGATACATTTGCGCTGTGTTTCTCAGCAAAAATAATGTTTTCAATAATGTTATTATGAACTGCAGTAAATGTTAAGGAAGAATAATAACATATATTCATCATTTTATACCATATAATAAGTTAGCTCATAAATATTACAAATTATAACAGTAAAAAAGGGAATATGATCAAAAATATTATTTGCTTCAAAAAGTATTAAAATTTTGATTCTTATAATAGAAAGTAGGATATTCTGTATTTATTATTAATACTCTCGTGAAATTTGAAAAAAATTCATAGACTGATTGTAAAGGTATAGCCTATGTTAAAAATGAAATAAATACATCTATAGATTTGTTATGCAATTAACGATATTTATATGCTTATTTCGGAATAAAACAGTAACAGCAAACTATTCTGATACTTATTTATTAATTTTTGCATAATTTTTTTCAGTTTTATGTGTTAAAATGAGCATCTTCATTTCGAAATTTTGAATTTTTTAAAACGATATATAATACGTTAATCGATTTCATTACGTTTTCTGAAGAGTATTGATAAACATTATTGATTTATAATAATATTAGTAAGCAAAATATAAATTTAAATTGCCTTCATACCTGAAAAAGCACCTATCCAAATACAGCGACATTATAAGAATATTAATTACATGAAGAAAAGCAAAAATTTTAAAAACAGCAATTGAAGGAATGACTATTTGTGTCTTTTCAAACTCTAGCCACTGTTTTGAGATATGTTTAAACGTATCTTTTTACATTGGTATAACCAGCTGCTAGATTCAAATATTTAATGTTGAAACACATGAAGGCTGACACGTTTTTATGTTGATACAATTGACCGTCTAGTGAAAGAACAATCGATATAATCATAGAATTTTGAGAATTTGCTGCATGTTTTTATTAAATTTTTATTGTTACAATTCGTATTCAAAATATATTTAAATGAAACTTAAGAAAATATTAATTCGCATTAATATATTAAGTCCAGAATTTTTGACAGTTAAATTGCCATAGCATTCTTTAATGTATTAAAAAATATTGACTAATTTTATTGTAGTTTCCTCACCGAGTCCGTAAACGAAGGGGGAAAGCGTCGCTGAGTGAGTTTTTAAAACACTGTATAAGTTTTGTAATTTTTCATTAAAATGAGGCGAATCAAATTTTAAGAAATCCATTAACTAGTTCTTTAACTCTCCAGGATCATTCCTTCATCTGTACATCACTAAAACCAATATTTAAATAAAATATTTCTCCTTCTAGCACGTGTACAAGGCATTTTCTTTCCTAATTTTCTCTACAAAGTTGTTTAGAACGCAATGTATACTATAATAAATGGATAGTATTTCTTACTGATAAATCTCTGACACATTAAAATGAATTCTAAATTCAAACAAATTGAAATATTTTTTATAATTATCGATTTTGACTTTCCTTCAAACGAAAGACATTTAGAAAGGAAATTATTCGCCTGTTTCTAAAATAACAGATGGCCATAAATATAATGGATTAGTTTTTTAAAAAGATTATTTGAAGCAGAATTGGAAAATTCTTATTCATAAGAACAAAAACTGTTGATCCTATTTTAAACATAAAAATATTAGTCTATTTAGAATTGTTTTGATGGTATTATTGTTTATATTTTAATTATTCATTACTTTTTAATAGAAGAATGTACTTGTATATTCAAAACCAATTTCATAAATTAATACTAATTAGAAATTATATTCTTAAAATCTTGGAGAAAAACTTAGCAACCACACAATTCAAATTATAGCAAAGAATCTTATTAAAACACTTTTCTAAAATTTAGTAAAATTTCAACAGAATTTTGATGATGAATTTTGTATTTTAAACGAACTATGTACAGTTTTGGGAACTTAACGTAATTTATAAGATATGTTTTACTTACTTGAATTTATATACTGCTGTTTGTAGAAAATGCAACACCATGAAAGAATCATCAGAATCAAATGAAATTTAATGCAGAAACGACTTGTACTGATACAAATAAATGATGAAATTTTCAAAACAAAAGAAACAAATTAAGCGTCCGAAATCAGTATTTGGTGCAGCCACCATGCGCTGCAATAAGTGCTGCTATACGACGTGGCATGGAGTCAAACAGATGTTGAATATCTGCTTGAGGAAGAGAATTCCATATCGCTTGTATGCGCAACCAAAGTTCGTCTTTGGAAACTGCAGGACGCGGATCACGAGCGAGACGCCGACCAACCATATCCCACACGTGCTCAATAGGCGACATATCCGGTGAATAAGCAGGCCAAGGAAGAAGTTGCATGCGTTGTGCTGAACAGAAGTCTCGAACAGTCCGCGCAACATGTGGGCGTGCATTATCCTGCTGAAAGATAGCTCCAGGGATGCCTTGAAGGAAAGGAACGACTTCGGGCTGTAGCACTTCACGGACGTACCTGTTGCTATTGAGATTACCCTCAATTCGTATCAAATTGGATCATCCATGATACGAAATCGCACCCCAGACCATAACTCCGGGTGTTCGACCACTATGTCGTTCAATAATACACTCAGGAAGGCAGCGTTGACCGGCATAACGTCTAACACGAACACGGCCATCATGGGTCCACAAATTGAAGCGTGATTCATATGAAAAGACAACTTGGTGCCAATCAGCTCGCCTGTCTCTGTGCTCAAGAGCCCACTGCCGACGCAGCCGTCGATGATTCGCCGTGAGGGGAATCCTGTATAAAGGCACCCTTGCACGCAATCCACGGCGCAGCAGACGACGACGAATTGACGAAGCCGACAATTGTACACCTGTAGCAGTAGACCAACGTGCTGCCAGCTGCCTGGAGGAAGCTGTGCGATCATTCACCGCCATGCGGAGCAGGTGTCGATCATCGCGCTCTGACGTCACCTTCTGTCGTCCAGTGCCTGTTTTTCGAGTTGTTCGGTGCTCGTCGGTCCACTGCTTCCAAACTCGCATCACTGTGGAACTGTTCCGCTGCATACGAGCTGCTATTGCGCGATAGGAAAATCCTCCTTCTCGAAGGCCGATTATCCTCCCTCGTTCAAACTCCGTAAGTTGCTTGAATTTCTTATTCTTCCGTCGTGGAGGCATACTCAGGTCTCACTAAACGTTTGCCACTAACAAATAATCATAGACTTTTTTCAACGTCCCGCTACAGCACTTTATTTATACGCTTTCAGCATCAATTCAGAGGGCGCTGCGCGCGCCGCGCACGCTCGATGGCTCTGAAACTTTATTAATTTGCATAATATCCTATAATTGACATTTGCTGCGAATTTCATTTGATTCTGATGATTCCTTCATGGTGTTGCATTTTCTACAAACAGCAGTTTATATATTAATTACGAAAATTTAAATGTAAGCTCCATTAGAAATATCAAATATTGTATACATCTAGAAAAAAGATTTACAATTATTAAAAGCACTAAAATTGTTACAGAAATTGCAAAATTAAAGTATTATGAATGAATGCAATGTAAAATCTTAGTCCTTGTACATGAGATCTAAATTACCTCAATAGCTTTCATTGTTCTGCAAATAAACATTTCTTATAGAATGACTACGTTGCCTTGGAAATTCAGTTATGGTAGAATCTTTATTTATCCTTTTCAGTTTTGAAACTTTATTTATTTTTTCACGAGTGATATTTTCTTTTTAGATTTTCACAACTCCACGTATACTTAAGACTCTTTCATACATTCCCCTAGTGTTAGGATTTCTTGTCATCCTGATAAAAACAAATAAATTATTATTTATTTAAAAGACATAATTATGATAACTCTTTGTGTAAAGGAGACTGTAATGAGAGAATGCTAGTACCATACACAAATGGAATTATTCCATGTTTTGGACAGTAATAAGGAGTATTTAAGACCAAGAAGAATTGAGTAGAGACAGTAAAATAATGAAAACTAAATTGGAAGTTATACACATTCAAAACTAAACAATATGGAAAAACAAGTTTGATCCTTGAGAATTTGTTATTTCTCAAACTGCAGTGAATAAAGGCTCAAACTTGACAGAATTAATTAGAAACATATCAACTTCTCTTAAGTGATGATATAATAGCAATAAATCTTTAACTTTAGAATAAAAAACATTGGTCCCCATTATATTAATTACAATGAATAATGAAATAAATTAAATCATGAGAAAATCAAATTTTTACTATGAAAGTTGATCAGAACAAATTATATCTACCTAAACAAATTATATCTACTGTTTGAAAACGCAAGTAAAGATTAATGAATTCCACGTGTTATTTTTATATTAAATACGCTTTGTTCTACGTAAAGTACATTATAAGCAGAAATTTCTTGGATTTTATGTAAACAGTTATGGCATAACATGCAATGAATGCTGCTTAGGATTTATAAATGTACAAGAATAAACTACATACAAATAGAACAAAGAAGTTAAGACGAAATTCTGTGCGTAGAAAACCAGACAAATAATGATTTATAATCCAGCTGTTTACATTATAATAGTTACGAGTATAAAATACAAGCATTCACGTAAAAAAATTATTTATTATTAAAAAAGTATTTAGAGTAGTTCCATAAAGCATTTAAAATTTTAGCACTTCTAATCAACCGTTTGGGCAGGGAAATATTTTAATGAAACTGAAATTATTAGAGAAATCGTAGGTTATCATTCCTAGAAATATACAATATGAACATTTTATTAAAAACTTTTTTTGATTTACAACTTCTTGCTTCTTCCCACTTCAAAAAATACCAACATAGGTATCTTTCTGCTCAAAATATGTTACATTTTCCTTTGTTAATAGTAATTTATTTAAACTGTATCATTACACAGAGAATTTCTATCTCTTATATAAACGGAACAATAAACCGTAGGTAGTTTCGTGACGATATGCTTATCTAATTTGGGGAATATATCCTATGCCACTGATTCCAATCATGCTGAAACATAAAATCCCACCTGATGTTTAGCTTCACGATTTCCTCACTCGTGAATCGTGGGGATGTGTTTCAGAAACCCGGAAGTCACGCTTATCCTCATCACAGCCGCACTGAAGTATTTCTTTATTTGCCTTATTTTTTTTTTTCAGCGGATGTTCATTGGAGAAGTTGCTTGTTATTCAGGTAGGATGTTGATGCTGATTACAAATGAAAGCAATGTTCCTTAATAATGATACAAATCATAATTGTTGCATTTAAAAAGTGTTTAGTGTAGGAAATATAAGGTATCTTTTTTTTTTAATTAAACCTATGTTGTACATAATTTTGTAAGACTCGCGCGACTGATACAAGGTTCAATAGGCAAGCTCCTGGTAATGCCCTTACTGTTAAAGAGGATAGACAAGTCTACAAATTAGCATTTGTAGACCTATTAGTGGACGCATTAGGAGTCTTACTTTTGACAAAATAAAAGGGCAGAAAACGCTTCTGACCTACAACACTTATAATTCTGTCTAGGTTTCTTCTGACCATCTTTTAAACTGTATGGGACTTGATAGAGACATATGTTTACTACATATATTCTCGTTCATGATTTCTTAACAGATTTGTATGGGAATGCGTGGTCTCGTGCACTTCGTCTAACCTTTCACTAGACCATGTGGAATAAGTCCCAACAACAACAAGAATTTGAAAATAACTTATAGTTCATATAATTGAACACAAAAATATAATTATAAATTTTTTTTCTATGGGAATATGAAAGAATATGATAATGTTGTAGATATTTTTCATTTTTAAATTTTTCATCACATATGTAATGTTTAATTCAAAATCATAAATATAACAAACGTCTTTATAGGATTCTTCATTAAAATAATAACACAAAAAGTCAAATTAATGTTTGATCTATAATCATTATAGAAATTGTAGCAATTCTACATTTAAGATACAGTAAGATATTCTAACCTAATAAGAGAAATCAATAAATGTATCCATATATAATAATTGCTGACAATGAAGTATTAAATATTCAGATTCAGAGGGCAACTATATTCGTGTTAATTTTCATTCTTTGAATAGGATAGGAACTTGTGATAGAGCTTGTTGTCAAATACATGTTTACAGGCCTTTTTTTTACTAAAGAAAGAATGTACATATATAGCATTAATACATCAAAATTTTAATGAAAAACGGTATATTTTCAGATAGAATTAAAATATTGTCTAATTATAAAATTATAGTTATGAAATATATTTAAACTGATTCATTAAAAGAAATTTCCATATATACGAGGTATGGCTAGTAAATAACGAGACTGACGCTACTACAGAAGAAATATGCATGTGCCAAACATCAGCGATCGATAGTTGCTTAGCGTAAGCCTTCTCTTTCGAATGCAGTGTCTCTCGTTTCTGTAAACAAATCCGTACAGTCGTAGCCTTCATTCGCATAAGAGTTAATTTTTTGTTTCACCGGAAAAATGAAAAGTGTAACAATAGAGCAACGAATTGTTGTGAAATTTCTCATGAAACTTGGAAAAACCACTACTGAAAATTATAATTTATTGAAAAGAGTGTATGGCAATGAATGTTTATCGCGTGCACGTGTTTTTGAGTGGCTTAAGCGTTTTCAAGATGGCCGAGAAGACGTTGAAGATGATTCACGCCCCGGTCATCCTTCCACGTCAAAAAAGGTTGGCAATATATAAAAAAAACCAGTAATCTGGTTCGATCTGCCCGTCGGTTAAGTATTCATGCGTTTTCTGAGACTGTAGGAATTGACAAAGAATCCATATGGCGAACTTTACATAACAATTTCAACATACAAAAAGTGTGTGCCAAAAAGGGGCCTAATATTCTCACGTTTGAACAACTAGAGGCTCGTAAAATGTTTGTATTGGCACTCTGAATGTCATTGAAAATGACCCAAATTTATTAAAAAGGCTAATAACATGTGACAAATTGTGGGTTTATACTTATGATCCTGAAAAGAAGCGCCAATCCATGCACAGGAAAAGCCTATCTTCATCGAGAGCCAAAGAAGCTTGAATGAGCAAATCAAAATTCAAAGCAATGCTGATTGTTTTTTTCCCCCCGATATACTCACGGTATCCACGGTATATTGTACCTTCACTAGACTCTTGATGGTCAAACTATTAATGAGCATTATAACCTTCGAATTCTTTCTGAACTTATTGAAAGAATAAGGGGGGGCGGAAATGACCCAAATTGTGTTTAGAAAACTCTTGACAGTCATTCCGCATTGTCTGTCAAGAGTTTTCTAAGCCAAGTGCAGCCTCTCTGCGTTAGACCATCCGCCTTATTCGCTGGATCTTGCGCCATACGGCTTCTGTCTGATTCTTAAGGTGAAATCTGCATCAAAAGGAGCAAGGTTTGAGTCCGTTGAAGGTGTGAAAGAGAAACGGCACTCATCCTGTAGGAGATGACAGAAGAAGACTTCCAGCACTGTTTCGAATAATAGAAGATTCGCATGAAACATTGTAGGTATGGAGGAGGGGTATATATTGAAGGTAATAATAAGTAAATATATATATGTAATAAAAATAAAATGTTTTACAGCATCTGTCTATAATACAACAGCCATACCTCGTATTGTTACGAACATGAATGGTGTTTCCCTGCAGCGGTTCTCTTGTGAAGGAAAAGAAACCTTTACAGAAATGTCATCAGTCAGTCAAGAGAAAGCTAAGCAATGACCCCTTAACGTTGGTGATGGATTTGGTGACCATTTTGGTGCCTTGGCAAGAAACTTAGAGACTATGACTACAAATGGAAAGTTCTCGAAGGTACTGGAATCTAGTCGATATCTTCATGAAGAAGAAAGTTACAAACCTTTCTTGAATTTCCCCTTGTGACATCACAGTTGGCCGGAAGAAGTATAAATACGCCGAGAGTCGGAGAGGCAGTCATTACACGTCTGTCCTTGGAGTCTCTGTTGCGGAGATTGATTGGGAAGCTGTCGGCACTTAGAAGTGGAGCGTGCCGAGAGAATCTGCCAAGAGGCAGCGCGTACCTGCCAGGAATTGTCAGAGCCTCCCCTTGAAGTGAAGAGTATCTGCGGAAGTTGTCCGTAGTAAGAACTAATAAGCTGATAAGCTGAATATTGTGGGTGTTATTGTGACTGTCATTACAAGTGTTTTTTTGTTCCTGTATCTGAGTCGCTAACCTATAAAAGTGTTGTGTATCTTTTTGTGCTAATATTGTCCAAGCTCTGCTGCTTGTATATTGTCCTGAAGAATTCAGAATAAAGTGCCGTATTTTTCTTTTTCCTAGTAGTTGGACTTGAATTCCTACCCACACACCCAGAGAATTTTTATAACAATATATATATATATATATATATATATGTGTGTGTGTGTGTGTGTGTGTGTGTGTGTGTGCGTGCGTGCGTGCGCATGCATTGTGTGTGTGAAATATATTACTACTCCTATATACTGTACTTCTTTAACTACAGAACTTAAAGCATGTTTTGTACTTCATTTGTGGTACAATAAGGAAACTTTAAATAATTAATTGAATTATGAATTTATTAATAACAAGGGAAGGGAGATACATCAGTATTTGAGGTGGAATCAACTCACGTCCACCCACTCAAGTAATTAAGAACGAAGTGACAGATGATTTTCTCTGTTTGCTTCTCCAAGGAAATTAAAGTGCGGATTGTACAGGTCAAGCAGTAATAGATTAGGGATCTTTAAGTACTTTTTTATGGAATTTGAGTGTCTAGTAAGGAATATCCCTTTAGTTCAGAGTGTGAGAAATGCCTATCTAATTGCGTGATTGCATAAATAAAAGGATTAAAAGGAATTGGATCATGAAATATATATAACGATAAACGTATTACTGATGTAGTGAAAATATAGGATAAATTAAGAAATTAATTATATTTCAGGAAAATCATTACATAGAGACACACGCAATAATTTTATTTGGTTGTTTGCTTCATGTTATATAGCGTTTATATTTTTAGAATTACTAATGTATTAGTATTTAACGATTTTTTTTCTTTTGATTATTGATGATCTCTATTAAATTGTTTGTTTGGTTTTATAACTATATTATATAACATAATGCTGAAAAGGACATTAGGACCTGTAATTCTGGGTAAGCCCTAATTAAACAGTTTGAATCCTTTTGTAATATTTATTATGTTATATTCCTTTATTTTATATGCTTGCAATTTTTAAGTGTTTCATTTCTCAGTTTTGATTTTACTTTTTGTGGCCATAATTTTATTTTGCTAATTGTTCACTTGCTTTTTGAATATTGATTAAATTCATTCTCTATCACCCATTAATTTCTATTTTCTGATTTTGTTTGTAGATAATGAATTTATACGTATTTTTATATAGATTTCTCGAAGTGCTTTTTACTCAATAGTATTAGAAACTTTTATTTATTTGCAGTTTAATTTTTATGTTCTATCTTCTAGATTTATGTTGTTTCTTTAGTAGTTATATTTTCAGTACTATGTTTCTTCCATAACTTTTAATGTTTTTAACGTCTTTCTGATTTTGTTCATTAATTTTATATTTTATTTCTTATTTATTTTATTATTTCATTATTTTTAAGTCGAAATACTTCTTTCAATATATATATATATATATATATATATATATATATATTGAAAGAAGTATTATATATATAATGACTTACACCTTTCTTTTAAAATTAAGATTTAATTCAAACAAGTCCAGGCAAAGTTCTAATGTACTTGTTTATTCCACAGTAAATGAGAGAGTGTGAGAATTACATGGTGATGAACGCAGCACGGCTTCAACCACCACGGCCAAAGATAAAGACTGTATGAATGTATAGTCTTTCAGAACAGCGAAACAGAAGATAGAGTTTTTTTTTTTTTACTTCTATTGAGTTTTATAGTATTGATTTTCCTGGAACATTTTGTCAGTCCCATGATCACCCAAGTTCTAGTTTGTAGGGACTTCTAGGGACCGATAGAAAGTCTAGTAGAGAAGATTTCTGACAGATTTACGACCATGGGAAAGCGGATTAAACAAATTTTATGAGCGCGTGATCTAATAAATAAAAAGATAATTTAAAATTGGATCTGGAAATAGAAATCAATTCTTTACTTTTGAATTAGAATGGAAAAAAATTAGGAAATTAAATTATTGTTCAGTGAAGTTATTAAATTAAAGTTAAATCATTTATACATATATATATATATATATATATATATATATATATATATATATATATATAAAATATATATATATATATATATATATATATATATATATATATATATATATATATATATAATATATACATATATATTGTATGTAATAAATTCAAGAAGTTCAAAAATACTCTTAATTCAGCCATGCATTATTCTCATTGGATGGTTTGGGTGAAGGGTTTCTGACTTTAATTAATATAACACCGAAGCAAAAATGGATAAAATTATACTATTCCCCTTCTTGACTTTCAGAAATTCAAATTTCTTCGTTTATGTATTTTGGTACAAAATTTTAGAATTTGCACTAATTTTTAATTTCAAACTAGTTTTTAAAAATTTTCGTCTCTTCATCAATTTCTTAAAAAATTTATGTTCTGTAATATTGTGTCATTAGTTCAAAAATACTTAGTTTCTTTAATAATGGTTTTCACCAGCCAAGGCGTTAACACGTAACCGAAACCAGCGCAAATTA
>BMAW01129013.1:145958-173654 GCA_019974015.1 Nephila pilipes | reverse complement strand
AAAAAAAAAAAAAAAAAAAAAAAAAAAAAAAAAAAAAAAAAAAAAGACACACACACACACACACACACACACATATATATATTTCAATATTTTATCACTTTTGAAAATGCTAGTGATTAATTCAATCATCTGAAATACATGGGAAATCTTTTTTTCGGCGACAAAACTTGCTCAGGTTAATAATTGTGAAGTCTAGAATTATCCAATGTAACATTATTATTCGTTCTTTGAAATTTTAATTTTTTCGTCCATTTCGACAAGCATTTAATATATGCTGGTGTCAAAAGATAAGGCCATAATTCGTAAAATCCGATAAAATGGGAGTAAAAGGTGGTGGTGAATTAGTTGTAAAATCTTCTGGAGAACCATCTGTTGAAGGTGAAAAGTTGTCTTTATGCAAAACATTTCAGTAGACGTTTTCATGCACAAAACACCTGCACACGTTAGAACGTGAATAAACCGGCTCACTTGGCATAAGCAATTCAGACAGGTTTTGTGCAATTCATGAAAAAAGGAACGTTGTTAACGATTAAGCAAAATGAATGATGGCACAAAGACGACAACTAGACATAGTTGCGAAAGAAAGAATCATTGAAATCGGAAAGAAAGAATCATTACTCGAATACGGAGGATCACAATCCGAAGTTCCTCAAATTCTGAATGTTGTGATCTCAAGACTGTAACTAGCAGAGGTTGAACTGGAATATTTTGAACTGGAATTCAGAATATAAGTTCCTGAGTTTGGGACAGAGGACCATTGTGTGTGATGTTCAGTGAATTATCTCGTTTTAGTCTGAACACTGATTCTTATCTGCGAACGAAATGGTGAGAACATGGAACTAGTTTCCCCCCGAAAAACAATACAGTAAGACTTTGTTTTCCATTAAGAGGAATCATGGTGTGGACAGGCATCATGATGGAATGTCGAACATACATCTATAACTGTGAGACGGGATGTGTTACTTCAAACAGATATAGAACTGAATTTCTTGGTTTTGTGTTCCCTTTTTTTTACAAGGCACTGTAGATCCTGACTTCTCATTTATGGATGATAACAAGTCATGTCGCCGTGCAATCCTACTCGACCGAAATGGGATATGCTCAACGTATACCGTGCTTTGCTATCTCATCTGATCAGAATCTTATCGATCATGTGTGGGATGTGCTAGGAGACAACTTGCAACACTTCCGTCCTCACCAAGTTTTGTTCCAGCACTGAAAAGAATTCTTCGTGTCGATAGGAACTCTTTGAGCTCACATCTCATCCACGAAGTCATTGCAAATATGAGAAATCGTTGTTCAGTGAGCCTCGCTATCAGAAATGACTACACATACCTTATTAAATTGCATTATCATCTTTTTTATTTCATTCTATTTTTAATAAAGTGTGAACTCCTCTTATGTCCAGTTTTCTTTTAAACTATTTCTTTTTACAATACAAGTGAATATTATCGTTCGCATTACTTTCTCATATTATAATCGTTTTATATTCACATATTACGCTTCCCAAGCTAATAACTTAGATTTCTTTCAATATTCACATAATTACTAGTTATATGCTTAACTTTTGGATACTAGTGTATATTTCAACCTACTGTTAGGAAGTAAAACGTATAAAATTTTTATTTAATAATAAAAAAAGCTTATTTTTTTACGAAAATTATTTAATTTATACATTTAAATAATCTGCGTTTTCATGGAAAATTTCGAAAAAAAAGCATATGATTTTGTTTTCATGGCAAGAGAAAAACGAAGTAATTATCAATTTTAAAGATTCCTTTTAAATTTCAAATCCAGAAACAAAAATCAAAATCTGAAGAACAGTAAAGTATGACATTAGTTCTGTTGTACAGTTTTTGTTTATATAAAGCAGGTTATTTACCTTCAAGTACATTGAAAAATTGATCCTCAGAAAAATCTTAATGAAAGCGGAATTTACAAAAGGATAACTCTCTGAAGACGATACAAGTCAAAGTTAAGTAAAAAATAAACAGATTCATTGTAATTCCTGATAGAATACTTTTCACTAATTCTGAGTTGTTTGAACAAATATACGAATTTCTTTGTTCTTTTCCTTCACACTAACTTCATTTATTTCTCTTTCCTCTTTATGCTCAGACATGGATAAAATAGGCCTTTTGTACTTTCTGAAGGTATCCAGACATCTTCGGAGAAAAGTTTTTGAAATGCATTGCTATTTTCTATCAAAATATTTTTAATATTGAAATATAACCTAAAGCTACGAAAAACATATTAATATTCTGCTTTGAAATCAAAAGAAAAAAAATAGAGGGGAAAACAGAGAAAATAGAACATAAATTGATTATCAATATAACGCTCATAACTCAAAAGTAAACAAAAATATCATTATTCTGTTAATTTTATACTATGTATCAAAACAATTTTTAGGGCTGGTACTACTTTCATAAAGGAAATCTTGTTACTACATTTTTTATTGAATTTCGAGTCAAAGAACAATGAAAAAAAAGAAAGTTATAAAAATACATTATTTATACCTTTGTTACTAAAAGCATATCAATTTTACAATCTTGAAAGTAGTAAGGGTTCTTGAAACTAAATAAAAAAGACACTTGTAAAATTTAAATTAATTTGGCTCATAACTTTTTCTGATGTCTAAGTTGCCATATGCAAATATGTCAAAAAAATTGATTTTCAGAAATATCAGAAACAAATATTCAAATGCAATTTTTAATAATAAACATAATAAAATATATTTAAAATGCCCCTGGATTATAAATAATACCTTCTTTGCCTCCTAACACATTTTTTTTTTTGCCTAAACGCTCTTGGCACTTTTCGACGCTGATTTACATTTGGTGCTAAAAGACGTTCGGCTTCGAAAATTCTACTATTGTCAAGATATTTATATGGTTTCAAAGTAAAATTACCCGGGGTTACATTGAGTTTCTTTAAAATTTTAACACAGCCTTTTACCCAATATTAAACTGTATCACAGCATCCAACGTACCAGATTTTAAAGTTTTAAGACCTCGAAAACGTTTTTCGGTACCCTCTGCCATATAATGCCATTAAAACATTCATTGGTATTCAGTGTCTTAACGTGAAGACATTTTGACAAAAGTTCTTCAGAATATATTCTAAATATGTAGGCTCAACCATATTTAGTACGACATTTGATAAACTTCTTTCTGCCTTTTGCCACACGGTAGTGCTCGCTGATAATAACACTAGCTATCTTTTCCGATAGGGCACTGTCCATGCATTAGTTTCTTACCACTCGATGAAAAATGGTAAGAGCTGAAATAACACTTTGTTGAAGTTTGAGTATATTGCTTACATTTCAACGAACAGCAATCCCATAGTAGTTTTGCAAACTGTCACTAAAAGAATCGATAAGTTTACCTTTACTAAATAAACTTTTATTTTTAGATTTCAGCTTACGCAATCTGGTACCTACACTTTTTTGTACATGCCCTATGCATTCCATTTTAGTGACACTAGCTTTCCCATTTGCGACTTTCACGCTGATATATCCTTTTGAATCCCCGTCACCGTAACAATGTGAATATTTAAAACATTGTTTCACAATTAATCGCTTGAAGATTCTGTCAGCATCAACAGCCTCCATTTTTAACGCGAAACCTTTAAAATTGTTTAGGCACGCATTATCTGCTTCAAGAATTTCAGATTCAATGTATTTAGACATATTTTAAGTTTTTCTGCACGTCGGACAATATGACATTATTTCAATACATCTACTACTTCACCAATATCAAATGATAAAGCAGCAACACGCTCATTCATAGAAGTGTAACCTCTACGCTACTATGTTCCATCGACTGAAACACCGCATTTAGCTATTTTATTTTTAGAATAAAGCATAACCAATACTTCATTAGCTGCTTTTTGCATAGATAGCTCACTTCTGAAATTACAGACATAAGTTTACTCTCATGATTGGTGTATGCAGTTTTACTGAGCCTGAGTAAATTTAAAGTAGCACATAATTTACATGCAAAAAAAAACCTTTACCAAATTGTCGCATGGAATAAACAAATATTGCATTTACATCAGGATAGTTTAATTTTTTCTTTGAGCTAGAAAATCCTGTGCAAAAATCACATTTTACAACAAAATTTGAGCACAATCCACATCTAGAGTCTTCATGTAACAGAAAACCTTCGTGGAAGCATTTGGGGCTACAAAGTTGTAAAAATGAAAGTAGGAGGAGTTCTGTATCATTTATTTTATTGCCGGAGAGTTATTGGTTTATTTTCATACTTTGATATTTCTTCATCAAAAATAGAAGAAATGTTCTACTTTGAAGCACTGATATTAGTTGTTTCACTTCTATTTTTGGAATCAATTTTAGTAAAGCCATTACAATGAAATTGGTGTTTCCTTTAAGCACTAATTTTTCGCTTATAATTATAAGCGGAATAACCCATTTTAAAAGAAAATAATCGAAGTTTTCATCTGTAAAAAAAGCTTAAACCGGAACGTATAACAATGAGCTACGAAACCAAAACTGATGTAAACATAGAATAACACTTATCTTTTCTTTCCTGATGCTAGATAAAAATATATATAAAAACCTGTTGCCAATTACATTTTCAAACATTCTGAATTTTCAAATTTTAAAATTTATGTTTTGTGCTGTTGTAAATTTAAACGATATTTTGAAAAATAAAAATGTAAATAAATATTTTTTTCAATTTCCTGACTACAGGCGCGCACTTCCGGTTTCAGAAATTAACTCCCGCATAAAATTCAAATCTCTGTAACTTAAGTTCTAAATAAGGTATAAGCAAATTTTATACTCTATTGGGAAAAAAAAGATTAATTTTAAGTTAACATTAAAATCATGAAATCAAAAATTGTGACAAAAATGACGTTTTAAGAGTCTACGGATACCTTAAATATCGTTAAAGCGTAAATTACGTAATAAAGATTTATAAACATTTAGGAATCTTTGGAAATTATGTTTAGCTTAAACGATGGAATATTTTTAAAGTGAGCACATTAATAAAACGTTGTATTTTAAGATAAATCAAATTTAATGAAAATAATGTCAGAAATCTTCAAAATGAATCCTTTAATAGAACATCTGTATAAACAACAATTTCTTGGCAAATGAATGATATCCGAGTTCGTGATAAGATTAAACTAGCGATTTCAATCTAAGATATGTTGCTCTTTTCGACCCTTATCTAAAAATTAATTACCCTTTCAGAGATCATTATGTCAGCATTTAACTAATTATTTAAAGTTTATTTCCTAGTTTGAAACAAACCTTTGAATTATCTTGAAGTTTCATGTTATAATTTAATTTCTCTCTAACACACACACTCACATTATAACATACAAAGCATTAAAAATACTCGGAAAATAATACATATAATTCGATATAAAAACCAACGTTTTTAAAAACAACGTTTTTATATGGTGGCAAAGTTTATTAGAGAAAATTATTGAAATATTAGTTAAAACTGTTAGTTATTTTTATCTTTAAAATTTACTTAAAAAGAGACATTTGTGAGCTTATTAAAAAATTCATAATATAAAATCAAAACATGCATTTGAAAGTTTGTAAGTCATTCTATTAAAAAAAGAATGGGAACCAGAATTCAGAAAAAATTATTGTGATAAGACACGGCGCCTAATATTGGAAACTTTCTTTCTTGCGAATGATTACTGACTAAAAGTCAGCAACCCTTACTATCTCGGAGATTGTAAAGGGGAGATAGCATCTCCCCTTTGCGAGTACAAAAGGTTTACGATAACCTCATGCGGTGTGGGGAGTGCCCGGTGCTCCCAGAGGGGGAAAGAAATTTTTCCCTCAATCCTAAAAGCGCCTAGAGGAAAGAATATTTTGACTTATTAAAATTATTGAAATATTAGTTAAAACTTGTCGCAAACGTATAAATATTGCATTGTTAGGCGAGTACGAACGATTCCCAAAATTTCAAAGCTCGAGCTTGATGGGAAGTTGATTAAATTAACGATCGAAAATTTGATGACACACACACACACACTCACACACACACACACACCAAGTGAAATTCAGAAAAACGTTGTAAAAAAAAGTAATAGCTTGATCTGAATAACTGATAAGAACAAATCTTTCTGACCTCCCTTTTGGTACTTTTGATATGTAAAGTTTTCCCAAAAGCTTTAAAATATTTATTGAAAAATGTATTCTAAGCGATCTTATCAAATAAAATGAGGAATTCTTAAACATATGAAATGTAAATTTAGACACAAAATTTAACAGGATAAGTTTTTATTTTTTAGGCCAATTATTATTTGTGATATGTTAATGATTCTCGATGGATATATCAATCATTATATATAACCGAAAGGAATATAAGAAGTGCAAGTGGGAGGTAAGGAGAAATTTTATTGTCTTTAGAACCATCTCCTTAAATGTAATTTTTTTTAAAAAAATTGTCTTAAAAAGGTTTTAGATAATCTTTGTTGTAGATAATCATTTGTTGAATGAGCTCAACATTTTTGTTGTAGTTTACTTATCATTTACACAGTTACCAGGACTTGGGATTCAACATAAATACGAACGAGATTGTAAATTTTTCTATTGTATGCATTAAAAATGATGTAATACGATAATTTTTTTCATCATGTTAAATACTCTTACACACTGCAAATACTCTTATCCACTGTATTCTTTAATTTTTTTATACATATCATATCCCAACATCCTGAATTCCAAGAACCAGATATTTTCATTTATTTATTTAAATGTGTAATTTTTTGAAGCAGATGAAGTAATTGCTGTTAAAATCTATTGAATTTAAAGTACAAGTCTAAAACTTTTATGCATGAAAATCATAAAAAAAAAAGTTTTTTTTTTTTCCAATAAAATTATTCTTGTAAACACACGAAGCAGGCTAAATCTTCATTTAATACTCCCCTCCCCATATAAAATTTAATTTACTTATTTTATTCTGTGATAATTATTTATTTAGCTTAAAATGCTTCTTTATAATAATTATGAAAATCCATTTGATGAAAGTTGTCTATGATCTAGCTTTCAAATTAGATCAACAGCTCATTCGTTTTCTAATATTAAGCCAAAAATGAGCTTCCTTACATCTAAAAACAATTAATTTTAGACTTGTCAGGATTTGCATCTTTCAAAATTTACCTTAATAATTTTGACAACTATTTACTATCAAAGAAAATATGCTTTAAATAAATCATAAGCTTAAATGTATTTATTAAAATTTATCAGATTATATTTCTTACATATATCGATTAATATTTTTATTCAAATAAACTAAGCCAGTTTCGTTACTTGATGCCAAAATTATTTTTATGTTGCATATTCCTTGTTGTTTTTGTAAAAATTAATAAACTGGCATAGTAATATCTGATTCAAATTCATTAATTATGTTTGAAAATCTTCACAATAGATTAAGCAATGTATATTATTAAATGTTTACTATTTATCCCATAATATGTAAATTAAAAATTCAACTTTTCTTGAAAATTTAAAGGTATTTGAAAAGCTGAAGAATTTATGGTTATATGAATGTAACTCCAAACCTTGTCCCCCGTAATGTTTAAATAAATTTATAAATACATTACCTACTTAAGTAATATCTTTAATAATTGACAGATGGTAGCCTTATTTATACTTTTCCAATTACCTCATGAAGAGTAATCTCTTTTTTTCTGTTTGTACTTTATTAATAATTTTTAGTCGATATCACAGAGTAACAAAATAAAGCGTAATTTTATTGCACTAATTCCAAACGATGTGGTTTCAACAGAATTTCTGTCAAGCAATAATTAGTTTTAACAACTGAAATAATATTCATTTATGAAATTTAAAAATTTTCATTAAAAAACTTAAGTAAATGAACATAAAAATATTAAAAATCGATGAAAAAATATAAATACAAACTATTTGATTATCTAAGACACACATGCAAGTTTGATCGTAATATTGTGAACCTTGAATTCAAATCCAAAGTTTGAAACTTATCATTGTGGCATAATTAGACTCCAGCCTATGATGGGAAGCGTTACCAAATCCTCATGACATTCTCGAGTTTCATAAAGTATTTTTTCCGAAATAATATCGGAACCAGATTATTCGAGACTCAATTGAAGAGTGTTTTTGGTTCTGTGTTTATTTTGCCGCTAGAATGAATAGGACTAGAGATAATACAAGATAAACATACTTATGACATATGACAATATACAACAAGCCATATGGCATATTATGACCTTTAAAAATAAAACTCTGATTGAAATTGATAACGCTACTATTAATAATTTGGAAAGATTTTGTTCTATATATAGTTTGTCAGGGAGAGAACTGCATACACACACACAATTTTAAAAAAAATATTTCCAGGTTTAGAGAGAAAAAAATAGCTTTTGGATATGTGAATCAATAGTTGTGAAGGAAATTTTATGTATTTGACTGTAATGAAACCATTCGAAAACCAAATCTGCGAAGCAATATTCCTAAAATTTCCATCATATAATTTTTTAAAATCTTAAATAAAAGTCAATCATGTCCATTTAAAGTTATACATCCAATATATAACATTAACTCTAATATATTTTTCTGGACTTAAATAAACTTTAGTTTATATATTGGATAGAGTTCAAGTCAAAGACTATTTTATCTTTATCTACGGAAATGATAAGAATACTTTATTTAAATCATCAATGAATTCCAGTAAAAGAATGGTCGTTAATTATGACAAAAGGAAATTATTAGTCATAAACTATGTTCTTATTATTCCTTTTCATATTTAAATAAAGAAGCCTTATGAAAATAAAAGAAATATTGAAAATTCTTTGACATTAATTGCTTTTCTATTTTACTCATTAGCCGAATATATTTTTGAAGGAAAAAACATTTTTATTGGCTCAGATTCACCTTCAAATTAAGTTTCGAGTAGCATTCGACATTTACCATGCAAATTATTTAAGATGTATATTGTTGAATAAGGTATGTCAAATGTGAATATTGTTTTGGTGGGCCTCACTTATCATCATGGGCATCTTTACTGCTGGTAATTATCGTATTAATCGTTTAATTCGAAAATCATTGAATTTAATGTAAATATTGCTAAAAAAAATAAACATTCATCGCAGAATGATTGTTAAATTTTTAAAAAGGTGAGCAAATAAAAAGGGGGCATTTCTAAAATTATTACATTTTCCCTTTACATCTGTTCTGTTTGCTGTTAGGCAATTTAAAGAAACTGAATATCATAATAACAGAAAAAAATAACAAAAAGCTCCTAACACAAATCTGGATTGGGAAGATAAGATTAAGAAACTGATGAGAGGAAATTTGAGAAATTGAGAAAAAATAATTTTTGCACTAACTGAAGATTTCAAAAAAATATAGCATGCAAAATTTCATAAAGACGAAAATGTTTCAAAGAACACAGTTCAAAAAGTTGTGAGTCTACAAAATAGTCACGGTCTCTTAAAAGCCAGAAAAAAATTTCTCTAAGAAAGGACCCTGAAAGGTATTCCCAATTTTTAATCTACAATGGACTAGTAATATATTATGTGATCCTTTGAATTAAACTATAGACAGTCTTTGTAATAATTCTATATTTTAAGCGAAATTATGTTTCAAACGATAAACTACTCGTATATTAGACGTAGTATTACGTTTATAATAAAATTGATTATTTAACTCTGTTAAAATATTTGGAACATTTTATTTTATGCTGAAGGGGACGAACGGAGGAATCAAATAATCCCCGATCTGTGGTGCCATCTATAAATTATAGGAGGGAAGATACAATAACTTTGAATTCCATGTTGTCAAGTAAAGTTGCGAAAAGTAAAAATGCAAAAGTAACATTTAGAAAATAAAATATTTATTCAGATCATCCGTTCCTGTGATATTTCAGTGTAGTACAAGAATGAAAGCAAGGAAATACCTACAAAACAATGCCTCTTGTTACAAATATGCCCAAATACTAGTTTTAGTTTTTTTTTTTTTTTACAAACGTCGCACTAGAAGCAACACGAGGTCTATTGGCGACAGACCTCGTAATTTTGAACCATAGTCAAGTGACGAGGACGACACCTGAGCTGGCACCCCCTCTCCTAACATACCCAAATGCTACAGATCTTTGAAGAAGAATGACTATATAATCAAAAGTTCCGTCCAGAGCTTCCAAAACTGAATCTGTTTATACTACATCTGTAAATTATTTTTAAAAGTAATACTTCAAAGCAGATAATAATACTGAAAAAAAAAAAAAAACCTGAAACATTTTGAACATTAATAGTGAAAGAACATAGCAAACAACATGCGATGAAATTAAAAAGTTGTTAGGTTAAATATTGACAACTTTGAAAATAATTTTATTTTTCGTGAAAAAACATCACAAGTATTGATATTTATAAATAAAATTCAATATTCTTGACATGATTGTACATAATTTCTTAATCATTTTGTAAAATATGTTTACATTGAGCTTTATATATTAAAAAAATATTAAAATTGTAATAAATTAAGTCTCTTTTGTATTAATGTAAACTTTTTATTATATGTATCACCATTTTTTTTTCAATTGAAATACAAACCTTAATTATTATTAGCTGAAACTAAATATCCAGAGTGTGCGTCCGCTTAATAAATATCCATTTCAAGTAATTTACCTTGAATTACTTGTAATAATTCAAAGTAAAAAAATCGTTTGAACATACCATTACGAATTGTTTTAATTTTAAACCAAATAAAATCCCTATGAAGCCTATTAAAAATAATGGAAATGTAAAAGGACATACTGAGGAATTAATTCTTGAAATAATGTAAAAAAATAAAGTCTAAAATAATTTTAAATAAAACCTCTTATTTTTATGAAGTGATTATTGCTTTCATTTTTCAATTAGCTTTTCTCAAGGATTATGTAAGTGATACTGACTCTAAAAGTGATAATAATTTAGAACAATAATTATTGATGAGGACAAGACATAAGCTAGTCCACACTAAATCAATGTCCACTCTATACCATGAAAGAGCTTATTAATCCAGTTTTCTTTAGCATGCAATGCACCATATTATTCGAGATTACGTGTCTTTGGAATCATCGGATCAACACGTTACCTTGATATTTGGGCAGCCATATAGATATATAATTATATACGTTCTGTGATCAATACTTACTCTACAGAAAATAAATACATATAAATTTCTCTTAGAAACACATTCTAGTATCATACTCTTACAAGTTTTTCATCTTCATAATTCAATTTCTAAGGAAAGTCTTTCAAAACCGTATCGTTCCCAAGGAAGCTACCACTTGATTGCTGTCACTTCACTCTTTTCTATTATTTTCTCTTGAAGAACAAAATTCATATATAATTTTTTTTTTACAAAAATTGAGACTAATATTAAAATATCTTCTAAATTTAAGAAAATTGTGAGCATATGTGTAAGATGACGGTGAAAAAATGTGTCCAGTTTTGTGTGTTAAAAATCTTATAGAGAAAGAATAAAATTAAGATCCAACCAATATCAAAGTAACTATTTTATTTTTCTTTCTCAGTGAAACTGGATTGGATCTTTTCAATGTTTATGGGAAACTTCTACGTTAAAACATACAAACAGAGTGATATTTAACAATATTAACTTAAAAGTAGAAGTAGCAGCATCTCAGTGTATAATAGGAGGAGGATATATATTTATGGTTTAAATTTTCTACTCCAAAAAATTCTGAATAGCATTACAGATACCCCAGTATATTAAGTCTAAATGAACCTTAAAATTTTCATTTGACGTTGCCTGAAAATTTATAGTATGAGAAAAATAGCTTAAGGTCAACATTTCAACTAATTGATGTATAAAATATAGAATCTCTTCACCAGAAGCACAAAAGGAATCTTTAAATTTTAATTCTAACCAATTTAAGAGAATCTCTTTGATATATGAATAATAATTTGACAACTTTCATACTTGTGTGTTGGCTATAACAAGATGAACAAACGAGTTATCGTAAGATTTAAAGCTTTCTAAAATTACAGATGAAGTAAAAAAAAAACATACCCTATAATTTTTAAAGGTCAGTTATCAAGACAATCGTTTGCCTACTTAGTAATAATTCTGTGTAAATTGTCAGAAATACAAAGATAAGCTCGTTATGATTACAAAAATTGAAAACTAATTTGAAAAGTATTAATTAGGCTCTATTTATTAGAATTATTCTGTATTTTTCTTCTCGAGATGTAAAAACTTTACAGTTATTAGAAATGATTCCTGGATACTTTAAAAGTAGTGAAGTAGATTTCTTGTTTAGTAGATTGTAGATTCGAATCTCCATTCTACCAAACATTGTTGTTCAAAGTAACGAACGTTGCCGAATGTTAAATTCAACTATTACTTAAAGCTTTCCGCTTTTAGTCCTATTATTTTTCAGTTCATGTTGAAGAATAAATATTGCAATAAGCAATAAATTCAAACACGATATCTTTTTTCAGACCTATCGCTCAATATTAATTGAATTATGATAGCATTCCGTGTTTTATGTGATATTCTCTTTTTTATTTGCTTAGATTTGTGTAACAATATTTTTGATCAAACCATACCTTTTGTAGTAATACTTGAATTTCTGTACAAAATTAAATTTAAAAACACACATACAATTTGGTTGTTATTAACTGACTAGATGTTTAGGGCACTAAAATTGTTAGACAGAAAATGTGTAATATATTATTTCTCTTTTCATTATGTGCATTACTCTTTTCTTATTTTAAAGAGTCAAACAAAATCTAAGGACACAGAACCTCATCTCGTAAAAGAGAATTCTTCTAAAAATGGTTTCTTAAAAAGGAATAAGGATTCTTGGAAAGTAATATAATAACAGCTTAAAAACATTTTTATTCCAAGAGAAATAAATTGCTTGAAATGAAAAAAACATATAATAAAAACACGAGTTTAAAAGACAAATAAAAAAATTTCCGAACCCTCACTAATTTCTTTTAAATTTGTCTTTTTAAACATATGTGTGTTTACTTTTTAATCCCTTTTTATATATATATATATATAATTTTATTGTTTTTATATAAAAGACATGAAATAGTTGCGACTGGACGAGAACTTATACTAGAGTATTAAATATAGGATATTTTTGATAATGGTTATTGTGTGTGTGTGTGAAAACGTAAAATTCTAGAAAAATTGAAAGCATTCATTTCATGGGAAGCAAACAATAACTTCTCTTCACATTTTTATGAGCAATAAAATCCCCCCCTATAGCTAAAATAATCTCACAACAATAATTTACCACCTTCCATTGATGCCCCTTTATAGTTTGCACACTTGCTATGTACTTCCATTGTCTGCAATATCGTTGCTTGTAATAATGGATTTGACAACGTCTGAAGAAACAGATTGCTGTATCTGACCATGCTCTAAGACCACGACTCAGGGGATCAGCTCTAGGCCTTGGTAACGAGAACAACATGAAGGAAAACTGCAGTAATAACTGACTAACATGCAAGTCATTGAGTGAAAGAATATCAGCGGAACTTAAATTGGTATACCCCTCAGTACTTGAAAGAAATAGTTTAAAACGCTCAAAAATAAATGTAATAAAATATTCCCCTTAATACTTGAAATAAGTAGTCTAGAATGGTTAGAAATAAACAAAAAAACTATTTTAGTAGGCAAATTTCATTTTCCAAAACCTCTCTACTTAAGAATTCTATTTCAAAAATAGCAGATTAAAATATTTGTTTTCAGTGGAGAAGTAAATGACTTTTAAAATTATAGAAACCTTTATGGCACAGTAACTTTATTTCAAAAAAAGCATCCCATTAAATCGCTATTTTCTCCATTTTAATTTGCATTTTATCTATGTTTTAATAAATTTCGAATGTAATTAAAGCGATTAATTTTCTTCTAAATAAAAAAAAACCTATTTTGACTTTTTTTCAACCAGAGAAATCTAATCAAAACTTATTAAAATAATTGTTTTTGAGTTTCGATCCAAAAGGAATTCAATTACGTATTTAATTAATAGCGACGACTCTCTAAAAAGCTAAATTTTTTTGCATTTGAAACAATATTATCTCAAATAAATGTGACTGCTACGTATCAAAAATGCAACATTAACATACTTGGCATAAAAAAAATTGTATACTATTATTGTTTAACCCCTTGTTGAAAGGTGCGTGTTTCAAAATGATAAGACATTAAGTGAAAATTCTTTAATTATTTTTTTAAAAGTTTTCTCTGATACCAGCTTCAGTGTTATTGAAATTTCCAAAATAACTCGGTTTTATTAAGAATATAAGACAGAGAATTATTAGGTTGTGTATAGAGAAATTTAAGTGAGTGATTCAATAAATACTTGTGTTGGACGACAGATGTTATTACTAAGACAGGCAACTTGGTGTTACTACTGACAGTTGTCATCTGTTAAATTGAGCCAAAACAAATTTTAAACTGATTTATGAGTTGGTTTTGATCTGGCAGCGAATGGCTACCAAATAAAAAATTAATTGCTGTCTCATCAAGTTGTCATCATTTTTCTTAGAATTATTGCACTCGATGAAACCTGTATTCCTCATTATACAAAGAAAACTAAGCAACATTTAAAATAATGGGTTGCATCCGGTGAATCTGTCTCAGAGAAAGCGAAGACGGTCTGAACAATCGGAAAAGTTATAGAGATGATTTTTTGAGATGAGAAGGGTGTCATGCTCTCGGACTTTATGGAAAAAAAAACAATCACGGGACCATACAGTGATCATAGGACAAGGATATAGTGAGTCATCAGACCATTTTGACAAGAAATTGAAGGAGACATAGCACTATTTTTCATTTTGAACAAGAGTTCTTTTCGAACTAGTCTCGTTTGCCATTTGATAAATTTCCCTCACTATCACGGTACAAGAATTCTTTTTTAAGTTAGAAAATACATAAAATTTTGATGTTTTGTGCTATGCTTTACAGTAAAAGATTCAAATGTGTTGACTCTAATTAATTATTTTTATATGATAGAACTTAATGAGATTTAAACTACTTAATATTACATAAGATAATATTTAAATTCATTGAGCATAAATTGGCAAAGAGGGATTTGAAATCCGCTTAAATTAAGTTTGTTATTGATATACTAGAGCAAAAAAAATGTGATGAATGAAAGTCTTATAGATAAAGATACGTTTCCAAAAACTTTTAATTAGATTTAATTAAATGGCATCTATTTATTCTAATAAAATATATTATGAATAGGAAATGTGCCTAAAATTAAATATTTTTCTATAAGGTGTTTGTGAAAAATTCTAATAATTGATAGTAGAAACGTGTTCTGGAAGAACAAAAGCTTTATAAAATCTTAAAGTTTCGTAGAGTGAGTGCTACTATGCTATATTTGGCACACAAGGCTGTGAAACTATTAACTAAACTCTACTACTCAAACTACTTGTATTGAGCTAATAATAAAAAGTTGGCTGGTGTCGAGTAGAACTAAAAATTCATTAATTCATCCATCCCTCATAATTCTAAAAAAATATTAATTTTATACGTCTTAACCCATTGGATAACACATCTGGCTGGAAACCGGTCACATATTTCAAGTCTACTATTACACTGCCGCCTGTAAGACGGACTGAAGAGTTGTGCTTTTTAATGTTTCTTTCCATCAATTGATGGTGACATATTTTAGACCATTGAAAAACTCAGGAATAAATCTATTAAATGGTCAATGAAAAAGCAAAACCTTACAAAACGTTAAGCAACATTCAAGGAAGAGATGAAAATTTTTTTATGAAAAAACAACAACACAAATTTAGCAAACTGAATTCTATACCTATAAATGATGGCAAGAAAAATAAATTAAAAATATTAAGAAAAATGCAGAAAAAGGACCAGAGATTAAAAAAAAAACAAGATATTTAGAAAGAAAAACAACGAAGAAAATGAAATATAAGATTTTAAAATTCTACAACTGATATAAAGCAATTAATAACAGGGTTAAACTCCTTTCACTGGCCCAACTTTGCCCAAAGAGAAAAATATTACATAAAAATGGTATAAAATCAAAAAATACAAACATTAACAATGTAGAGCAAAATTTAACATTCAAGATAAAAGAAAAAAAATTAAGAAAATAGTAATGAAGACACTAAGATACATACAAGAAAAATCTCACAAAAGTATAAAATAAAAATTAAATTATTAATCAAAATATTAAAAAAATTAAGTAAAAACTTGTATGAGACAATAAACTAAACATATAATACCAGCACGACGTAGAAAACCGCCAATAGAACTAGAGAGAAATTGAGAGACGAAAATAGACAGCAGTGTCTCCAATCAGAGATAGTGAGAACCATATGCAAGAAAAATAAATTTAAAATGAAAATGTTAAACAGAAAAAAAAGGGAAAAGAATTTTAAGAATAACAACAATTTTAAAAACAATAATTATATTTAGTCTCTTTTATAAATACTATATTTGAAATTACTCTTAATAAAATTTAAAGGATAAAGGCAAAGTCATTAAAAATATCATGTATATCATTCACGAAACTAATGTTAAGCATAATCTAATAATATTTCTGAAAATACTAAGATATATATATATATATACTGAAAATTTATGAAAGAATAATTTAAAATATTTAAAAAGACAAAAATCCAGAAAGAAATGTAACAATGAAAGAAAAATAAATGAAAATATGGAACCCAGCAAGTCAAAAAGCAATATCGGGCTGAGGACCGATTAAGCGGGGTTAAACTAGTTTAAGGGTACCAACCTTCCTCCTTTGCGACTTGGTAGGCTGAATTAGAAAATCCAAATTGCAAAAGAGTTCATGATTAAAAGATGCAAACAAATTCAGCGATAAAATCTACAAAAATAAAATCTATAATTCTTGGTAGGCTGAATTGGGAAATCCAAATTACAAAAGAGTTTAATGATTAAAAAATGCAAAAAATTTCAACGATAAAATTTACAAAAATAAAATCTATAATTCTAAAAATTATCAACAAATCAAAATATAAAAATTACTTACAAAATTCAAAGAAATGAAGATTCAAATATGGGAGTAATAAGACGGAATTTTCTTTAAGCTTCAAGATGTATATCACATACTCAAAATGAAAAAAATATAACACATCATCACCATATAAATTGAAAAAAGATTTAAATCATTGTTTGATTGGTAATAAAATGTAAAAGGATGCAAACAATTGGTTGGTAATAAGTTGTATGGTAAAGGAGTATAACGGTCCAGAGAGTGAGTAAAAATGTAAGCTGTGTAAATGTAAATAAATAAATAAATTCTTCACGGCTAGACCACTAACAAGCCGACTTTGTGGACCTATTGTGTGGTGGATTTGAAATTGGATCACGATTCGCAAAGATGTTTAATATATTTATGATGTATATAAGTATTTAAGAAATTTATTGGATAATCATGATCCAAACAGTTGTTGAAGAATTTTTTATTGTTATTAAATTTGTCTATTTTATGTGTGGTTAATTTGTTATTACGTAATAAAAAGCCCAATAAAATATTCCTATAAATGGATCTGTGTAGATTACTGTTCCAAAAAGGTATTTTAATTACATGGAATTCGAATCTCTCTCTTTTATCAAAAATATTACTAATAAGTCTATTGTCAACAAGTTGCAAATCAAGATCTAGAAATTCTACTGTATTAGAATTAAGATTAGTTTTTAATAATTTGAGATAATTTGGGTAAAATGAAACATTTGGTTTAAATTCCTCAGTTCTACCTAAAATAATTAAATCATCTATGTAACAATATAGAATGTAAGAATCAGTGTCAGTCTGTTTTAAATCATAAAAATGTAAATAAAAATAGGCCAGACAATTACTAGCTGGACCTCCCTGAGGGAGACCCTGAATTTGTTTATAGAGATTTTGACCAAAAACTATAAAATTCTCTTGTAATACAAGTTTAATGAGAGTATTGAATTTTTCACGTTTTATTAATTAAAATGATATTTATCGTATAAAATTGCAAGAACTTTAATTAAATCTTGAATATCTATTGAGTTAAAAAGGTATATATATATATATATTATATAATAAAATATATATTATATATATATATATAGAAGAAATTTAGGTAATTTAACATTATAAATACTGATAGCAATTTTCCATTAAAATGCTATAATTCTACTAAAAATTTCTTTCTGATTATTGCTCACAACTCTAAATGAATTATTATTCTCAAGATGTGTATAATATATATTTTTATATATTAGCTTAATTATTAAATACTTTGTCTACCTATGTAATAATAAATATGTCCAGGAGATTAAAATTAGCACAGTTTATAAATATTTCAAATAAATATCATCAATATTATTAATATCTAATTTTCTAAAGACTAATTTTTCAATAAATTTATTAATACAGTCTTTAAATTCTTTAAAAGTTTCCATAGGAATACCATATTTATTATTAATTTATAAATACAATTATCAATATCTATAATTATTTGTTTCATAACATAAAAACTATTTTTTGAAATGTTAAAACTTAGGTGAGTACCATGATTCATAATATCTCTTAATATTTTATCCTCCGCAATATCTCAATCACCTGTAATCATATGTTGATATTCCTCATTGATATGCTCTTTGTAAACATTTAAAAATCATATTTAAATCTAAGCTTTCATTGTAGTTACAAAGAATACGACCCATACTTTACTATACTTAAAAATTTTTTAATATTGAGATTTTGATTAGGGATGATTATTTTTATTATGATTAAGAATATTAAATAGATTAATTTCATCAAAATATTTATTCGTAGGTTTACTATTTGTTTTCATCTTCTTCAAAGATTCTTAGCTATTAATAAACTTGTATTGCATAAGGTACATTCATTACTCGCTAAGTAAATTATTAAGTTTTTTCTTCTTCTTAAGCAACTTACAAACATACTAATGTTCATTTTCAATTAAATATCATTTCGATGTGAAAAAAGATTTGTAGCACTTTCGCTTCGTTTCTAAGGTTCTGAGCCTTCGAGACGCAATAAATGATTAGTCAAGAAACAGTCAGTTAACTAAATCAAACTAATTTTATTCTTATCTATAGAACATTGGTTCCCAGCTGGTGGATCACGACCGTCAAGGGGGTTACCTTGACCTTAATGGGAGTCACCAAATGTCAATTTTTAAAAAATAAAATTTAAATTTTAAAGCTAGGTGTTAAATGTTTAAAATATCTGCAAAAGAATGGTTGTTTAAAAGAAAAATGCATCCAGTTTCCCTATTGCGCATATTATCATTAATTTATGATTAAGTAATGAATGCTGTTCACACACTCAAGCTCCCTCCCTATTGGCTGTGAGATTTTGGGCCTTTTTCAGAAGTGCGAGTTCTGTCTTAGATGACCACGCATGGGTGTTTTTTTTTTTTTTTTCACTCCACCATCTCTCTTTGGACAGGAAATCTCGGATTCATAGATCTTTGGTTGGGGCTGGACAAACTCTTTTTTTTTTGTGTATTCTCCTTCGAGTGGCTTTGCAAACACACACCTACGTGTTTGGGAGAATTTCCCTTTTGTAACGAGAATCTCTGCAGCTATATTGTTACAAAAAGTGGAAGCTAGAATATTTGAACATTTATTTTATAATTTACTAAGGTAAGGAAAATAAAACATATTAGAACAACTTATATTATGCCTTGCACTTGGTGTTCTCCGATCTGTAAGAGAGAAGAGAAGGGAGAAAAATATAACACATACATCTACCATTTGCGGCGCCATAAAAGATTAAAAATGTGCATGTACCAAGAGGAGCTCTCAACCATCGGAAGAAACACAACACTTAAGTTACTACAACAAGTTTTACTTAAATGTTGTGTTTATCGTATATTATTGTTGTAAATAAAAGTTATTTTAAATTCAGATTATCCACTTCGTAATTAACAAACTCGACAACATATACTTATAGAAAGAATTGAAGCGAGATCCAGATCACGCCCTAAAAGTTAAGGTAAGGTTACGAAAATACAGGGTAATTCAAAATGAATACAGCGATTACAAACGGCTATAACTATTAAAGGGAAAATAATTTATCGATAAGATTAACACAGAATGTAAACGGAATTTCAAAATTTTGTATACATACGTCATAGATGTTCTATGGGATTTCCCGTGGTCACGCTGACAACATCTAGGCGGTAGTCCAATTCACGCCAAACATTTTGAAGCATTTGTACAGTCACCGACGCAAGCGCATTACAAATGCGTACTTCGAGTTCTTCAATTGTTTTGGGCATGTATGTGCTTCCCATGAGAGGGGGAAATAATTAATAACCATCTTCATACTCTTGAATCTGAAATTCATCGTTATTTTCCGTAATTCTGTGAATAAGTTGCCTTAGCATGAAACCCATTTCAAAAGTTTTTCAATGTTAACAACATTCGAGATGAAATGCAGGATGAATTCTTAGAGTTGTGGAATAAATCCTCAGAGCGTGATTTATTACGGGAAAAAAAATCGTTATCTCTATTTTGGTGCACCACGCGTCATACGTAACTTGAAGTTTTCATGCTTATTTTTCAAATATATGTCCCATTTGCTTCTACTTACCTCTTGGAAAGTGGATTTTCAAAACTTCTACAGATGTTCACAAAAGCCAGGAATAAGCTGGATGTTTAAGATGGCATTGGCCTTGACAAAAACCAAGGATTCTAACGCTTGATAAACAGATGCAAACTCAATCATTATATTAATCATTTAATAATTAATACTTAATAAGATATAACTGTCACGTCCTAAAATATATTTTTCAAATCCTATATTTATTTACTGAACAAAATAGTCAAAGTTAATCCGTTCTAAGAACGGGGTGATGCCCTACAGACTAGCTTGTTTTTTTTTTTTTAATTTTATAATCTCTTTTTTTTACTTCATGATAAGGCTGTTTTTCTTCTTATTTTCTTTGTATACATGGACCAAAAATAAATCAAACTGAACTTGTAAAATTTTCAAAATAGGGTAAAAAAAATTTTAAGAAGCAAATGCGTTTACTTTTTCCTTTTCTTTATTTTATTAGCTAGGCATTGAGTAATTGAATCAATGTATCACATTATACACCAATATCTATACCAAAAATAAAAGAACAATATAAGCGAAAATATAAAAAGTAGTGCTCGTTTAAACTTTCGACGTTAGAACTTTTGATTGTTAAAAAAAGGGACAAAAATTAATAAAAGAAAAATTTCAAGCTCTTTGTATTTTTGTTATATGGCGGAGGAGAAAGGGAAGGAAGGGGGATGCGATGGAACAAAGATTGCGTACCACTTCAATAAAATGATCAAAACTCGACTTGCATTAGGAATGTAGAGCAGCAACTAAATCGTATCCTAAGCTAAAGATTTTATTGTGAACTCTACTTATTTTACTAACAACAAAATAAGATCCGAATGGGGAATAAGACTTGCAAAATGCGTCCAAGTTATGTATTCTCTCTTAGAAAATCACCTTCAACTACTTGCACCAATATCATGTACTCATCAATGTTGTCACTTCCTCTTTTCACTTATCACTCCAGTATGTCCAATTTTTCTATTTGATTCCTCGAATCCTAGTATATGATCATTTCCTATTCATTACACTTCTATCATATTAAAGCTAATATTTATATAAATTAGGATGCTATCACAAGGGGAGGTTCTCAATTCAAATAACATTACAAAGTAGACCAAAAGGTTAGTTGAAAGGAAAAATGCTTGAGAATCCGTTACAGATTAATGAGTATCAAAAAATCTGGAAAGATTTTGATGCATTTATTATATTTTTATGACTACATTTGCTATATTTGGAAAAAATTAAATAGGTTTACTTAAATTTTTATTATGATAATTTTTACTTACAGCTAAAATAATTCAAACATTGTTGTTTTTATGTAGAATAACAAGTGTCCTTTAATATGTTGCCATTTGATTCAGAAACCATGTATGCATTACGATTACAAAATTCTTTCAAGTTAAAAGCGAAAATGAATCAAGAATACTTATATATTTCTTTAACTGAATAGTACTTAAATGATTAATGAAATGGTTAAGTGTTATTAAATATCCTAAATTATATTACTAAGATCATTATTATTGAAACCTATTCTAGATAATAATTTCTTATTACTAGCATAGTTTTAATTCAAATGAAAACAAACACGCATTGTTCAAATATTGAGATTAAAAGGATTCTTTAATTTTAAAGAATTTCATCATTTTCGTTGCCTATTTTTCATACATACCTAACAATGATAACTTTAAATGATTGTTGCTATGAAACATGTTGACATACAAACAGTTGGAAACAACTGATAATATTGATGATTATTCATGGATAAAAAACTATGTTCCGTTTATTTAGTAATTTCATATATTGAGACATTAAAATTTATGAAGGTGCATTATGAGTAAGATAAATAAGCCTTAGAAAATATGGAGACAAAATTTGTCATCAGGGGGAAAAAAACGTCTTTTTGGAGGTGATAATCATCTAAATGTGTGGGTGAGACAGATATATTATATCTTTATCTACAATCGATTGCTAAGTAAATATGAGGAAAATTTACCAGCCGCGGGATAAAATTTATGATACTAGCATCGCAAAATAAATTAAAAGGGAAGATAGCGATTTCTTTCGAGACTCACATTGTTTTTCTTATTTATCTCCGAAATGCTCATCATAACTCACTATCACTGGAACAACAATTCAGCATTAAAAAAAAACTGTATCACTATCTTTTTATTATTAAATAAAAATAACGTTAAATATTTAGATGGCAAATACATGCATATAATTCAACTTATTAAAATTGATAGTAAATGTAATATGGAAACTGGTTTTCATTATATAAGTGAATTAGAACTCTGTAAAAATAACAATAAAATTCGAACAATTTTTTATGTAAATAAATTATTCATGTAATACAAAATACATTTTATGTAATAAATATTCTATGCAAAATATTTTTATATAATGCAAAATATGTAATTAGGAATAGAAAATAATGTTGTAAATGTAATTATATTGCTTATAATTCAAAGGTTTAATTTTTTTAAAAAAATCTACGAAATGACACTTCAGTATATTGATACAGGGTGCTGCAGAAATAACTCCCTAATTTACCACTACCACTGTTTCGGCGCTGGTTGCGTGCCATGAATTGCTTACTGGCTTTGAGTAGCAGTTGTCTTACCATTTCAATAGCCATTATGGTGTGGAGCGATGAACACTGCTTCCATGATAGAAGCGTGTATCAAAAATGGCGACTCTGTCCTCACTTCACAGCGATTATTTTGCAACTGAGTTTGATCAACATGCTAACGTACCTATTTTTTTATGGGTCAGATTTCCAACGAACAAATTCGGCTTTAAAACGTAAACTTCCTGGCAGACCTAGTAAAGTACGAACACCACGGCAAGTCGAAGCAGTGTGGCAAGCTATTTTTCGAACTCCTCAATATTCAGCCTGTAGGCATTCTACTGCTATAGGAATTTCTGATCGGAGTGTAAGAAGAATTTTACACTCTTAGACTTGAAGTTCAATCCTTACAAAACGATGGTTGGGAAGGAACTTAATGAGCGTGATTTGGCTAACCGCAGTGCATCTTCTGAGGCTATTCTGCAAAATGTTCCACATGACGTTATTCTTCTCTCAAGTGTGAAGATCACTTTCATTCGTTGGGCTGTGTGAGTAAACATAACTATCGCTACTGGGCTCCAAACAATCCAAGACAAATCCGTGAGGAACCCTCCATAGTGATTGAGTGACTATTTGGTGTGATGTTACAGATTTTAGGATTATATATCCATACTGTTTTGCAAATCAATGCAGTTACGGTAATTTCTGCCCGTTATGTGGATATGTTAAGTAACTCTTTGCAATCGAAACTGTTCGGGAATGGGAATTTCGCTGTAAGATTGTTTTGCCACAGCCCACATAGGCAAAATATCGATGGATTTGCTGCACGAAATGTTTCTGGATATTCTGATCTCACTACGAGGTGACATTTCATGACTTTCACGTTCCGCAAACCTATCGCCTTGCAAATACTTTCTCTCTCAGGGGAATCTGAGGTCACAAGTCTACAAGAATAGACCACAAGCAACAGAGGAACTAAAAACTACTATCCTCCGAAATGTCCAAGAAATTGCGACATTACCGTTAAAAATTATTAGGAGGATAATGAGGAACTTCTGGGTGAGACTTCTAAAATGCATAAACAATGAAGTTCGGCATTTGGTTGATATTCTTTGAAAACGAAGTGATGGTGATTGAAAAACCAAATATCAAATGTTTTTCTCTCAAATTATGAAATAAAATTTTGAACAACATTTACCATTGATTTATCAATTATATTTGAAATCGGGAAGTTATTTCTGCCTCATGCTGTAAAATATCTCGAATATTAATAAAAGGTTAAAATAACTATTAAGAACAAAACTGAAAGTTTTTCATTTAATTTTTGAAGAATAGATTAGTAGATATTTCTATTTTTTATTATTTGTGAATTAAACGTTGACTTTAAATTTAAAATTTCCTTTCGTAACCATTTAAACGGATTGTTAATTAACATCACATTAGAAGCAATACGCTCACTTCTTCATTTCAAACCAAGGTAAAGAAACAAGAACGACGCTAGAGACGGAAAATAGCATTCTCTTAAATACTACTCTCCTCCAACGCGAGGAGTTTGAGTTTTGTAATACGTAAAGGTAAAGTTAAACATTTATTGTTAAATATAAGTGTAAAGCTTTCTTCTAAACATGTTGTGTTTAGTAAAATCAAGACTCGAATAAGCAGCTTGACTGAAACATCGTCATTCATGAGGCTGCAACCATTCCCCCTCGGCTACCGTAGCTTCCGTATAATACGGAATTGAAGAAAAAAAGTTTACACCTGTGTAACTAAAGAAAAAGTATATAGTTTCTTGAAGTATTTGTGGGAATTGTCCTTTTGCGCTATAGCAGCGCCACCTACAAGGAAGATTAGAATATAAGAGATCAAAGTGTAAGCATGCAGAAATGCATGTCCGTCTTTTTCTTTCTTTTTTTTTATCATTTAATAAACAATTTTTCCTCTTAAAATAAGCTTGGTTCTCTCCAACATACCGATGATAACTTCCACATTGGAGCTCGGCAAATGAACCGGAATTTAAAGTTGAATTAAAATTTAAAGCACGAACTGAAACTAAGTTAACAGACGAACGGATTCACTACCGCCAAAATATAGACCAATATTAACACACACACACACATATATATATATATACTTGAAACTTGGTGCATGTATTACTTGTACATAAGAGAATAATGTAATGAGAGATTTTGTCAAAAAAATTATTCAAAAAAAATTATTTTGAGATTGAAATGAGCACAAAGTTTCTTTATTTTTTAAAGTTTCCTATGTTATTCCTCATAATAATTTTTTTTAAAAAAAAAAACTAATTGAAATTTCGAAAAAAAGCTCCCATTAAATAATAATAACTGTACAATAAATGAACACAAAAAATTGGTAACTTTACAACTAGTCAATTCTTAAAAAATGTTTCTTAAACTTGATCATTTTTCACATTACGAAGATAGGAAAAATGCTGTGAGAAGTGACCCCCTCAAAGCAAGAGAAAATTCTGACCTTTTCCAAGAGAGCTTCTGACCTTTTCAGCGCTCTTGTACTGTTTATCAAATGGCGGAGTTGTATTTCCAGCTTTGTGGATATGGCCTCTCTCTCTCAGCTACAGTAAAATAAACAACATTTAAATTTGAGCTTCACCTCGACTGGTTTTAATTAAATCTTAATTTTGAAAGAAAGGTGAAAGAGTAATTTCATATATATATATGTGTGTTAGTGTATATGTGTGTGTAATGCGTTCATTACCATAATATGCACACACACTCTCTCTCAATTACTGTGGAATAAACAAGTAAATTAGAACTTCGCCTCGACTCATTATGTGTAATTAATTACAAAAATATCAAAATCGTTATATATCATTAGTCGACAGAATGTTTAATTGTACTTATAAACACACACACACTTTTATATATATATATATATATATATATATATGTTTAGTTTCAATTATTTTTATCGCAACGTTTCATTTTTATTGTCGATTGAACCAAAAAACAAGTGTTTACTTAGAAAAAGGGGGAAAAGTGAGTCTCGAGGGGTGATTAAACACTTTTATTTAAAGGGCTTAACACACCAAAACAGATTAAAGCTGAATTGGATGAAGTTCATGGCACATCTGCTCCTGTGTTTTCAACTGTTTACAACTAGGTAAATGAGTTTAAACGTGGCCGCTCATCCCCAAAAGATGATTGTCGTATGGAACGTCCAGTGGAAGTGACTACTCCGGTAATTATTGACAAAATCTAAAGCATGGTTTTGAGTAATCAACTAATCAAAGTGCTCGAAATAGTTAAGGTCCACTGGTATATCGAAATGTACAGTGCTTTCAGTTTTGCGCGAAAAAGTGAGTGTGAAAAAAATCTCGGCAAAATGGGTGCCGAGTTTGGCCTCAGTGGAAAATAAGCGCAATTGTGTGGTTGATTTTGAGACGATTTTAACGCTTTTTTGACGCAATCCTGACGAGTTTTTGCTTTGATACATAATTGTAGTCGAAACGTGAATGTACTACTACACTCTAGAGACAAAGGAACAGTCAAAGGGGGGGGGGCTTTCGTAGGAGAACAAGTTTCAAAGAAATCAAAGATGGTGAAATCGGCCTGCAAGGGGATGTTCACGGTTTTTTTAGATGCGCGTGGAATTTTTTTCACCCACAACTTGGAAAAGGGGAAAACAATAACTGGGAGTATTTTGCTTCCTTATTACACCACTTGGGTGAAGAAATCAAGAATTAACGCTTTCATTTGGAAAAGGAAAATATTCTCTGCAATCAAAACAATGCACGGGTTCACACCTATGTAGGTTCGATGGCCAAACTCGTTGAATTAAATTTCGAATTATTACAACATCCACTGTATTCACCGGATTTGGTTCCCAGTGACTATTTTTTTATTTTCAAACTAAAAAAAATTTTTTGCGGACAACGGTCCACGTCGAACGAAGAGGTCATCGCCCAAGCAGATGTCTGTTTTGAGGACCTACCGAAATCTTTCTTTTCAGATGGCTTTAAAAAATTGGAGAAAGATTAGAAAAGTGTATAGAGCTAAGAGGAGATTAAGTTAAAAAATTAAAAAAAAAAAATCTTCCTAAAATAATTTGTTCTTCTATTTTTTTTTCTAAGGACTTACAGGACGACGAACATATAATAATGATTTAATGTATTATATTGTTTTGTTTTTAAAAATAAATATTGCTTATATATGTGTGTAAATTTATAAAACTATTGGGATTATTTTTTTTTCCAGAAGAATCTTTGACTTCACTTAGTCAATAAAATTTTTACAGAGATGTTAAGATATAAGAACTTTTACACGCCTTATAGATGTCTTAAAGTATAAATGCTATACTCAGTATTCAAAAATTTTATTATTAATTCGTGGACAATGTTTCCTTAATCAGTAATTCAGTAAACTGCTTTCAATTTTTTTCAAAACAATCTTCATAAACATGTCACACGTTTCCGAACTGCAATGACTTTATCAATATTTTAAGAACTTTAGACACACACACAATATATATATATATATATATATATATATATATATATATATATATATA
>BMAW01129013.1:113103-145948 GCA_019974015.1 Nephila pilipes | reverse complement strand
ATATATATATATATATATATATATATATATATATATATATATATATAACATAAATATTTTTGTATCAGGTTTTATGTTTTAAGATTTTGTATTATGTTTGTAAGCAATCTCGTGTCATGTTTCCTAAGTAATTTTAGAAGCTATACGGTATATATATGAATGGGTATTTTTTGTATTGTACGAGTCTATACTTTCTCAAAATGAAATTGTCATGTTCAAAAGTGAGTTTTTAGAAAATATAAAATTTTCAGAGTTTATATACTCCTACGGCTATGACAAACAAAATTTTATGAAAAGTGTCTGACTTATAAAATCCCATAGACCCTTGATTTTTTTTTCTGTTATATTTCTAGAACTTAGGGGGAAACTATGACGATGAAGAAACATTGACAAATGACAGAATTTTCTAGAAAAAGAAGTTTACTAGAACGTGTGTCAAGGAAGAAAAACGAGTGCTAATATAAGCGTCTAAGACAAATCTCTTGCAGACTTTTTGATATATGACATTCATCTTTACGTTTACGATGTAAATTTCCAGTTTTTAAAGTGAGTCAAATTCATGAATTTCAAATGATAAAATGTATCAAAAAGTGTCATGAATGAAAAATGTGAAAAACACAAAATAGTTTTTCTTTCAGAAAACTTCATGCAACCCTTTTTTGCTGTGAATTTTTTAGATATTCCGGTTAAAAGAAGAATCAGTATAAATCTTTTATAACTTTGAACAGGGTTAAATGAATAGAAATTTCAAAGTAAATAAAAATAAAAAAAAGCTTACAGTATACTTTCAGGATTTCTTGGAAATATCACTTAGTAGTCTCACAGAAAATAAAATAAAGAGACAATTGCTATCCGATAACGAAATTTTTAAAATTTTCAGTCGTTTTTTTTTATATTTTAGAGGAAGTGGGTATTATGTTAGAGATTATAATTGTGTGTGTGTGTGTGTGTGTTAATATGATCTTTAGAAAGAAAATGTTTTAGAAAAGATTATTCAGGTGACAATTTCTGATTTTTCTATGAAGCAAATATATATACCAAATTTTATTTGAGAATGAACATCATTTTCATTAATGTTAAATTCCTTCATTGAGACTTATTACTTTTCAAAGAAATATTTTGCATTATCTTCTATATGAATCTAATGGAACAAACCCTGCTTGTTTTTCAATAACAAAAAGTATATAAAAAGGAGCTGTATTACTTTTCTATCTAATTTAGTATGACTTTTACCAATAATGCGCAATTTGTATGAAAATTTAATTATCTTTGATGCTGTAAACTTACTTCTTCTGAGTTTTCTTAATTTTTGAAAAGTAGTGTATCAATATTTAATTTTATTAAATGAAAAACTTTTTTTTGTGCGTTTTACCTATTATTTAATTCATTAAAGATTTTATACAAGTTGCGCATAAAATGTATACCATTAATTCATTCCATTAATACTTAATGATAAAAAAAAAGAAAAAGAAAAGAAAATGAAAAAAAAAAACCCAGTTTTTTAAACAACCTATTCACGTAATAAGGAAAATTTTCTCAAAGTGTTACAAGATTCAAAATTTGTATCAAAAATCTGAATTGTTTAGTTTGTTTTGTGGTCGGGAATGCATTATATTTCAACACACATGATTTTTCTTGTATCAATTGCCCTTTTGGTTAGATATCAGCTTTTATAAATGAAAGTATAAGAGATTTAATTCAGTGATACTGCGGTAATATTTAGCTTCTTACATTTCAAAGAGGGTTTTCATTTAATTAAAATTAAATGAAAAAAATAAATAGAAATTTCCTACTGATAAGTAGCTTTTTATTTTTTGCGTCTCTTTTACAATGAAACTAAACTTTTGTTATTCAATCATTGCATGCCGATCAAAGTAGCATTGAGGTGCATTTTTGTTTTTATTTGTTTTGAAGATTGCAGAATAAGAGTATTTCTCAGCTGGTAAAATGGCTTAATGTGTGGGAAGAATACGTAGTGCAAAGGGTTATTTAACACATGATTTATTTTCACAATGATAATGAGCGACCTGCACAACTTTATTTAAATATAACGAGTCACACTAATCACTCATATCTAACTGAGTGAAATAATTAAACGTATAATTAAATATTATGTTTAAAATAAATTCTCTAGAATCTTTACACATATAAATTCATTTTAAAAGTAAAACACATTTTTATGCAGCAGATTTTAAATAAAAATATATGAAAATTGTTAAAAAATTATTTGAATATTACGTTAGTCATGATGAAATTATCGTATCATGAAATTTATGAATCTAATTCATTTTTTTAGAAAATGGTTTAAGCCCTTCGACTAGGTTGAAAAGGCGTTTTTTGATAAAAAATTTGATTTTTTTTTCTGATTGTAAAATAAAGCTCAAGACTCCAAAATTTTCCTTGTTTTTATTTAACTTAAGGTAGAGCTCAAGATTATAGAGTTTATAATATTACACAATATTCAAAAAAGTGACATTTAAGACCGGAAACTATAATTTGCTAATAATAATTGTTTCAGTTATAAATGATTGGCAACAATCACTGTTCCTTTTTGTTAACAGTTTTCGTCAGAGCTATCACGCCTATGAAAGTTGAGGGTTTTATTTTGTTTTTTTTCTTTATTTTGTATTATTTTCAGTGATTTAATTATTTCAACTAAAAGGTTTTGTTTCTTGAAAGTATTTGAAAAATAAAAACTGATCTTACCACCCTTGTAAAATAAGATTTCAAGGAAATCAAAACACTAGTATTCTAACTGATTCAACCTATGAAGGAGACAGACTGCTAGTTCAATGAAGCTATAGTAATGCAGTCAATCTAAACACGAAAATAATTAGTTATAACATTTAACTGGAATCCTCCTGATATGTTTGAACACTATTATTGATGTATTTTTAACTGTTGTGTTATCCGACAAGGAAGTTAGGAACAAAACTTTGAATCTTGTAAAGGATTTTGGATCAGACCTTTCGTGTGTAAATGTCTGTGTGAGTGTACTAATTTTAAACAGTAGATTTTTGACTTGGAAACTACTGTAGAAAATACACTACTATAAAAAATGCATTTCTAAACTACAAAGTATTAAGATGTATTGTAATCATGATCAATGATCTGCATCAAACATGGAACCAATTGGGAGTAATTGTATTTATGAAAGACCCGAAAATCACAAAATGACCCGGTACATTGACTATGATGGGAATGAACACTATAACTTTTGATGAGGTAGGAAACATTTATGTAAAATATTATGTATCCGAACAAGAATGTATTGAACATATACAGAAAAAAGTTGAAACTTCGAAAACTGAAAAGTATAAAAAAAGGTCTCGGGGAGGGAGAAATTAAACTACCAAACAATTTATTAAACAAATTGCAATTTACTATGGAATTTTCTATTCGAAACAGTGTCAGATAATTAAATAAAATGTAGTCTACTGTTATAGCTGCATTTTTCATTCTTGCTCCAAAAAACATCAACCAGAAAATGGACAGTGCCGTGTTGAACTAAAACTCTGGAGCAAATCTCAATGAGCTAACTCTTTTAATGCGAAAGATCATAAAAAGTCCTCAAGACTGCTACAAAACATTGACATCATCAATTCAGTTTTGTCCAATCAGGATCTCCAGAGAAAATAACAATACATTTCCAAAATACTAATGAAACATTTAAAGCAATTCTGAGACAGTTAATACGGAAAAGAATTTTTGTTGAGCACAGGCATTACATTTTAAATACTTATATTGCTGTTGTGGAATTTAATAATGATTTTCATGCACAATTATCGACATTAATTGAAGTTGTTATTGCTTCTGGTTATTACAATGTACAAGGACAAATGACATTTGGTAGTTAAAGTATTGAACATTCAAAATGCCCATGATGTGTAAAGAGTGGAAAATGATAAGTGAGCAACGAAATTTTGAGAAATTTCACACGAAACTTAGAAAAATCACTACTGAAACTTAAAATTTAATTAAAGGAGTGTGTGGCAAAGAAGGTTGATGGCGTGCACTTGTTTTTGAGTGTCTTAAGCGTTTTCAAGATAACCGAGAAGACGTTGAAGATGATTCACTCCCGGGTTAAGCCCTTCCATGTCAAATAGGGATGGCATTATAGAAAAAAATCGGTAATAAGGTTCAATTTGACCGTCAGTTAAGTATTCGTGTGATTGCTGAGACTGTAGGTATTGACAAAGAATCTGTATGGCAAATTTTAAATAATAATTTTAACCTACAAAAAATGTGTGCCAAAGTGGTGCATAAAATTCTCACATTTGGACAAGAAAAAGCTCTCCAAAATATTTGTATTGATACATTAAATACCATTGAAATAACCCAAACGTATTGGAAAGGAGAATAACGTGTGATGAGCCGTGAATTCTTACTTATGATCCAGAAACGAAGAGTCAATCCATATACTGGAAGAACCCATCTTCACCGAAAGCCAATAAAGGTCGAATGATCAAATCAAAATTCAAAGCAATGATTATTGTTCTTTTTTTTCGATATTCATGGGATTATGTACTTTCACTGGGTTCCTGAAGTTCACACTATTAATTAGCATTACTACCTTCACGTTCTATCTGAATTCAGTGAAAGAATAATTAAACAATGACCCGAATAGTGGAAGTACAAGTCACAGGTTCTCCACCAAGACAATACACCGGCTCATTCCACATTGTCTGTAAAGAGATATCTAGGTAAGTACAGCTCCCCAGAGTCAAATCATCCACCTAAAACGTCGGATCTTGCGCCATTCTACTTCTATCTGTTTCCTAAGGTGAAATATGCATTAAAAGGAACAAGATTTGAGTCCGCTGAAGCTGTGAAAGAGAAAGTGGAGCGTTCTGAAGGAGTTGAAATATTTCCAGGACTGTTTTGAACAATGAAAGATTCGCATGGAGTGCTGTAGGGATAGAGGAGGGGTGTATATTGAAGGTGATAATAAGTAAATATGTATGAAATCAAAATAAAATGTTCTACAGCTTCACTCTTGTTATTTAATACCCACATCTTGTATTTGGAATGAGTAAATCGCTTATTAAACACATTGAATCTGCAACCTTTTGAAAATTTAAAACCAATTATAGTGTTCGGTAAAACATAAAACACAGAATGCATATTTCTTAGTACCTGGAGCTTATTATAATAATAATAGTATGTCAAATGTTATTCCTTTTATTTATGAGAAACTACTTCCAAATTTTAATAGGTGTATCAGTAATACATATTGACCGATTTCGTCTAAAGAGCAGATGCACTAATGATTTTCGAGATTGTAAAATGAATTCAACAGGATGAATTTCATCTCTTTACTTGTAGAGCTGTGAATTCTCTCCTAAGTGTTGGAAACTTCAGAAGTTCAAGTTTCGTCTTTATATGAAAGGAAATAATCTTCAAAATAATGATTATTTTGAGAAGTATTTTTTGATGTTATCATTTTGAAGTCTTTTCCCCCTACTTATTTTAAACCAAAATGAGATAACTGAGTTTTTCAGATCATTAGAATATTATGTTACTTGGAATTCTTTTATCACCAATAACTAGAATTTTTCATGTGATATGTTTTCCGATTTCTTGGCTCGCATTTTCTAAAGGGTAGAAGTTTTAACTTCAGATAGGTTGTTGTCGATATATAATTAATTTCAGTAAAAAAAAAATTATAACGTCTGACATCAGAAAACAAAGTTGATTATAAATTTTAGCTCAATAGTTGATTATCTTAATGTGTTGAGGATTAAATCTAAGTATAGATTTAAATAATTTGCTTTAGAAATATTAATAAAACAATACATTTGATATGCTATTTTTGTAATTAGCATAATTAAACTGAAATTTGAGGTTTAAATATTTTTTAATTCAAGCTTTACTTTTACACTTATTTAGAAGCCTTGATATTCTGATTAATAGTATAATTATGTTTGGATAGGGAAGTCGAAAGTTTGAACCTGTATGCATTGTTTGGAATGAGGAGTTTTGCAATCTTGATTCTATTGGACTTAGTGTTTTTATATGACCTTATATGTGAGTTTGGAAAAAAATATGAAGTACCAACTCATTTGTGCTTATCAGTCCGGTTTCTATTGTTTTTACTGTGTGATCCGTATTCTTTTACGGAATAAAATTTCTAGAAATCGAATAATTTCTCAAATACACATAACCATATCAATTCGGTTTAATTGGTTACCAAGTTTCAGTTTTGTTGAAGCATTTGGGATTAGCCAACATCATGTATATTATTTTATCTAGGCTTTTTCTCTCCTACTTCCTCACAACTCGTTTTTTGTTATATATATATATATATATATATATGTATATATGTGTAGGATTTTCCACCTAATTATCAAATAATTAATTTTATTTTCCAATGTACTGTAAAACCAGTTCCTCAGTTACTTGATAGATAGCATCACGAATCAGCGTCATGTGATAGCTCAAGAAGTGCCACCTTTTCCCTAACAAAACTGAGCGACTTTTCGTTCTCGTTCTCTTTCCTCCACTTTCCGCTGCTCTTCTTTTCCGCATTACCCGCGTCGGAAGTAAGCTCCGAATGCCAGAGCGCATTCCAATGCCCATCGCCGATATGGGATAAGTTTAATTAGGTCGCCATCTACTTGTCTCGGAAGAACTGTTTACTCCTAATAGAGATAACCTGTATATATTTTCACTCTTCATCTCTCCATATAATAAACGAAGTAAAACAAGTTGAGCCTAATCATTGAATTCCTACGAAATCATCATAGAATCCGGTAATGGAATTACTCCCCTAGACAAATCAGCCCTTTGCGTAAGAGCAAACCAGCGTAGATTCGGGATGTACAATATCATCACCCCTGTTCTACATGTATATGCATACATACATCGGTGAAACGCTTTCAGCTACGTCTACCGCGATGACTGAACATTGTATCATACCTAAAAACTAAAATTCATCTACAAAGTTGTACATATCTTTAGAATTATAAGACTAAAAATGAAACAAATATATTAACAAGAGATGCACACTAAATAAAACTATTTTTAAAAGTAAGAAAAGTAATTTTTTCCAAAGGCTTTGAAAGATCTTCGTAAAATAGCAGTACACATAGAGCTTCGTATTTCAGAAACAATGATTGAGGAAGAATTTCTTATTATCATAAAATATATTTTATGGATCTCTATACGTCTGTGAAGTTCAGAATCGAAATTCATCCCCTCCCCCATCAGATTGTTGTTGTAAAATACTCTTTTTTTATGAACTGGTATTTAATCAGAGTTTGGAAATAACCTAAAATTTTATTTTAGACGTCCTCTTTTTCGTATTTCTTTTACCTGACTCGACTGTCATCTTAAATATAAGTCTAGCCGCAAATCTAAATTCCAAGCATAGTTAAAGTGATTAAAATATCCACATAAAAAAGGTTCAAGATAGATGTCAATTACTTTTCAAAGTCTTACTTATCATTTCTGTAAAAAAAGAAATGCCCTCTACCACAGTTCACTGTCCCTCCACGCGGATACTGATAACTTCTATAAAACATCTAAAATCACTCTTATTAGGACACAATACAAGTTAATTACAACGGAGAAATTTCGACCAGACAGCGCAGGGTCTTAGTTCTTAAAGATCACACAGACGTAATACAGTATACAGTAAGTAGCTCCCGTACATTATTCAAAGCTTTCACAAACTCTTTATATCTTTCAACTACCGCCATCTTTATATTACCGTATCCTATCTATATCTCTGCAGACTTTTTCTGTCGCTTTAATACGACTCTTACATAATTAGAGTAACTACGTTTCATTTGGATAGAAAGGAGCTGAGAACTTAAATGTAAAGTCAAAAAGTAACCCCAGAGAAATGTTAGTTAAAGGAAGTTTCACAAATAGCCCATGTTACAATTTAAATTTGCATTTATATACAAAAAAAAAGAGAAAGAAAAACTTATATATATATATATATATATATATATATATATATTGTTATGGCTAATTAAAAACATTAATTTAAAAAAAATGCCACCATCAGCAATATTGCTGCTATCATAAGCTTACTTTTGAAACTTATTATAATTTCTTACAAATACACTATATTAATGATTTTATTTTATAAAATTTTGTTTCTTATAATTTTTGAAAAAATGCTGGAATTATTTGTTCATTATGGTATCCATATTATAATAATTGCTTTATAAATCTATTCTAATATATTTAAAAAAAAAAAAAAAAGAGAGAATGATATATTTAAAGAAACTGGGCTGTATAAATATTTATGGGAAAAAAACAGAAGATAAATGGCAAATGTTATGATGTCCCAAAAATTCTTTTAGCGTTCTATTTTATTTATATTGCCCACATCATAAACGTTTATGTTAAGTCGAAAAAATATGTGTGCCAAATTCTTTGAATAAATATATTTTTAATTATTCAATACAGTAAGTTTGTATGTGAAACTATTCTTGGAAGAAATACAGGGTGTTTTGAAATTTATATACAAAAGTTTTTGTCTATGAATTTCGTTTAGATGTTTTTTATCACCTCTTAAAACATCTAATCAAGCAATTTTCAGCATTCAGAGCATAGCGTGGTAAACCGCTAGATGGCGTTGTAATGGAAAGCATAAAGAGCAAGTTTTATACATCGTCTTTTCTGTCCTATAATTCAGGAGGCATGGCGGCGTACAGTAATCAGGAAAAGGTTGTGTCTTCTGAAATCCACGGTAGAAATGGTGATGTGTAAGAAAGCTCGTTACTTTCCCTTACAGCGCCCTCTGGTAGTTCGCCCCTTGCTCTCAGCCTATTCATTGTATGGTGATAATTGCTTCTTTAAATGTTTTCTATCCTTCCTTACATTTTTGCTCATGAGTTTAGAAATACTTTGTATGTATTAACTTAAGAACACATCTACCAACATGATCAAAAAATACACGACATCAAGATCTACTAGAACAAATGAGCTTTATGGTGATTGTAATATTGAATTATAAATTTTTTTTCAGAATTTTTGAATAATAAAAGAGTAATCCAGAGCATCTAAGATATCTAGTCTGATAAGATGGTGAGTGACATGAAAAGAGATTATATCCCTCAAAAGAAGCAATTTAGAGTTTTGAAGTCGTCTTAAATACACTCTATAACAAAAAACGACGTACCAAGAAGGAGTTATCCGATGGAGACAAAAATTGAAGGGAAGGAAAATTATATACATAATAAAAAAAGATTAAAATTTCAGAAAAATTGAATGATATATTTCAGAGTTACGTAGTTACAAAGTAACGAGCTCAATAAGGATCCCAGACATGCTCGATTGGAGAGAGATCTGGCTGGCCAAGGAAGTGTTTGACAAGTTGTAAGATAGTTCATAGTAACACGCGTCGTATGTAATCTGGCATTATTTTGCTGAAAAATATGGCCAGGATATTGCAAAACGAACGGTAGCAAAACAGGTCTCAGAATGTTGTCGACGTACCACTGTGCTGTAAGTGTGCCGCCTCTAATGACGACCAAAGGGGACCGGCTATCAAGGGAAATGACACCCCAGACCCTAACTCCTGGTTGAGGGCCTGTGCGGCGTGCAGTAATAAAAGCAGAATCGGCAACACTGCCCTGGGCGTCTCCAGACACGTTTTCGATGATCGTGAGGACACAGTTGGAAGCGGGATTCGTCGCTATACGTCCCCAGTCAGCATCATTCCAACCTGATAGAGCCAAGCATCACGGTAATCTGGTTCGACAGTGTGAAGGTGTGAGTGAAAGCTGGCGAAGCGGTCGGTGCGAGAGTAGATTTCGCTCTATCAGCCGTCTGTGAATGGTCATGGTGGACACTCGTGTGTGGGTCGCTCGTCTGATTGTTGATAACGATGAAAAGGAGCTGTGACAGCTGATCTGACAATCACTCTGTTCTCCCGATTTGCTGTGGCTCTAGGTCGTCCGCTACCATCATGACGCTGAAATCTGCCACTGTCCACCCATTCTTGCCAGCATCTTCTAATCGCCGCATCGCTTCGACCCATATGACGAGCGATTCTCCGATTTGCCCAACCTGCCTCTTTTAGTCTAATGATACGACCTCTTTCAAACTCTGACAGTTGTTCGTAATGAGCTCGAATCCTGTGGTGAGACATTTTTTGAGTCGTTGAAAGGTATCCTAAATTGCAATGCAACAGGAAACTTGACCATCAGATTGAGTATCGCTTCTTATATACACCTGCTGTCCAAATGTCTTCACATACGAAATTCCATTTCAATCGGGCAACTCCTTCTTGGTGCGTCGTTTTTTTTTTTTTTTTTTTTTTTTTTTTTTTTTTTTTTTTTTTTTTTTATTTTTTTTTTTTTTTTTTTTTTTTTTTTTTTTTTTTTTTTTTTTTGTTATTATACAGCGTAACTTTATATCTGTGTACATGAGAATCAAAATATGAATTTTTACAGAAACTGGTATGTATTGAAAATGCTGTGTATGAAGTTTTACAAAAAGACAAACAAACAGTTATGCCCTCTTTTAGAAATATCGACAGTGGTGAATGTTATTTTATTTTCTTGATATTTTTTATTTTAATTAGACTTCGATTTTGTGGTTTCCTATATCTCATGTTTTTTCCTGTGATCAAACAAAAAAAGAATATCAAAACTTCACTACATTGTGATAAATAAGAAATTAAAAATTCCTTCTTTGCCATTATTGGAGAAATTTACATTAAAATTTCTTTTGTATCTAATGATAAGTATTTCAAATTTCCAGTTCATATATTACTCTCTCACTTATTTTTATATCAGATATTTCTTGAATTATGCTTTTAATCTCTAAAACATATTTTTTTTCTCTTCTTTTAAATACACATTTAATTTATTATTTAAATATGATTTCTAATTGATTGTTTCAAATGAAAATAAACAACAAAGAATTTAACTTTGATTATTAAAAAAAAATTAGAATGAAAAATATTTCATAGTTCCTAATTTACAAGTGATCACTAGAAACAAATTAAAGCTTTCTCTTTATCACTCTGTGGTCGCGCGATAACCTTGTGATCATGGTCACCAACTTGGGGCCCACATTTAATCCGTCAAATCATTAGTTGTCCTGATGCCAATAAAGATCCGCAGTGTAGCGGGACTGATATACAATAAATCTGCAGAAATTTGGAAAAGGAAGCATTAGCTCAGGTCGTCCTCGTCACTTGATCTAGATTTAAAATTCTGAGGTATGTCACCAATAACCCTCCTGTTGGTTTTAAAGACGACGTAAATTAAAACAATCAATCAATCATTATCTTTGTAATTTTCTTAGAGATAGAAATTAACAGTATCTATAACACTAAATTCTTTGTTATACTTACCAGGTAATTAGCTGGTGGGAAGTGGAGGTATTGCGCGTTAATAAGACATCAGGTGTCATTAAATCATCTGACTATGGCTCTAAGTGGAAAGATCCATTGATAAAAGCAGTAGTGCAAACTACAATCGTTAATCAAAATCTTAAGCGCTTAAAATTGTTATTTTATATATTTTTCATATTTTTGAAAGCACATAACCAAACTACTGAAATCCGGCGGGAAGGGGTGTTGGTAATCCTCTAAACTGAATAAACTTTCTGTCTTGTGCCGTTGAATTCATAAGTTAAAATATCCTTTCTAATTTTCACGGCTTGAAATGCTTGGCTAACGAAATCACATAAGCAGTTTATCTCCTTCACGGTTTGAAATGCTTGGTTAACGAAATCATATAAGCAGTTTATCTCCTTCACGACAGTTACGAAGAAAAGTAAACCGTTGTTAAGTCTATAATATCTAACACGAGAAGGGTTTTATTTGGAATAGCGTACACTAAAGGGCACTTTCGAAACTTTTGTTTTCCTTCTTCAGCTACTTTTAAAATAAATCTTATAGCTCATGCTGTCTGAAAATGAATCAAATAAGAATTTCATACATAAGGTTGACAAAAGAGCTTTTATGTTTGCTTATAGAAAAACACGTGCTTCCCTACACAGTTTTTGATTCTCAGCTAAACAATAAATTTTGGCATACTATAACTAAAAAAAAATAAGAGAAAATTTTACAGAGAAAGTTTAAACTTGTATTTAAGTTAGTTACTAATGCAGAAAGTTTCAAAACTCATGAGATTAAGAAAGATTCGCGAGATAAAGTAAACTACTATAGCTTTGCTGTAGAAAACCAAACATGTAAAGACGGTGTGTAGTTGATTCGATATTAAAAGAATTGTTATACAGGGTGTTTTGACACTCATGGGAAAACAATTTAAGAGGTGATAGAAAACATCTAAACAAGCAATTTTCACCCAATAATGCTTTGGCGGAGAACAAGTGGTGAACCGCTAGACAATGCTGTAATGGAAAGCATAAAACAGGATGCCAGTTCTTTTCTCGATTACTGTACGTCATATGCCTCCTGAAATTCACGGTAGAAATGATGATGTGTAAGAAAACTCACGCTTTATGCTTTCCATTTCAGAGCAGCTTAGAGGTTCATCGCTTGCTCTTCTGCCTATGCATAAAATGATGAAAGTTGCCTGTTTAGACGTTTTCTATCACGCCTTAAATTTTTACCCTTGAGTTTCGAAACACACTGTATGTCATACGAGCAATGAAACCAAGGCAGGTTTCAAGATTTTTTTAAGGGAATGGCCTTTTCCTGATTACTGTACGTCATCATATCTCTCGAAATCCTCGGTAAAAATGACATTGTGTAAGAAAACTCTCACTTTATGCTTTCATTACCACATTAAGGGGTTTTCCGCTGGCTCTCTACCTAAGCATTGTGTGGTAAAAATTGCTTGTTTAGATGTTTTCTATCACCTCTTAAACTTTTGCATATGAGTTTCGAAACACCCTGTATAATCAAATGTGAAAGAAACTTGAGATCTGGAGGATTTTTGAAACTATTATAATAAGATTCTTGTTAAAGTTTAGATTAAAAAAAAATTTCTAAGTTTATGAATATAATTTCGTTACTTACGAAGCCAAATTCTTGCATATTGGGGACTAATGTTTTGTAAACTGGAAATATTCAAAAGTAAATAAGAACAATGACGTAGTTGTTGCTTAAAAATAATAGGATCTGAATATTTCTAACGAAGAATAATTTCACTTAATTTTTTTTTATAACTTTTACTGTCATTACATGGTATTAAATAAGAACAAAATATATTATAACTCTTATATTTAATCTAATATTAAGAGATCTCTAAATGTGATCCATCTTGATTAATTGATTGATTTTATTAACGTCCACTAGAAGCAACACGAGGGCTATAGGTGACGGAACTCGTAATTTTAAGCTTAGGTCAAGTGACGAAGGCTGCACCCGAGTTAGAATTTCCTTCTTCAAACTTCCACACCTCGTAAAATATATGTTCTCTCATAATAATTTAATTATTAAAAGGGAGCATATTTTCTCTCATAATTGTTTCTGATTAATTATTTCCCTCTAAATTATTTCTAATTTTTACTATGTAGAAAATGAAGGAAAAAGGAAAAGAGCAACACAAACTAATTTTTAGGAAAATTTTATTACTGTATAATGCAATCAAATAAATTATAAAATACTTTCATGAAAATCAATATAAAAACGAAGTTAATTTTTTATTTGTAATTCATTACATAGGTCACAGGTCTTCAACCTGGGTTCCCTAAACTCTAAAATTCCCAGGAACTTTGACAGGGGTTCCTCAAGAGATCACTATTTGCATTATCAAAATGCCAAAATTTTAGTAAAATTTTAATGCTCATAAGTGATCGAATTCTTAAAGGAAGTTTGCTTATAAAAATAAATATAAATAAATATTTTACTAACAAAATAAAATCTTAAATTTCGTAAGAATCACGGACTTCAAATACATTAATCGAGACTCATTAAGGAACATATTAGTATCTATTCTTTGGCTCAGGTAAAGAATCGCCTGCTTATTTCGCCACCTATTTCACTATTTTCAAGATATAAAGTAAAATTGACACTACTCTTTTAAAATTGAAATTTTAGGCAGATTGCATTTTGAAAAGTAGTATTGAATGCTTTCTTAATTGCATATTATTTTAGTAGATGATAATGCTAATCCCGATAAAAATATAAGAATTAGTTTTGGCCAACATTTATCAGATCTGCAAAGAACATTTCTTGAATATTTCTTTATTCAAAAGGAAAAATTATCTTGGGCTCAAAATCCTTCTCAAGAATGTGACATCCCCAAACTCCCAATAAAAGAAAGAGAACAACAAACTGATACATCGATCGATACTCAATTGAAACTAAATTTTAATCAAGTTGATATTAGGCAGTTTTGGATTGACATTAGAAAAGGATACCCTGAAATTTTGAAAAGAGCTATGGAACATCTAGTGTCATATGCTTCAACAAATGTATGCGAAAATCACGAAAACAGATTGGATGCTGAAGATGACATCAGGTTGCAAATTTCAACAATTAATCCAGACATAAAAATACTTTGCAAAAAAAAACAATCACATCCAAGTCATTAAAATAATTCTTTTAACTAATTTGTTATAACTTAAAATATTATTACTTTTGTTCATTATTCATAGAATATATTTTAGAAAACCAAAAAAAAAAAAAAAAAAAAAAATACCGAATACCTTACCATTCATATTATTAAGACGTTTCTATTGTGATAAAATAAAGATGCAATAATAATTTTGTAAATATCAGTAGGATAAAGCTTTGATATAATATTTTTTCTTCTCTTTGACCAAGAGGTTCATTCAAGAAATAGTAAGTTCAAAGGGCTCCCCGAAGTTTGAAAGTTTGAATACTCCTGACATACATAAAGTACGTATAACCAGAATATGAAGGAGGATGGAATACAATTGTCAATTGATAATGAAGTGATTAATAAAGAAATAAAAATAAGATAAAAAATTTTCAAAATATTTCTTTTCACTATTTCAAAATACGAAAAACCTTTCGAACGATAGAATGCTTTTTAGCTGAGCTGTAAAGGCAACTTCAATATAATCTTGTAGAGGGTATAGTTTCATATTATTAAAAGCTTAGAGAAATTTCCGTTTCCCATTGGCCTCTTAGTAAAGTATTGATTGTACATTTCAATATTTTTCGTATTTGTTTATCATCAATAGTAGAAATGAAAATAAAACAGCCCTGGTATCTATGGAATTTAATTTTGAATAAGGAAATAGTATTTAATTTCCTAAATTAGCTTAAGGGGACTCGGTACCCCAAAAATGACCAAAAAAATCGATTTTTTTTATTTTTATTTAGAAATATTCTCTGAATTATTATCTTTCGATTGATGTACTACTTTTGTATTTACGAGCAAGAGAAGGTTGAAAAAAATAAAATAGAAAAAAATGTAAACAAAAAAAATTGTGACTGGGCCACGCCCCTTTTTTAGAGATGTCAGTAATTTTATGTTATTTTTTTTATCAATACTTTTCTAAAATTAATTTTTTTTCCCATTTTAATCATAACTGTAACATTTTAGCGTTCTTTTTTTGTGATTACAACTTTCATTACAAGCGATTTGTTGTTGTTATTTCGTGCTGTGATTGCGTTGTGGATAGCGAGCTAATCATAAACACGTTTTATATTGAGGGAAAAAAACAGTTTTTATCAAGACTTTATTTTATTATAGTTTGTGGTTTATTTTCTTGAGAATTGAAGACATAAAATACCTCGCGTAAAAATTCAATTGAACAATAAACATTGTTAGTGCAGTGTCATTCAAATGAACAGTAAACATTGGTGTAGTGATGCTGATAATAAAGCTGATTCTACATAAGAAAAATTTGCTGTTCCTACTATCAGAATTGATTGATTATTAAATGTTGAAAAGACTGAATCTTCCGATACTGGAAATTTATTATTTGTGAACTTTGTTCAAATCAGTAAACTGTTTGACAAACTGATGTGCCTGGAATTCTTGTGCTTTTGAAGTTTGTGCTGTAGAAATAGCGAATGAAAGGCAAGCAAATACAGTTCCTGATATCAATTTATGGATTACACAAGCATTCTGCAACATAGATAAAGGTAATTCAACCATCAAGAAATTTTATATCTCCCTAAATATCCTGCCTTTTTCATCGAGGACATACAGCAAATGTACTAAACTTCTTCACAAAGCCTATGGTATTGCTGCAAAGACTAACTAAAAGAAGTACATACTGAAGCATGAAATGCATATGAAGTACCTACTGATGCCCCATTTGTCGACATAAGTGTTTCTTTCGATAGTATTTGGATGACACGAGGCCATACATCTTTCATTGGCATTGGTTGTGTCATCGATATACTCACTGGCTATGTCATTGTCTTTGAAGTTATGTGCAAAGTATGTCGACATTGTTCCATAGCAAAAAGAGAACTTGAAAAGTCAAGTGCAAAATATGATATGTAGAGTGAAGGGTATAAGAAGTAGTGTGATTTCAATCACACCGATTCATCGGATTCGATGAAAATGGAGGCAGCATTGATACTGTGGGAAATATCGCAATCATTGGGATTTCAATGTTCTACATTATTGTCTGATGTAGACCGTATAACTTTCAATTCCTTATCTGAAAGAAATATCAATGAAGATAATGTCAAAATAAAAAAAGAGGAATGCATAAGCCATATGAGTAAAAGGTTAGGTACTGCTTTACGGAATGCTGTGAAGGAATCGAGCTCGAGGCATCTCATTAGGTGGGAAAGGTTATGCAACTTTGAAAGAAACTACCATAAAGAAATTAACTTCTTATTTTCAGAAGGCCATATTAAAAAGACGAAGTGTCATGAAGATTCAAAAAGCTATATGCATACCTTTTGGAAAATGCACGCATGATATTGGTGTAATACTGGAATCTCAAAAAAAATTGTTTAGAATGAGATGCAAGAACTGAAAAGATCAGTGTACATGTAAACTAGCAAAAAAAGCAGTTTTAAAAAGAGAAGCATTAATGATAAAAAAAAGAAAGGTGTTACATATAGATCAGGATACTTTTGAGGTTCAAATAATAATATAAATATGTATCATAATTTTTTTCATTATAAAATGTGCATGTATAATTTTTAAATTAAGGCAATTAATATAATTTTTTTTCATAATTTGTGTTTTTATTCATTATATATTTTCTTATAAATATAATATAGGTGATATATGAAGAAAAATTTTTAAAAATGCTTGTATTTATTATTGTTTTATATTTTCCTTCATTTTTCATGTTTGTTAATTGTAATTAACACCTTGGAAAATATTATCAGTCATTAAAAATATCTAATGAAATTTTGTGAAAATGCTATTATTTCAAAGAAAAACAAATAGCTTATGATATAAAAGGGTATTTTAAGTTAATTGAAGTACATAATATTTATTTTTTCAGAGTTATAAACTTTAAAAGGGTTTTTCTCAGTTTGTGTTTTTTCGATACATCATTGCATTTAAAATGCTACTCCTCCAACAAATATTAATCAATCACTTCCATTTTCTGTGTGTTATATATAATACATGTAACAAAATTAGGGATCAATTTTGCAAAGAAATCAATGCTTTTTTTTAAAAAAAAATAATAATCTAAGAGATATCTGTGTTTTCGTTGAATTTTAGCATGCCAACCAACATTTTATTTTTTTTCTCCAAAACTTAATAAGTTATTACAAAATCGATCCCTAAATTTGTTTAAAATATCCTTGAAAATATTACAAAAAAATTTCATAGTAAAAAATTAATAAATAAAGGAGGAGTAGGGTTTTGAAAGTTTTCAAATTTTTTAGAAAAAATTTAATTTTTAAAATTGTGTTAACAATATATTCAAATTTTTACATAAAATCATTTTCTTGAATAGAAACACTTCAAAGCTTGCTAAAACCAAATTTTTAAATGCATTAATAAAAAAAATGGTTCAAGGGTACCGAGTCCCCTTACTATTTATATTCATTATGTTATATATTTATTGTGAGTATACCATATTTTGTTATTATGATATACCACAACTTCTTTGCAGTAATACAAGGTGTGGCTATTAAAAAACGAGAGTGACGCTGTAAGATATTTTACTTTGATTTCATACATATTTATTTATTATCACCTTCAATATACACCCCTCCTCTATCCCTACAGCACTCCATGCGAATCTTTCATTGTTCAAAACAGTCCTGGAAATATTTCAACTCCTTCAGAACGCTCCACTTTCTCTTTCACAGCTTCAGCGGACTCAAATCTTGTTCCTTTCAATGCATATTTCACCTTAGGAAACAGATAGAAGTAGAATGGCGCAAGATCCGACGTTTTAGGTGGATGATTTGATTCTGGGGAGCTGTACTTACCTAGATACCTCTTTACAGACAATGTGGAATGAGCCAGTGTATTGGTGGAGAGCCTGTGATTTGTCCTTCCACTATTCGGGTCATTCACATATGCATTTTTACATTTATTAAAAATTATCTTTCATTGTAAGACAGTGCTTTTATTTATCACAAATACATGCTTAAAAGAGACATATGTAGGAAAATTAGACTTGTATTAATTATTCGAAATACACAAAATCTTAAAAATTGATATTTTGAATTTGCATTGGTACTTATATACATTAAAGTTTTCTCATTATGTGGAAAATATTCTCATCAACAATGAGTATATTTTAATTTAATATGTGCTATACTCCCAAGGAAGTATTATGTTTCCTCTTTTACTCTTCATCTAAATTTACATTTTTCAGAAATTCTCTATTAAAAACTGAAAAAACTGAGAAAACTGAAATCGAGAAAATTTATTAGAATTCATTTATTAGAATTTTATTTTTCACAATATTTTTAATTCATATAAAACTATGGATAATACTTAAAAATATACAATAAGCATAAAAATTATATTTTATACAAATTGTAAAATTTACTTGCGCCTCATTTTTGCAGTAATAGTGTGTTAAAATGAATTTTTTTAGTAATTTAATTAAAGTTAAGCAAACTGCATATCCATCTTTACCACTACAAATTTTAAGTTAAGCAAACATTATTTTCTTCATTAAGATAATCTCATTTTTATTACAAATTTCCATATTTTCTGCAATTCTTGAATAATCGAAATTATTAGCAACAGCTTGAGTGACCGCGATAGCCTAATGGTCCTGGTGGTGGACTCGATGCCGGTGGTTTTCGTCATATCGTAGGTTTGAGACTTGATTCTACTAAAGATCGGCCGTGTAGCAGGGGCTGATGCACACCAAATATGTCGAGGCTCAAATTCCTTCCGTTGTCGTGGTGTGGAAGGTAGGAGAGAGAGGTGCAGCTCTGGTGTCACCCTCGTCACTTGATCGAGGTTCGAAATTACGAGATCAGTCGCTGATAGTCCTTGTTTTGTTTTTAGTGCGACGTCAGTAAAACCATTTAAGCAATCAGTCATAGAAACAGCTTGAATCATTAATTTAAAGTCAAAGTTCAATAAAAATATAAATATGAAAGATGGAAAAACCGGTTAGAGGAAAAAAAAATTCAAATTAAACATAAGGTATGAAAAAGTTAAATTTTGTAATGATTAATCAATTGAAAAAGATAGTTTTGATTATTGTATTGAAACATTTTTAAAATTTGCAAAGTGTTTTTACAAAGTAAAGCTAATTGTTAAAAGTTTCAATACGTTTTAATGTAATTTAAGTTTTTGAATTTTGTCCAACCAATAAAGTTATATGATTTACATAAACTATCCAAAAACCTTTCGGACAAATATATTTGTATATAAGTGCTATACTTCAAAAAAAAAAAAATCTAGTTTGAGCTATTATGTATTAATTTTTTATTTATATTATTTAAGAGTGAATAACTAATCAAATAGTTATTTTCCACATTTCTAGTCATTAAGAAATAAAAAATAGATTTTTATAACATATTATTATTATTTCAATTATAAGATTCCAATGGCATTTTCTGTATTCTTAATAAAAACAAAGTCTGCTTGTTTCAGTCCTTTTTGTGTTATGATCTCCAAAAATTAAGGAAACGTAAAAAAGACTGATTACACTATCCAAACTAAGTAGATTGTCATACAAATCACGCAATAAACATAATAAATAATGCTGCATCAGGAACGGTATGCAAATTAGTGGAACTACTGTCTTTTAATGGCGTTGAAAATAGGCTTTAAAAGAGTCTGAAGTTCTTGCATGAAGTAACTGCAGGCAAAATTTCGAGGCAGCCAATTTTAGTTTTGGGTAACCTTCTTTATTTGTTTGAAGAATTAAGATGACATGCCAATAGACGAATAGAAGTGAACCGAAGTCAGTTCTATGTCGTAAAATGATAGAACGTGAGCCAGTCTATAATTAATAGACTATGGACTGAATTTCTAAGAACAGAATCAGATTTTATAAGGTACAGATGAGGTAGAAGCGAAGCTACGAGTGCCGCAAATGACCATTTTTTGTAGCTTTTTGAGAGGAGACAAGGAACTATACACCAACCCATCTAAAATCTGTTCTTATAGCAGACACTGGAAGATTATCAACAATTTCAACTGTGCTTAGAAAATGGTTTCATGCATTGCGTCAAGTATTATGTGTATCTCTCATACAATGCTACCTGAATAAAATGTTTAATGGGGAATATACAAATGCCATTTTAATAACAAGTTAGTGGAGGTATGCATTCATTACTGATGAGTTTTGTAAATAGAGTCAAATTTTGTTTGCAATGAAACTCAAGACGATCGTATGCCATATTGGGAGTCAGAAACCCGCTATTATTCCAGTTATATCCATGAAGAGACAAATTTTGTAGATTCAGTGTATGTGTGAGAACAGATATGAGTTTGGATGACCGCACTCTCTTTTATATCATCCCAAGAAGCACCAATTATATAGAAAGGACATTCTTGTTGCAATTGTTTGCCTTGTAACAGGTTAGCAAGTATATTTCTCTTCAATTAGCCTTAACGTTCTCTATAACATTGTGTGATTAGAGATCCTCGACTTGTGAATCATGTAAATAAGCTTTCTATATAAACTGAAGTGTAGTTAATAAGGAGGAAGTAATTTGAAGATTGGAGGAATCACACACACACACACACACAGCAGTAGTAATAGAGGTGGGAGATTATAGGTGATTGGAGGAATTAGCAATATCATCATTGATAATAGAGAGAGGGAAAGAGATCGGAAAGTCTGAACATCGAAATTAGATGTGTGCTTACTCTGGGAAGAAAGAGAAAATTGATATTGGATTAGATCCTGACTAGGAATCAATTTTAGAACTAGTTATTTAAGAACACATTTCTGATAATATTTTGCGGTGGACGCATGGTAGTTTTTCTAAACATTCTCAACACAAATATTTATTTTTGGATCATTATAAAGATATACGTCATATTTTTTTACCCATGTACAGTAGGCCCTATATAATCTTTATCCTGCAAGATGGTAATGCCTCATCATTGATTGCCAACCGGTGGTCACCTTGGCTTTTTTAGGGGGTTACCGATTATCAATTTTAAAACCAAAATTAAATTTTGAAATTTAAATAACTGTGTTGAATTCCAGTAGCATGCTTAAAGTGATGATTATTTAAATATAAATGCAGCAATTTCAACAGATAAGTAATTTATGAGGAAGTATTGAATATTGTTCAGGCGTTCACACAAGCATTCTCCTATAGGTCATGCGATTTTACACCCTTTTTCAGTTTTGTGAGGACCTTCTTGGATAACCATACATAACTGTTTTTCTATTGTACCGTATCTTTTTGGAGCAGAAACTTTTCGAGCACCACCCCGACTGGAAATCTCGGGGTCAGAATTCGTAAACTGGGGCAAGGTGAACTCTTTTATTATATATTCTCGTTCAAGTGGCCAATGAGAGCAGATACCTAGGTATTCGCGAGTATATCCGTTTCATAATTACAATATTTAAATGTTACTGCAATAAATTTTACATAAGTGTTTCTTAGCTGTATGTTTTTATTGTAAATTAAAGTTATTTAAAATTCATGCAATCCACTGCTTAATTATCCAACTGAGCTCCACAAGAAATTGCTATAAAAAGATTTATGGCGAGGTACAGACCATGCCCTAGAAGTTAAAGTAAGAGAATGAAAATATTTCATTTAAATTTAAAAGTATCAGATTTCGTTGATTTAATAATTGCAGTCTTTTCTGTGCTTTTTCGTATTGACAAATTATTGTGATATTGTTTTTATTAACATAGCACTGAGAAGCAACACGGGGTTTTGGCGACAGACCTCGTAATTTTAAACCTCGATCAATTGATGAGGATGGCACCTGAATTGGTACTTTCTTCTCAAAACTTAAACACCACGCTAATGGGAGGACTTAAGACCTCGACCAGATTTAATGTACTTCAGTCCCAATACACGGTGTGTCTTTTGTGCCATCAGAGCACGAACCTCCGATTCAAAGATTTCATGAATTAATAATAGGAAATAAAAGTAGCTAAAAAGACTCGGAGGAGGCTGTTCATTCATTAATTGATGTATAGTCTTTAGAAGCGGATGTCGTTGCTTCAAAGAAATTTCAAGAAAAATATTCTTGTCTGGCAAAACGAATTAATCAATGTTAGGAGAAGAAATTGAAACTCGGAATCAAAATACTGAGCAGGGCGAGGTTAAATTGTCATGTGCTCAAACATCTATAACACTTCCAAAACTTGTGCTACACAAATTTTCGTGGGACCATAAAAATTCACGGAGTTTTGGAACATTTACGAAAACACTATAGACAAAAACAAAAATCTTAGTAAGGTAGAAAAATTAGTGTACTTGAATTGCAATAGTTTCATAAGAATTGAACGAAAATAAATAAAATGAGTGTATAAAAACTTTAAAAGAAATTATAATATTATAGTTAATTCATGAATAAGCCATTGAAACTAGAATAGGTAAAGAGTTAAAATAATGTTAAAGCTGCATGAAAGTTATATGAGGAAATTGAAATTGCAGTTCAAAATTTGTAAGCTTAAGGTCTTACATTTAGTTTGGGCAGTTATAAATGTCTGTTTTGTTGAAATCTTTTCCGGATGAGTTCGTTATGGAATTTAATTAAAAGAAAAATCAGGAGTTAAAATGTGTTTCAGATTCATTAGACATCATTAAAAATAAAATAGGTCATTGAGAAAAGAGACTACATTGTTGACGCAACAGAAAAAAAATACCTTGAAAATTTGTTTGTAAATTTTTTCAAGAAGTGCACTCACAACTGCTAGTTTTAATGTTGTTGAATATACATCTTTGGCGCTAAGTTTCATAACCCACATTTTCCTGTGATAAAAGTAGGTTTACCAATTCTGCTTAAAAGAAAAAAGGAGTGCGCATTAGCACTTTCACTATTTTATAGAAAATATTTAGGTTATATCATAAAAGAACAAGAAATAGAAATTCATTATTTGACTGATATAACAAATTACTTGTAAAAAAACAAATTATAATTTTTGAAGGAACTAAAACAAAATTTGCATTTTTACTTTGTTTCTTTCAGATTTGTTTCCCCTATTGCTGTTTTTAGTACTTGAGATATAACTGCAGCTCTTCCATTTGAAAATGACACTTTTTCTATAAATTTATGGGACTTTGGACTTGTAATCAGTATGTTCTCCGAACTTGTTGCCAATTGAACACATTTGGGAAACCTTAGGAAGATGTATTAATGCACTTAACTCAGTCCCTGCTTCTTTTCAGACGCTTTGAACTGCTTTGGCCTAGTCGTGAGCTTTGTTGCCAATTGAGTTAATAAACTCTATCATATTGAGCACAGAATATTCTCAACGTGTCTTTATAGTTGTTAAAAACGATCCTCCTTCATGTTAAATTTGATCACATATTGAACTCGAGTACTATTTTTCATATGTTTGCATTCTGTGCATTTTCAGAACATGAAATAAACTTATATTTTCTTTTGAATCTGATTAGTGAAGCATGATTGATTAATATTTTTGTCCTATTTCATTAAATTCCAACGACTAGAAACCTCACAATGACAAGAATTATAATATTTCTTAGTTTTTGGAACTCATTGTTCTATAACGGGATTGATAATAATTATAAATTAACAATTTTAAACGTATGAGATAATTATATTTATAATAAATTACTATTCATGATATAAATACATCCTGGAATGAAGGTTTATCGTTAACTAGAGACCAGAAATTTATTATTTGCAAAGTCTGTGTAAGCGATTTTTTTTTATTAACTATTTATCATTCTAAAATTCCCGATGATCAAAGAGAAACAAAATTCCCGACCAAAATGGCAATTTATTTTCAGATAATTACCTAATTTTAAAACAAAGTAGATCCCCTCCACTGGGTCAGACATGATATATCTAGGTGAATAAACCTTGTAAGAGCATATGCCTCTTTTCGAAATGTTTGCCATTAAAAGAAAATGGAGCGGAAACAACATGATGTTGCAACAAACAAACAACAAGAAATAGTTTAGCTCATTCTAGATAAATTTAGGAACAGGTTTCCATTCCTTTTACTTACACGCAGACACAGAGGCTGATTCGATTACGTGTAGAATGACTTACCATAAGAGAATGATGTGTTTATTCTGTAAACATAATTATTTCGAGCTAACGAAGACTTTTCCCCTGTAGATGATGTAGAAGGGAAAAAATCGTTGATATTTATTTATTTTTATTTTTTCTTTACATATAGGAATATTATGTTTTGTGGATAATCATGTAAATATTTAGTTTAGATTATTAGAGCATATTATTTTTTAAATTTTTATTTCTCCGGAAAAGGGCGTGCAATTTATAGCAAGGTATAGATTTATAGCAAGGTTGAAATGACAATCTCGCAGACAATATCTGGTTATGTTCCACGATATTTTGAAATAAATTTTTTATTTTGAATGAAACGTGTTTGTATAGAAAGGTTGTCAAGGAATTCATATATTGTTACTGGAATTTTCTGAAATATTTATAGCAATTTTTGAAAAACAAAACAAAACCTGTCTATAAATATCATATTCCTTATTTAAAAAGTGTTACAAAGAGTGCGGTGAATATATTCTTGGTTATTTAAAGGCTCATACATTTCACTTTCGAACAATGTTAATAGAATTATGTCATTTTTCATTTTATGTATTGGAAATCACTTTGCATTCTTTCTGAATCTTTTTTACTTTTACAAGAAATTAGTCGAATTTTTCAACAAATTTATATTGTCACTAAGAACTGTCATAAAAAGTTTTTAGAAGTAAAGTGACATGTAAAAAAAGTAAAATGTTTATGTATTTGAAATGAAAATAAAACCGGTATACTGAGCGAAAGATTTCATGATCTCTGTCCCTTATTTTTCTCCTATTATTTACTGTTTTGGAATTCAAAACACATTAAAACTTATACATCGATAGTTTAATAACATAGTTCTGTGACCATACTTTTATTTTTTAACCTCTTCAAAGATTTTACAATGCTGGGAATTTATAAATCTGAAAATATACGAGGGGCAATATAGATGAAAATTAAATATAAATTTATGACATGACCATGTACACGAAATTTAAATATACTTATTTTATTTTAACTCTCTGTTTGCTTACCTGTGGAATACTTCGGAAGAACTTCAGTATAACTTATTGTAAGCCTACTGAATTTTATCTTTCTGTAAAGATCGTTTTCTTTTGTGATCAAATTAGCTTTCAGAATCGCAATACTTCAGAAAATTCAAATTTTCTGGCATCAGTAGAAATATATTCAATATCCATAAGCTACTCACAATAATATCGTAAATAATAATATAATTATGGTGAGCAAAAATAATTCTCATTAATTTGAAACTGTTCAAGAAATGCAAATATTAATTCATGACTTTGATTAATTACTTCAAATCTAACGCGTGCAATTGAATTAGACAAACTGATTCTAAAAGCACTACATGTTTTTATTACTAGCGAACAAGTAAAACAAGTATAATTCATGCTTAAGGGCATTAATTGAGAGTATTTCAGCTTATTACAATTATATAACAAGTAATAAAATCTCCCAAAAGCTGAAATTAATCACAAGAGAAATATGTTTCAAATAATATCTTTATGTATAATGACAATTAAATGAGTTATTTATGGAAAGAGTCGCTGTATAACACACACACACACACATATATATATATCAACTCTTTTTGCACGATTTGGAAAAAGCACGATTCACCAAAGTACTTTTTATACGAATTTTTGTTCTAGCTCGAATTCCCCCCCCCCGCCAAATTTTTTTTTGAATTCTAATTTTGACCGTATAATCAGAAGACGGTCGGCTTATGACCACACATGTGTGATTGACTTGTTCTACTTCATCGCTTGTTTACTTTGTATTATGGAATTACAGGGAATACCCAAATTTTATAATCCCTTTTTTCTTTATTTCGTTGTTCTTCAATTTGAACACAGCATTTTTGTTTCCAGCTAAACTGAAAATTCATCATGTCACTGTTTCTACTATATTCATTTACTTAACTTAAAAAAAATAATTGTTTTAACATGTAATTAACTTGAAATATATCCTTAAAATCACAGTTTCTGTCTTGTATGATATTTTTTCTTACAAATTTCTATGCATTTTTTCATTTCAATAATTCAAGTCAATAATGATGAAGCTTTTAACGGTTAATTCAGTTCGAGAGAGTTTAAAATTTGCTACAAGTATGGAACAACATTTTCTAATGATTCTGATGGGGAGCGTGCAAAATTTCAACGTAATCTGAAGTTTTGTGAAGCAGGATATTAAGAATTATATAAGCAACATTAGAAACGAAACAAAACAAAAAACAGCCACTAATAATATACTTTGTCCAAAAGACAACAAAAAAAAAAATTCAACAGAGGTGACTAAAAAAAGAAATTCTTCATTTGAATCAAAGCCGACATATGTCCTAGATATATGTGACACATCTACTGATGATAGCATATTTGTTCCAGTTATGGTAAACGTGCCCGCTTTGTTATCAAGCAACGATAAATAGTTGTTAGTAGTTTTATTCCTAATTTAAATTTGAATTTTTATATGTTGTATGTACCTATAGACTGAATTTCCACTGTATACTAATTTAAATTATATATATATATATATATATATATATATATATATATATATAGCTGTTATCTACGTCTCTTAGGTCTTTTCTTTAATCTGATGATAACCTTTTAAGATATGAAATATACACAACGTTGTTTCACAGAAATACTTATATTCTAATTTCATTAATAAAAATTCAGTAAGAATTTATGGTGATTAGTGCTCGTAACGAAAAGTAATTTGCAGTTAAGTTTATTCATTATTTGAGGTTTTTACGTGTTCATCAGTACTTTTATTTGGGACATTTTATTCTAATGATAAACCTAAATATTTATAATTGCTTATTTGATAAAGTAGAAAAAAAATCGTATAACATTATATTGAATATTGATGTTTATCCTCTTCAGACCCAAGGTCAACTTTGAACCATAAATTTTAGAATAAATTGTATCAATCGGTTCTAAACACATGAAAAAGTACTGAAAAAATGTTAAAAAAAGTGTTTTTATTTTTATTTTTGAGAAATTAAGTGTCTCCTGGGGGAGACATTGGGACAAAGTGACATTATAATGTTAATTTAAAATATTTATTTAATCTTAATTTAATGAGTAATTCATAATAAGGCATTCAACATTGTGTTTAATATTTTTTTATTACGCAAATAATCAAAAATATGAACACTTAGCGATACTTAAGAGTATAATTTTCTTTCTCTCGGAAAACACCTTTTTCATTTTACCATAAATAAGATACGAATGCAAAATGTACACTAAAAATGATTTTTTTTCATAACTACCATCTAATAACAAGACAATTAACTTATTTTGGGTGCCAATGACGCCTTTTATTTAACTTGGTGGCATTTTTTGAAAGTGTTGTTTAGTGCCTCCTACAGACGACGCTGGGACTGAAGAGGTTATATAATTTATATTTTCAGCTGTTTTTTCTCTTTTTCCCCCCATTAACAGTTGCTTGAAATTTATCATACACTGTACTGGATATAAAATTTTAATAAGAAAATAATAATATTTTTCGATGTGTTTTAAATATGTGTTACATTATTTATTGAAAGTGGTTTTGCGGTTAATGCTTATTGCCTTAATTTTTAAGATAAGAACCGAACAGATTTAAAATTTTGAATCCGAATGACAAGCATAACTTGAATACATGACTCTAAGAGTCATAAATTGATAACACATTCTTATTTTAAAACAATACAAGTATTTCCAGTTTAATAAAAGAATGTGTCAAAATATTTTATACTGAATGTATTATTATATACAAATAAAAGCTTCTTATGAATTCTTAAGTATTTTTTTATTTTATTCTAAGAACACATAGATGTAGAACGCTGGAATATCTTCTGTGACTCTCAGTAATTTTCATTTATCATTGTTAAGAGTCTTTCTTTTACAGTTATTCATTATTTCCCTCTGTGAAGTAGTAATTACCCCCTGTGTGTTCATTTATATGCAGTTCAAGCAACTAAGACTGTATTTAGAATTCCCCCATAAGGCTCATCTCATTCAGAAAATACCTGATCTATATAATCTCGATTGTGTAATAACCTCCACCTATCGAAATATTTGCTCAAGCTGAAACTAAACATAGCAGTGGTGGTAAATATTATCTCTTGTCCCATAAGACGGGGTCTTTGTCATATATTCAATGATACTTTTTGTGTCGCATAGTGATTTAATTTCTTTATATTTCTAACTTGTTGAAAGAAAATAACCTTTTTAAACTTGAAGGTAATTAAATTATTTATCATATTTAATTACCTTAACCACATTAAGAAATTTTCTTCTTGCATTGCACAGTAAAATATTAAACTGCGGTATTCTCAGGGAATAAAATCTTTATAAAAACATATATCGAGCCATTAAATTTCCTATTAGGTTATTGCTTTATACACACACATACACACTCACTCGAAAACCCATATATATATATATATATATATATATATATATATATTGCAATTCGAGTTTAGATATAACTTCACCTGATGATGAAGTTATATCTATTACCTACTTTATTATTATTACCTGCTTTCGTTTTTTTCAGTTTGCTAGAATACGATGTGCACAGTGAGCTATTATTCTTTCAATCTTTTGTTTCAATTTAGAAATACAGTAATGATCTTCTAAGTGTTTTTCTGTATACTTAACTTCCATATGTCCCTTTTCATGATCATTTTTAATTATTTAAGTTTGTGTACTTTCTGGTACAACTATTACTTCTTTAGAGTCAACAAACTTATAGAGAAATCCTTTCGTTCGAAATAGTCTTTTTAACTGGAAATTTTCAAAAGATCTTTAATTGTTTTTATCTCGCAATCCTTTTTCTGAGCTAATTTAAATTTAGGTAAAACATTTTCCATAGAAATACAAAACATATTAATAGGGGTCTACTTAGAGCATCAACGTGAGACATTTTTGAACTAGATCGATGTGTGTGTGTATGTTCTATTACATAGCTAAATTCTTCCAGTAATTACGCCCATCGAGCTACTCGTGTAGACAAGTCTCTTTTATTCATGCTCTTTTGAAACGCTAAACAGTCCTTAACTATTTTGAAGGATATCCCTAGTAAATAAATTCTAAATATCTTAATGGTTTCTATAATAGCAAGAACCTCAAGTTCGTAACTGGAGTATTTATTTTCAGCGTCTGAGGTCTTCCTACTCATAAAATACGTTGGATAAAAACTATTATCATTTGGAGATCTTTGCAACAAAATTTTACCATACCCATCCAGACTAACATCCGTATGTAATTCTGTTTCATAATTTGGATTATATATCCCTAAAATAGGTTTCTGAGAGAGCAACATTTTAAGCTTATTAAAATAATTTTTCTCTTCCTCGTTGAATCTAAATTTACAGTCTTTTTTCCAAAAAATCACTTAGATGCTTAGCAAAAATAAAATAGTTACAAATAAAATTTCTAAAATAACCGGTTAAGCCTAAAAATCTTTGGATTTATTTCAAATTAGTAAGTTTAGGAAAATTAAGAACAGCTTTGGTTTTTAAAGTGGACGAATAAATACAACCCTTTTCTATCACATGTCCCAGAAATTCAACTCTTTCTTTCAAAATCTGAGTTTTCCTAAAATTGATTTCTAAGCCATATTCGCACGTATGATTGAGAACTAGTTTAAGTCTCGATTCCTTCATTTTCATTAGCAGATAATATTATTACATCATCCATATAGGGTAAACCAATGCCATCATTGATTAAAGGTAGAAAAATTGTGTTTATAAATCTTTGAAAAACTGATGGGGAGTTGCATAGTTCAAAATGTATTTTCAAAAATTGATATTGTCCTTCATGAGTGACAAATGATGTGTACAAATGATGTGTAAATGATGTGTAGTGACAAATGATGTGTATTTTCCATTCTGTTCATTTACTCAAGCGAAAAAAAACATTTTTTAAATCAATAGTACTAAATATTCGTGATTCTTGTAATCGATCTAAGACATCTTCAATCAATGGTAAGGGATATCTGTCTTTAACTATAATTTTACTTAGCTTTCTCTAATCTATACAGATTCGTGTAGATCCATCTTTTTTCCTTACAATAACAACTGGACAGTTATACTCAGAAGAACAAGGTTCTCTAATTCCCTGTTTTATCCATTCAATTATTTGAGCATCAACAATCTTTTCTTCTGAAAAAGGTAAACGATATATTGGTTCGTTATTTTTAGTTAAAATATTTAATTCTATGTTAGTTGATTTAATCTTCTTCCGTTGGTAATTTTATATAGATTGACGCATTCATTATTATGACTTCACCTTGCAAAATTACATCAAGTCCTATAATAGCATTATGCGGTATTGTAACGTTTTCATTAACGCAGATGTCAGTAATACACTTGAAGTTTTCTATTTGTATCTCTCCCATAAATACCTAAGGGTTTTATATTACAATCTCCTAATCCCGATAAAATTGAATTACACTGATTCAGTTCACAAATATTTAAACTTTTGAAATATATTTTTTGAAAATAACGTAACTTGATTTCCAGTATCTATTAATGAGTTAATATTTAAATTACCGAAATGAACCATTTTGAAAAGATTTGTTTGTTTAGCGATATTGAGGGATGTTATGCTATCATAGGGTTTAGTTTTCATTTTAACTTCGAACATTCAGACGCTTTGTGCCCAAAGTTTTGACATCTGAAATATTTTAAACCTTTATTTTTATTAGTACAAAATTGAGATAAATGTCCTTTACCACCACAATTAATGCAAAATTAAGTAATCTGATCACAATTACTTAATCGTTTCTGATTCACAAAATTATCAGGTTTTTGCTTTACTGCATTAAAATTATATTTACTTTTCATAAAATCATTTTAATGACCTCGCATACCTTCAGTTTTTCTCTAAATTCGCGTAAGTCTTTGCAACCTTACGAAACTAATTTATTCCCATGTTTATCATTGATACCTCTCATAATATTTTGCATTAATACGACATATTCAATTCTCCCTCGATCACCCAATTCTTTCATTATGAAACAATATCCCTGTGTGGACTCAGATTCTTTCATGAAACAATATCCCTGTGCGGACTCAGATTCTTTCATTTTACGTTTATTCAAGATTTCATGCGATTGGGTTGAATTAGTAGTGACCTCGAATTCATTTATTAACACTTCTTTTAGTTTCTCCAATGACGTAATATTCAATTCACTTTTTACAAATAATAAAGCATTATCACCAAGCTGTCGTAAAGCGAAAATAAGTTTTTCAAGGTCAGATAAATCATGCATTTTGGAAGCGCATTCAAATTGCTCATACCAAACAGATATGTTTTCGTGCAATTCGCATCAAAAGCAAAAATTAAGCTTTCAACGTCAGAGAAGCTTATAGAGATCTTTTGATTTCGATTAGCTATATAATACCACTCCTCTGAAAGATTTGCTGACTCATTAATATTCTTGCTCTGGATTGACGGGATTTGTTTTGTCTTAAGTTCCATTTCACTTTCCAATACAGATCAATTCGAATTATTATAAATATTTATAGATCAAGTTCATATCATTGAGCAATAGTACTATTCTCTCGATTATTTCAGTTTTTGTTCCTTGGAATACAATAATCAGAATATCACAAATAGGAATCAGCTCATGTAATGAAAAAGTATCATTAATATATTTTAATTTAGATTTGATATTAGAGTCATTTACTGTGAACTCAAAACCAATAAAGTTTCAAATTCTTTCCTTATTTTTAGCATCGCCATCTATATCAAAAATAAACTTATGTAAAGCTTTAAATTTTTTTTTTTTCAGATTCTTCAGTGCATCACTTATCACATTAATTTCGTCAATCTTCATCTTTAAATAAGAATTAATAAATCTTTAAGTTAGCAAATAAGAATAAATCTGATTCACCTCAAAGTATTGAATTAAATTCCTGTAGAGAGTACATTAATCCAATAACCGACACACTTTAAAAAATTCAATCAGCTCGCAACTTATTTAGAATTACTTTTCTTTCACGTTCACTTTTTACATCAAGAGTCTTCCATGCCACTTCTGACTTGTGGCTCTGCCTATATTACTTGTTTATTAAAATCAAGAAATCAGATCTTGAACATTAAACACATTCAATCAAGACATTTCACATTAACATTTGAACACATTTAACAAGACATTCAATCGAACACAAATTAATTAATATAATTCTATATCGTCAACAATTTCATAGATCGTCTACAACGTCATCCTTCTCTTCTCACAGGTTCGCTTCCGTCTGATTCTCTAGATCTCTTCTGACAAAGTCAGTACCCTCTACGGTCGGGTTTTTTTTCCAGTTATCAATATATATATATATATATATATATATTGATAACTGG
>BMAW01129013.1:83403-113003 GCA_019974015.1 Nephila pilipes | reverse complement strand
TATGTATGTATGTATAAGGTAAAGCAAATAATTTATCATTAAAAAACACAAAAGGAAGAGAACAATTAAAGACCAAAATCAACAAAAAAACGAAAATCATTTATAGAACTAAGTAAAAAAGTTGAAACTGAATAAAATTTGAAACTAAGAGATGAATAAAATTTGAATCAAATTAGAAATTATTTTGAACCAAAGAATAAATCGAATAATTCGAATACCCAACAAAACAAAACACGCATATTCAGACTGAGGACTGAATTGTGGGGTTAAACTAGTTCTATGGTTCCAACCCTTCCCCCAATGCATCTTGTTGGGTAAAATTGGATTACTCCAAAAATTCAAGTTGTAATTTAAAGAAAAGAAACAATAAACAAAGAAGAAAAATTGAATGGCGAGATATTTCAATTACTAATTATTTTCAAAAACAAAAAAAGAATTTTTTTTTATCCAATTAAAACTTATCCATTTAAAAATACCCTTTTAAAATTATCCGATTAAAATTATCCATTAAAATTATCCAATTGAAAATATCCAATTAAAAATTATTCAATTAAAAATTTGTTCAATTAAAAATCTAAGATTTTTTTCGAAACAATAAAACATTATAATTAAATGTTTCCAGTTAAAAACCTTAAAAACTACATACCCGAATCCGTGCTTTTCATTGATAATCAATTCAAATTTCATAGTTGTAAAGGCAAAGATTCAAAAAATCATATCTTTAACAAGTGACCATGAATCTGATTGCAATAGGTTAAGTAACTTTTTAAGTGATGATGTCCACCAGCATACACTGTTGCCATATAAATTTTGGAAGTCAATAGTACTTAACTAATTTGAGTATAAAAACTTTCAATATAGAATATTTAATAAAAATCCACCAATAAACCAATCATGACCAGAAATCATATTGAATGATCAGAATTTTATTTGTTATAATTATTTAAAACCCAATTGAGTGAAATATGTGTGTATAAATGTGTAAAAATACAGAAATGTTTCAAAATATCTTCACAACTAGACCACTAACTAGCTGACTTTGTAGTCCTAATGTTGTGTGGTGGATTTGTTTTGAAACGAAAGTCCAAAAATCCATGAATGTCCCGAAAGGCAATAGCCTCCATGAACAAGACCACCTTTTTGAATAAGTCACCAATCTAAAAGATATTATAGTAAGCTCTTATTCCAAGTTATAATTATTAAAAATACATACAAATCAATTCATGAAACAAAGACCCCATTGAGAAACCAGTATAATATAAAAATTTCTTTAGATATCAGATACAATTTACACAATGTCACTTCAATATCCCCCTAATATATATATATATATATATATATATATATATATATATATATATGCGTGTGTGTGTGTGTGTGTGTGTGTGTGTGTGTGTGTGTGCATGAATTTTTTGAAATTTCAAATATGTAATAAATGTATAGAATAAGTGAATGATTATACTTTATCATTTAGAGGGCATATGATTACAAAAGTAAAATATATTTCGAATGTTTTAAAATTCCATTCACCAGCTTCGGGATAATTTTGATTTAACACCAGCAACATGTGGTATTTTTTTATCATTTACACAATGTTCCATTATTTCAAATACATTTGAAGAATGCACCAATTCCTAAATTTAAATAAACTTTGCATCTGCTTTTTTAAGTTTCTAATTCATCAGTTGTAGAAGCTATATATACTCTCAGTGAAGATCTGAATTCTATTGAATACATGAGTGTTTCAAGTTATTTGTCCCACATCTGTTTTACCTTTAGAAAACATGTGGTCATATTGATGGATAATATTATTTGTTACCTCATTTACTTTATTTTTATTTTCGCTGATATTAGTGAATTCCTTATATTTGTTCTCATTAACAGATACGGTTTAATTTCCATGTAAACTAATGATACAACATTGATTAATTGTGGTTTTAATTTTCCTATTATTTTGAATTATGGCCATATTTACTCAGTTTGTTAATAAATGAAACATTCTACATTCATTTAATACTATCAAAATATATGGTAAATAAGTGTCAATAACGTACAATGTAATGGTTTAACATATTTCACCAATCTTAATATTTAAATGACAAATTTTATTTCACTGCGTTGTTTCTTCAGTTTGTCGTATGATGAAGTTTTCGATTGTTAACTGTGTCTTAAGTTTGAGTTGTTTAACTATATTCAGAGGTATTGAAGATGTTGTCGACGCTGTATAGATAACACACTCCAATTATTTAGAAACATGTCATAATCGGTTAATGTTCACGCGCTTTCAAGTGTTTATGTATCTGTGACGTTGGACTATTCGCGGTTTTCTCTTCACTAACCTTGGGGACTTTATTAACCTTGGGAAATTAAGATTGATTGCTTTTTCTAAACAACCTTTGCCCAACAAAAAATGAAACGTGAATATTTAAATTACAAGGAGGTAGAAATAAAGTGAAACGAGGGAGATAGGAAATATATAAGCTAAGCTTGAGACACTCGATAGAGATGGAGTGACTTTAGCGTTTGACTGTTGTTCTTAGTCGAAGGCGTTGTCGAGAATTGCTGTGAATAATCGGCAACATAGTGTAGCCTAGAAGTCGAGACAGCCTCAACTCAGCTACTTTAGTAAGACTCTGTTAGTTTGATATTATTGAAACAAGATGATATATTTAAGGCGATATTTTGAGGAGAGTCAGAATACATTTGTTGTTATAGTAGTAAGTTGTCCAATAAATACTGTGTGTACGATCTGTCTAACGTCTCTTTGACTGATTTATTGACTTTTAGTGTTAGTACATTGAGTTTAACTATGGCACAAGAGGCGAATAAGAATAATATGTCGTCACATATCCGGATATTTATAATAGTCATTTGTTGGGATTTTCTAATGAGTCACAAGGTTGGTTTCAGTATAATTAAGATTGGCACTTGATTTCTGAACCTGCAAGTATTTTCCCAATGATAAGCATTTATTACATCCTGATTTGTGCAGAACTGGCAAGGTCGAGATGGTAATGAATTTGATAGTAGGTCCTTAATAAGTGAGATTATGCTGGGTATTGCAACATAATTGTTAGCAAAAGTTTGTTTTGGTTGGTTGCTTGTTTCAAAATTTTGTATATAGTTTGGAGGAGAATAAAAAGGTTTAAAAGAATTTTATGGGTTTCTTGGCCTAAATGCAGACTGATAGATTGGAGGTACAGGAGGTTTCCACCTTTGCAAGCTTATTAACAATAATAAGACAATTAATTAAGGAGGTTGGAGGATTAATTAATATAGTTTTCTTGATCTCAATAGGCAACGCCTCAATTAATGCTTCCTGGATGAATTTTGAATCAAATTTTAATTCTCGTTCTATATCAACTTTCCCTCTATAATACTCACATTTAAAGTTTTATAGTTACTTACATTAACTCTCAACAAATCATTAAAATTAGTACATGTGGTTTCTACAAGTTCTGTTGATACAGTTAACTGTATTTTAAAAAAATTACTCCAACAGCACTATCAAACTAGTAAGTAATGTACTTTCAGCTTGCATGTAAATGTTGTTTATGCTCTATTTGAAATATATGATCTTATGGTTATAAGAGTGTAAATGTTTTTTTAAAGTCGTTTGGTAAAAGTAATTTACATTTATTCTTGTGTTTGCCTGAAATCGTTAATTTTCAATTTATTATTATTATTTTTTTATTTTTACATCTTTTTTTTAAAAAAATTTATGCTTGGAATTTTTTTTCTAACAATAAGAATATTATGCTTGAAATTTTCTACAATATTAAAAATTTTATGCTTTTAAAATTTATTTTCCACTTTAAAAACTACTATGTTTTAAAATTTTATTTTTTAACTATAAAAATATGTTAATTTTGAAGTTTTACATTCAAGTTTTAAAATTGTTAAATTTAAAGTTTTACATTCTAGAATTAAAATTATTAAGTTTAGTGTTTTATTTTCTAATATTAAAAAGGTTATACTAAATTTTTTTAAGAAAAAATATTATTAAAAAATAATTTTAATTTATTTTCTAGCAATAAAATTTTTTTAACATTTTATTTTCTAGCATTCAAAAAAGTTATACCTAAAAATTTTTAATTTCTTAACTTTAAGAAAAATTTTTATCTTAATTTTATTCTTCTAATAATAAAAAGGCTACCCATTAAAAATAGTTATTCAGATATATTATTGTTTAAAAAGACATTTTTTTTCTTGAAATATTATATTACTACCCTAAAATATACTGCATATAAAAGAGATAAAAATTCGAATACTAACACTATAAAACATACAAAAATGTTAAGTAAAACAAGCATATTTATTTAAAATGCTCGATTAGAAGCAATATTTATTTGCTTTGTGTTTTCAACCACATAACAGACATATTTAGTTATTCTAAGACATTTGTTTGCATAATTTGACAATTAAGAATTTTTCTGTAAAAATCTGTAGCCAATTACTCGCAGTTCAAGGAGAAAAAACAAAATCCCTAAATGATTGTAAAGCCTTTTTATGATTTCAAATTAAACACTCATGACCCAGTTGATTTACATAGTTATGAAAACTATCATTACATTCAAAAGACATTATTTAATGAAAATTTTCGGTAGTCGCATCAAAGTTCAATCACTGAAGTTGTGAACTCTGACTCAACTTTTGTACTGATAGGGTCTACTAAGTCTTGAGTTTTACATTTTAAAGCTCCCTTCTCTAACACATTGTTATGAAAATTTTCTGGGTGTGTGAAAGTGAAATCATTCCAACACGGAGTATAATGACAAATGACACTTTATTCATGAATCTTTAGGAAAACACACATAAAGCAGCAGAGCTTGGATAACAACAGCACAAACAGACAACGCAGGACTTTTGCAGTTTAGTGACACAGACATAGGAACAAAATAGCACTTTCAAGGACAGTCACAGTTACATCAACAATGTTCAGCTCACCAGCTCTGTTCACGGACAATTTCCGCAGCAACACTCTGCACTTCTAGGACAAGCTCCAACAGTTCCAACAGTAGATACACATTGCTTCTCTTCAAATTCTTTCTGCGCGCTTTACTTCCATGTGCCGACAGCTTCCAGTCGATTTCCAGATCGATCTCCGCATCAGAATCTCCAAAGACAGACTGATTCTAGAGACAGAGTGATTCCCTCCGGCTCTCGGCTTCCGGCCAGGTGTTACGGTACTTAAAATTCGCGAAAAATACGTAACTTTCTTCCCAGTCGATTTTTCGCCTTGGTTCCAGCACATTCGAGAACTTTCCATTTTTCGCCAAAGTTGCCAAGTTTTTCACCAAGTCGGCAAAGTGGCCGCCAAATCCGTCGCCAAGTTTATGGGATCATTGTTTTGCTGACTAATGATATCTCTGTAAATGTATATTTTCCTTCACAAGAGAGCTGTTGTAGGGAAGCGTCATCTCATGTTCGTAACAATATCAATAAAAATACATTTGAGAGAAGAGAAGAGACATTGCACTTTCTGTAACCGTTTCTGAAATGCATAAATGTTCAGTCCATTTACATTCACTTAAAACGCATACAGATTAGATGAAATGTCGAAAAGTCATTTTTCGCAAAGCATGTCTGCAGAATTATGTAAATCGTATCATCTATTAACTCAGTAGGAAACCATAGAGAATCATTCACTCCTGTAATGAGAGGCTTTCGAATTAATGATATATCCAAACATTTTATTTCATCAATAAGGTGTTGCTAAAGAAGAGATGATAAAGTAACACAGTTTTTGGTCGGAAATATATTACCGTGAGGGTCCTTTTTATATTGAAGGCGTTAAATATTGACAGTGCTGAAGAAATATGATACAGCTGCATAATTTTGCAAAACACTTTATGGGAAATAACGCTCAGGGGCATAGCATCTAAATCAAATGTTGAATCTTCTGTATCCATATTGCAAAGCACTCGCTTTGGTGAAGAACCTTCAAAAATTAGAACTCTTTTAATATTTAATTAGGGATTCCAAAAGATCATGAAATTTAAAGAAATTCGTAAATGTAAAATATTTTTGATACTAGCAATACAAAGCTGGGTGAAAATGTTAAATGAAATTTTCAATAGGTAACGACATTTCTATTAAGAACCGTACATCAATACTGAATTGTGATTTTAAGGAAGTTGTTTGATGATACATAATAATAAGTTCCTACATTTGCGGAAAATTAAAAGGAGTGTAATTTGATTCTGTTATCAACATTTATCTAATAATATGTTCATACGAAGTTTATACTTCCCAGTTCAAGCAACTTAATAATGCTTTATCAATTCCGAGTAACTCAGTAGCGTGACTTCATAAGGTTCTTGTCCATTCCCATACATATTTTCGAAGTTGTTCTATTGCCAAAAAAGGAAACGAAATCTTAGATTTTGAATAGTACACGTCATCGTATTTTACAATCACAGAATTATATCAACTTTTCATCAAAAGGAAAGAAATATTTGATATAAAGTTAATTAATACAAATTAACTATATATTAAATATTTCTACATGGTCATCGATTATATTATCATAATATAATTACAAAATAGCAGATCTTCGATCTTTAATGTTAAAAAACAAAGTTTACATAAATATCACACTATTCTTTTATAATTAGAAAATAAATTTTATTTATTTATTTTATTTTATTTTTCTAACATTAACATTTCGAACAGAGCTACCTTGGTTGTTAATTTTAGAAGAGTCACTTGAAATTCTATAAATTACGAGACATTGTAACTATAATCGGCGTCTGTACGCTATAGGAGGAACTACAAAAAGAAAATTTTACTAAAAAAGTATAAATTTACTTTCTTTTTTCAAAGTTTAAGGAAGATTATTTTGATTCAGTTTAACTTTATATACCTAACTACACCTATATATTTTTGAAAATATATGTGAATTGCTTATTTTCTTAAATTCAAAGAACAAATGCGGTGTTAGTATTTGACACTTGTATTTATAATTGGCAAATTAAACAAGTCTGTTTAAGTACAAGTGTTTAAAACATGCGCCATTATTGAAAAGGTCTGGTTCATGTTTAGACAAGCGTTGCTTCTGCACACAATGCTGCACACCTGGCCTCATATGAACAAGCTTTTACATGTTACAAGTAATGTAAACACATTGACGGATTGCTTTTATCAACGTCTCAGAAGCAACAAAAGAGCTATTAGTGATGGACCTCGTAATTCTGAGCCTCGTCAAGTGACGAGGACGACACATGAGCTAGCGCCTCCCTCTCGAAATGTCCTCATCAAGTTAAAGAAGGACTTGAGACCTCGCCATATTTAACGTGCATCATCCCAGATATACGATGCGTCTTCAGTAGCATCAAACTCAAGCCCACAACTCGACGGAAACAACGCCGGTCGCGAGTTCACGACCATGACCACTAGGCTACCGCACCAATATACTGTGAACACAAAGCGAGTAGGTACCTACTTGCCCGTTTATGAAATATATTTAATTAAAATCTAATTAGTTAATTTTATATGCCTATTTTATAAGGAAGTATATTATGTGAATACATAGGTAAAATCTGTGTTAGGTGCATTACGGCTTTTTAGAATGTCTAAATTTTGTTGATAACCTAATTAAATGGCATCTAATCTCGTGGACTCTGAATTACATCTCATGCACCCTAATTTTTTCTTTTGTATCCCTGGTTCCCTTAGGGTATAGACCGCTTTGGAAACCTACGGTCTAATATCTCTCCAAGAGTTCTTTTGTCCCTCTGCTGTAGGGGAGAATCATTTTCTCTTAAGACCTGCTCTTCTGTGACACTGACATTTGATGATGGAAAGAGCAGAGGCTTGGGGGGGGGGTGACACATATCCTGATACTACATTCCAACACATACACATATATATATATACATATAAACACACATATATATATGTGTGTTTGTGTGTGCGTGCAGTGTCTTCTGCATGGGGAAATACAGTTCACATAAATAGTTGAAAATATTTCCCCCCTAAAGCTGGGCTTGCACTGTTTTCTAATACTGTTAGTTGTCAATGTATTCGATGCTTTAAAATAAAAGGATGAAGCACCTGTTGCCCCGCATCATCCAGAGACGACGCGATAAAATTGTTAAGCATTTCACTTGGAGACAATGCTGATATGACAGTAGAAAGACATCTAAAAATCTTGTTGAGATGACACATAAAAACCTCTGGAACGAGTTCTAATTCACAGGAATTCTTCTTAAGGAATTCGCTAACAGAACTTGGCACATTTTTAATGGTGCTCGGCCTCTTTGTATTCTGGTTTGTTGTGGTCAAAAATGGATTCAGTCCGGAAATCCGTGTCTTCCGAAATTTTTTTTGAAATCATCATAACTTCGGTGAAAGACATGGTGATGGCCATAGTGAACAAAATAAGCCTCTCTCTCTCACATGTTGAATTTCCTTTATAATTAACTCTTAAGGCAGGGATCACATCCTGCCGACTCGAATTGTTATATTTTTAGAAGTGCAAGTAAGACATCCATGGTTGAGATAATAAAGACCACCAATTTGTCGAGGAAATTCTGTTTATTATCATTGAGAGAGAGGCAATAACATGGTAATGATGCAGCTCTATGTCGACCAGCACGACCGAAACGAAAAGACTAGAATGTACGAACTGTTTTCGGAGGAACTCAGCAACGCAGTGTCTCATGTACGAGAGATTAGAAATTAGAAAGAATTTCCCCGTGCATTTCATTATATACAAAGAATTTTTCTTTAGCTCAAGTGGTCTAGGTGTAGGGATTCTTAGGGACGTAAGCTGCAGATAGAAAGTCTAGTAGGGAACATACCTACTTCGACGCGTGGGATCCACTGACGTTGTAAATTTTAAGTAAGTGTGATTAAATAACTTAAAGTTAAAAATGAATGGTATCAGGAAATAAGAATTAACGCTTTACTTTTAAGTGAGAGAATGAGAAAAATTAGGAAATTAAATTATTATTTAGAGAAACTATTGTAAATTAAAGTTAAATCATTATATATATATATATATATATATATATATATATATATATATATATATATATATATATATGATGTTATAAAATTTAATGAACCACTCGTTGGACAGTGATAATAAGGATGCGTTACATTATGTTTATAATATAATGGAGCTATTTTGGAATTACTACTATCTAGAATTAGTAGAATTAAATCTAATTGTTTACAATGAATCAATGTATGAGCGTTTATTTTGTTGAAACAGCTAACACACTATTTTCTGCACAATCTACTCTGCACTTAAAATTGATGTATTTTGAGTTTGTTCTCTTTTCCATCTGAATATTTTATTAATAAAGTAATTTAAGTCCAAAAACAAGGCAAAGTTATGTAAAAAAGAAAAGAATGAAAAAATTTTATGAATTAAAAACTTGTTTTTTTTCTTTGGAAAAATTGTTTTTATTATCATTATAAATCACATATGAATTTTATAATATTAAATATGAAACCCGGTTTAATTTCTCTTTCTTTTTAAATCCACTTTCATGATAACATTCTTATAATATGGAGTCATTTTTCAAGTAATAAAACTTTTGCAGCTCAGATATATATTTTTTGACATTTGTACATTTGACTATGTTCCCTACAGTGCGATAATTCTTCGGTTTTTAAATCTAAATGTGAAATATAAGCATGGATGTATTTTTCATGATTATGTACATTTTCAACGTGTTTCTTTGGTATGGAAACGGTTGAAATAACTCATGATAAGCTCCCAAGTGCGTTCTCCCGAAAACGAATCTACTATATTACTGAATAAAATAGATTCACTGAATATATGTGTAACTGTTTATCTCGAATATCAACATGCTTCGTATTTTGCTGCACTTTTTACTATTTTATTCCCTATACATTCATTTTGCTTATCATATTTTTGAAATTATTCTATGTACTTATTCGATTACTTTATCACGAATTCCGTTTCGCAAATTACGCTATGGTTTTATCGAATTTATTTCATATTGCATACGCACTTAATGTACATGGAAGAAGAAGTCTTACTTTAACAAGGAGTTCATAAAGGTATTTTTCATGATTAATTTCAAATTTAAATTATCAGTTAGTCAAATAAACAATCTAAACTAAATTTTGTTAGTGAAGGCATTTTTGAAAATGTTTTATTTAAAAATGAAGATATTTAATATATATAGTTGAAAAACACAAATACAGATTGAGCGTTCACACGTTAATAATTACGTTCACACAATACATATGTTTAAATAATATGCATTAATAATCATAAGAAATATGAATAAAAGTAAATCTTAGTAAACAAAAACTTTAATTCAATTTCACGTTTCGATCAGCTTTTATGCTTAGAGAAGCATATATGAGATTTTTATAAAAATTGCTCGTATTGTGTAAACATGTTTAGGCTCTAAAAGATTAACTTTATTTCTTATTTTACTAGCATAGGGTTGAATACGTATTATACTGGTTATAGAATAGAATTTTGAGTTGTTCCATGTGAAACGCCGAGAGAACAATGATATATAGTTTTTGAATTATAAATTTTATAAGACTTCTGAAGCAGCATTCATATAAATCAATCATTCCGAGAGGGACTTGAGAGAGAATTTCATGCCCTAAATGATGGGAAAGGTCTTTGAAGTATAATGATTAAAATTATGTGAATCAAAACATTCCTGCAATTTTTTATTACTCATTTCCTCTTTCATATTTAAATAGTTACGATATACAATAATAATAATTTCTGTTAGAGTTTAGAGATACGTTGTAAAAATGTGACTGCTCAATTATACTTAAAAGGTTTTAAAATTTTGCTAAAATGTGTAAGCAATCTTGAAATATTTCATGTGTCGAGTTTCATTAAATTACTTTCGTTAATTTATTAAATAATGATGTAAATTAAAGTATTTAAAATAAAAATTTTCTTTTCCTTACAAAAATTATAGATTTATTCAAAAACTATTGGAAAAATCTTACTTTATAAAATACACTATTAGAGTTTTAAAATGTATTATAGTAAATTTTTGTTATATTTTGTACAGAATTAGTGAAAATTTAAAAGGTTCATTGCGTAAATAGTTATCCTAAATTTAATTAATATTTTATTAATTTATTGAAACAATAATTTCAAGATTACTTTGCCTCTTTTGAATTTAATGAAGAAGTGTGAAGGGTAAGAAATTCATGATAAATTTCAATTTTTGTTTACTCTAAATTTCAAAAAAATGTCGATACTTAAAATACATTTAGTAAGAGTATATTTTTAATTAATAAGTATTTGTTTAACATTAAAAGAAAAAACAAGCAAAAAATAATTTATGCTTCATCTCAATGGCTATAATAAACCCAATGGAACTGAATAACTCCCTGTCTGTATATATATGACAGTTTAGTAGACTTAGCAAAAAAAATTTTTTTTGGAGGGGAACTAAATTTTATACATTAAAGATAATTTACAGCCATATTGTAATGCTTTCCTTCCGGTCATTAAAAACAATGTCAATGCTCGAGGAATAATTTATTTGTTTCTAACTAACAGTAGCAGCATAATTAATAGTTAGGAGATAATTCTATTTCTTTGTAACTCAAAACTTTGCAGAATAAAACATATGTTGTTTATCAAAAGTTCAGACAAGCCTTTTTTAATTTTTTTTTTTTTACTTTACCTGAAGAACTTAAAAATTTTCTTTGCAAATCGAGCATTTTCAAAGGAGATGCAGAGCCACCACATAACTACAGAACCCCTAAAGAGTATAATGAAAGAAAAAAGAAAAAAGTTAAAAGACATTAAAAGAGTTTTTAAGGCACACAATAATTTAAAAACAGAAATTGACTCTTAAGACTCTCTAAATTAATTTTTTTTCTCACGTTTTCAAAATACGAGTAGAACTTCCGCATTGATAATGACAAATGAAAAAACTATATATATATATGTAAGATATTAAAAGTTTGTTCAAAGATATTAAACGTTTATTCAACATTAATGAAATATTCTGAATACATGGTGGAAATGCACAGCCCTTTTTTTCCATTATCAGATTATTTATTGATTCCAGCAGAGAGAGAACGTTACGTTCTGATGACTTTAGCATGGCTTCGACCACCAAGGCCGAAGCGATAGACCATATGAAGATTACAGATGAGCAGAAGATGTCAGAAGAGCATACAAATGGCATAAGAGTATATGATTATGAGAGAGAGCTTTTTCGCTGTGCAACAGGTTATATAGCAGAGATTTTTCACAATAGACGTCATAGAACACGTGGCATAGGATTCTAGATTCCAGGGAATTTTAATATGGACAAAGAGTCTAGTAGGGATTATTTTGGCAGATTTACGACCATGGGAAAGCGGATTAAACAAATTTTATGAGCGCGTTATCTAATAAATGAAAGTATAATTTGGAATTGGATCAGGAAGTAAGAATGAACTCTTTCCTTTGAAATGAGGGAATGGGATATAATAGAAAATTAAATTATTGTTAAGAGAAATTATTAAATTGAATTTAAATCAGTTATATATATATATATATATATATATATATATATATATATATATATATATATATAGTATAAAATAATTAAAATTGTTATTAAAAACACATAATAAATTAGAGAACAAATGAAATCCAAAAAATCAACACGAGGAGATATTTATAGAAATTAGTAAAATAAATGAATAAAAATTTAAAAAAAAAATAGAAAAAATGAATAAATTGAATTCCCAACAAAGCAAAACATGCACATTCAGACTGGGAATTGGATTGTGGGGATAAGCATGTTCTATGATACCAACCCTATCCAGTGCATCTTGTTGGGCAGAAATTGGATCACTCCAAAATGCAAATTGTAATAAGTTAATCAAAAGAAATAAGAAAATGAAAGGCGAGTTACCCAATTACAAAAATTTAAAACCTAAGTTTTTCAATTAAAATTTTTTTAGTAAAGATTTAAAAAATTTAGAAACTAAAACATACTTAAATCCAAGCTTTTAAAAGGAGATTAGTTCGTTCAAAACAGATGAATAAGCCAAATTTTAAGATCCTGTGACATATGTAAGTGATTAAGATTTACAGCGCAAAAGGCTTATGGAACCTTTTAAATTAAGATCTCTAATATTTCGCATTGTTTCCAAATATAATGTGGATATCAGTAATAATTAAGTTGATTAAGAAAAAGTTCTGAAATTGGGGAATATTTAATAAACATCTCAAAAACAATACAATAACAAATAAAAAATAATATCCAAAGGAATTCAAACCTAAATTTTAATTGTTAAATATATTTTGAATACATTGAATAAAATATGTATCTCTCTGTAAGTGTACACTTTGTAAAAATTTCAATAGATCTTCACATCTAGTCCACTAACTAGCTGCCATTGTAATCCTAATTTTGTGTTGCGGATTTATTTTTTAACTGAAAAATCTTAAAAATTCCATGAAAATTCTGAAAGTTATGTTTAAAAATACAATTTCTAAAATTTCACAGGATGTGAGTATCGAAAATTCATTAAAATCAATTTCTAAAATGAAGATCTTAGTAAGAAAAGGGTCACAATATAATAAGCTTTTTATATGTTAGATTTGAGTTACAGAAACCATATTTCACTACCCTCCTTTGTTCTCTAACAACTCATCATGGGCAATTTTAAATATATATCGTTATGAATCTTCATAAAAATAACTAGGAATATTTTTTTTCAAAAAAAATAATGAAAAGTCACACTCTATGCAATATCCTACAAATTTCTTAATATTATTGAATCTGTCATTATCTTGAGTAGATAGCAATTTTTTTACGATGCAAAAAGTTTAAAATAATGTTCTTGTATATTGATATGTGTTGCCCTCCCAGTCAGGTATTTTAATTATTTTAATGCATCTCTTTTTTCATATAAATTACTGTGAAAGGTGTGATGCATTATCTTTAACTCCATATCTAGCCTTACATGTATGTGAATTTGTCTGCAATAAAACCAAATAGTTTGGATGAAAATCAATGTTCGACTCATAATCTCTACATTTACTAAAAATTATTAGGTCGTCTATATATCTGTATAAAACATAAAAAGAGTTGTTAACATAGTTCTATTCATAAAATTGCAAGTATAGGTTAGCCAGTATGTTCCTAGGTGGTCCTCCTTGAGGAAAGTCCATTATTTGTTTGTACATTTTTTATTGAATGTAATACAATTTTCTTGCAATGCTAAATGTATAGGGTTCCTAAATTTGTTCCAAATTAGTTTTATCACATTCTCTAAGTTATATTTATTATACAGAAACAAAATAGCTCTAATCGTATCCTTTATGTTATTTATATCAAATAGATCTTGAAAATCATAACTATAAAGTGACTGGATTCGGGTATTGCGTATGAAATTAATTACTTCTATGCTATTTTTAATAATATCCGTTTCTTCAAGTTTTTCCAAAATATTTTTCTAAACACCTTGCAAAATTTTGCCAGATTTAGTTATGTATGTATTATAATCATTTGTTATAGTTCTGAATTTAATCAGGTTCTTATGAATTTAGGAGTCAGAAACACATGTGGAAATTTTTTTGTTATTAAAGTGTAATCCAAGTTTTTTTTTTTTTTTTATATGAAGGGTGATTAATCTATAAATAATTTCTCTGTTTTCACATTTGAAAAAATAAAAGCATCATTGTTTTCAAAATGTTCATCAATCTTTTTAAAGTAAAAATACTTATATATCATTGCAAGGTTCCAGGGAATTTTATCTACATATAGTACAATAAAATTTGTACGTAGTTTTTCTATAGAAGGTCTAATATCTTTAAATTTTAATTGAAGTCACTCATTCGAAATATTTTCCCAAGACTTCGAACAACAATATACTGAATTAGCCAGCGATAAGGAGAACAATATGTGTATTTGGGAAATGCTTGAGGAAGTAGATAATTCTGCTAACAGGGTGGGTTATATTCAATGCAGATATGCACAAGAATTTTGTTCTAGATATTCGAAAACGGGGGGAGGGGACACAATTTGGAAAAAAAATAAGCACTTCAGTCCCGGATGAATTCACGGAATTAGAAGTCAGATGTTTTCTCTATCTGTTTGAAGCTTTGATTTTGGAATGAACATCAAAGGCTTTAATAAGGTTGATAAGGCTTTTACAGTTAATCTAGTTTCCCCTTAAAATCGTAAATACGTGTCTTGCCAAACGAAACAAACACAGTGCTGGTTTCAAATGCAAAGTCGTTCAATTTGTGAAACAAAATGGAAATTTTGCTGCAGAATAAAATCACAAAAATTAATATGCTTAATGTAATTAGTCTGTTGTGAAAGGAACATAAGAACAAGTCATGAAAATCTCAATTCACCTCCCTGCTTTCCTACTTAAAGGAGGGTACAAAATCAAAACCCATAGTTACTTATAAAAGAAAAAGAATATATTAGAGAAATATAATTTATCATATGGTGTATTCATTCATATTCACAAGAACGGATGTATGGACCAAAACAGTGTAAAACTGCGTATAAGATATGTTCAGCAAAAGCATCCTGGATTCTTAAAAGAATCCAAAAAGTCTTTTAGTTTGGGATATGTGCAGATCCTATTTAACGGACAATACGAATAAATTGATGAACAAGTGTAACACAGACATGATAGTTATTCCAGGTGCATTAACATCTTTATTTCGGTCTTTAGATGTGTGTATCAATAAACTATACAAAGGAAATTTTAAATAACTGTAGAATGTTAGAAAGTGAAAAAAATATTTACAAATGGAGACCAAATGCCTGTCAAGAAATAGTCTATAAGTGGAGAATAAGAGATTGAAATTAAACTAAATCTGACGTAATTCAACAGTCATTTAAAAAATGTAGTATCTCTAACAATCTAAATAGAACAGAAGGTGATTATTTACTTATAGATCAGAGTAACAGTGAAGGTGAAGATGAAACAGAATTCGGTGATGTGCCAAAAGGTTTAACGGAAGACGAATAAAATGAACTTTTCATGTTATCTTGTAATGAAAATTGTTTAGTTCATAAGGTATGACATGTCTTTTAAATGAACAGCTATGTAGATACGAGTAGAAATTTATTTATTTATGCTCATATATTCCTTCATTTTTAAATCTATCATTTTTATATCCGTCATACAATGTGCACATATAAATTTTGATCTTATTTTTTGAATTAAAAGTTAACACGTTATACGCCAGAATATATGGTACACACACACACACACACACACACACACACACAATAATATTATTAGAAGAGATATATATATATGAGTATATATATATATATATATATATATATATATATATACATTAAAACTTATGTTTATATATGTATATATACATAAGTTTTAATGTCCTGTAGACATTCATTTTAACATGTATATAAATTCGTAATAAATTACAAATTATGCCCAAAATAAAAAAAAAATCAAATTAAAATTAAATAAATTAATTAAAACTTAAAAACAGCAATTATTACAAAACCAAAATAAGCACTTTAAGCTCAAAACTTTAAAAAGAATAATTAAATTTAAAAATAGACTATTTAAAATATTAAAAATTGAAAATATTATAATGAAACAAAATCTATAAATTGCATGAAATGTAAAATTAAAAAATGTTCAAAAATACATACTAAACGTGTAAATAAATGAAACAAATCAAACTAAATTAGAAAATTACTAAAAAGTTCAAAAATTCTTAAATCGTACAAGTCGTAAAAAGTATAATTAATGAAAAATGAGTTAAGAAACTAAAATCAAAAACGGAGATAAGTTAAATCTGACTATTGTCTCAAGCTTAGGACTGAGAATAGCATTTTTATACTAGTATTTAAGGATTCAACTTTCCATCTACCCCAAATTACTTTGTAGCAAAATGTTAATAAACCAAATGCAATTAAATCCTCGAAAAAAAACAAAAATACCAAAGAAAGAGAGGAAAGGAAAACAAAGAATATAAATTCATTTTTGCCAAATTAAAATATCAATTATAAAATATACATACTTATACACTTCTTATAAATCATTAATCTTAAAACAAGCTACTAAACTCTCAATAATCAAAAACTAATAATCTGCACAAACTAAACATACAGTATGGCAATTTTTACCATTGGTCCACCCAAGCAACTTAATTGAATGATTCCATGAAAAAAAATAATAGACCTCGACTTTGAAAACTTTAAAAAATTAGAATATATATACCAGAAAACAAAATTTTAAAACAAACACTTACACACACATATATATGTACACATACACACAGTGAAATCCCTCTGTAATGATATTTAGGGTTCAAAATAATTTATAGTTCTAAAGAGAATTATCGTTATAGAGGGAATCAACACTGGAACGAAAATAATTTTGTTCTTCATATCCACTTTTCATCAGCAGAAATACTCTGCTTTCATCCAAAACCCTATCGTTTTCCCGTAAATAATAATATGTATTAAATCGAGTGAGATCAATATGTTTACAATGTTGAGTAATTTTTATACCTTCCCTTCCAAGGATTAGTAAGTACCCTTGCCCAGGAATCTAGCGACGATATAGCCTATAAATGTTTATATATAAATATGGGAATAATATAAATAGGGGAATAATATAAATATGGGAATATATAAATATGGGCTGTGCTACAGCAGCACTACCTTCAACGCAGATTAGATGGTTAGATCTCGAGGTGTAAGCATGCAGAAATGCGTGTCCATAGTCTTTTCTTTAATATTTCATCCTTTAATAAACTATTTTTCCTCCTAAAATGAGAGTGGTTCTTTACATCATACCGAAGCCAACCTCCACAATGGGGTCCTGGGCTCGGCAAACGAACCAGCATTTAAAGTTAAATTAAAATTTAAAATGTGATCTTAAATTATGACGCGAACAGGCTAACGGATTGCTGCAACCAAAAAAAAAAAAAAAGACACTCGCTGTCTGCAATAAGTACAGACGGTACGGTGGGATTGAGAACTTGTTATTACTTCTAAGTACAGATGGTGCTCAAAAAATTCAGTACATGTGAATTTTTTTAAGTGCGGATGACATTTACATCACTACCAAGTAATGAAATTTAATTTTTGTTGTTGTGCCACCATTCCGTTGGATTTGTTCGAGAACTTTTGAAAAATCAACGCTAAAGGAGTAATAACACACTGTTATTATACGCCTATGTTGTGTCGTGACCACCTAGTTGGATATACTACTGCTGAAAAGAGGGGTACATACCCATCAAATGACATACTCATCAAATAAAGCTATTTTATACAGTGCTAAATCTATTTCAGAATTTAAAGAGAAACTTCGTATTTATGAAAAAATAGTCAATGATAGGAAAAAAAAACCCTTCCCAAGAGCAAATTCTCAAAACAGTCGAAGACGCGACATGAACTCAAAACGTAATTTTCATAGATCTGAAATCCAAAATGATATTGCATATAATAAATAAAAAAACTTGCTTCAATTATAATATGTGTGGACATATTTCTCGTTTCTGTCCAAACAATTATAAAGGTTTAAAATGTAGTGTTTGTAAAAATTTTGGTCATATTTCTGCAACGTGTACCAGTAAACCTATTCTAAATCGAATCGATACTGATGTGTGAACTATAAATCATTTAGCTCATTTGATATATTTGATATATAAAACTGTTACTATCAATGATAATTCGTTTACTGCATTGGTTAATACATATACTCAGAAAACAATTCAAACCAAAAATACATACAAAAAAATTGGTTCACCACCTTTAACTACTTTTCAAAGATCACTTACAGCATTTGGTAATGGATGCTTTACACCAATCGGTAGCTGTATACAAGAACTTCCAATAGGTAAACAGAAATTTATCGCCAACTTTTGTGTTGTTAATAACGAAACTATGACGTCAGATGCTATTATTAGCATGGAAATTTTAACACAAACTGATATAAAAATCAACACAGACGGCGTCAGATTAACAAAAATTTCGGATACTAAAATGGAAAATGCAGAACAATTTTCGATCTCTAACATCTCAACAAATGATAAATTAGAACTTGAAATAGGATCAAATGTTACTAAAACTCCACTAAATATTCTTCATAATTCGGTTTCAATCTATCAGCCAATTAAGACTAAAACGACTGATATCCAGATGTCTATTAATTTAAAGAATGAAACCAATAACACATAGACCACGACGATTACGTTTTGTTGAAAAAAAAAATTGTACATGACAAAGTGATGAAATGGTTGGCTGAAGGTATTGTTGAGCCATGCTCGTCTGATTTTTCTAACCAAGTAGTTGTTGTCAGGAAAAAGGATGGATCCCCGAGTGTTTGTATTGATTACAGAGAACTTAATAAAAACATTGTAAAAGATAACTATCCCTTACCTTTAATAGATGATCTTCTCGATAACCTTCAACATACAAATACGTTCAGTACAAAAATTATCTACGTAAGGCTATTTTTTTTCATTTAGAAATATAGCCGAATAGCAGATGATATACGTCATTTGTGACACATAATGGACAATTTTAGTTTATGCGCTCTACTTTCGGTCTTTACTCGTCCCCAATAGTGTTTCAGTGGTACATAAACACAATATTTAAGGATTTGATTATTAAATGTTCTGTTTTAATTTACGAGGACTAAAATCTAACAATAACTCAGAAGAAGGTATCGAAAGACTTGCATCAGTGTTTTTACTCGCTTCCTCTTACGGATAAGACATAAGTTTTCAAAAATGCAAATTTTTAAATAAACAAATAGAATTTCTTGGCCATGTTATTAAAAATGGCCAATTGTATCCGTCACCACAAAAATCAAAGCTGTTCTGAATTTCCCTGAACCGAAATGCCAAAAAGACTTTCAATCTTTTCTTGGTCATGCTGGATATTTCAGGTAATTCATTTTCAATTTCTCTATCATTGCACATCCTTTAACAGAACTTCTGTAGAAAAATCTTGAATTTAAATTTGTTGATAGAGAAATAAAAGCATTCAACTGTCTCAAACATTGCTTATCTTCCCCACCTGTTCTGAACATTTACAATCAGAATGCTGATACCGAAATTCATTGTGATGCTAGTATTCATGGTTATAGAAGTATTTTACTCCAAAAATCAATGTCAGATAATGCGCTTCACCCAATATATTTTGTGAATAAGAAAAAGACGGACGTCGAAACAAAATATAGCAGCTATGAACTTGAGGTTTTAGCTATTGTCAAAGCATTAAAAAAGTTAAGAATTTACTTGTTAGGCAAACATTTCAAAATAGTTACTGATTACAAAGCTTTCACAATGACACTAAAGAAAAAAGATTTGTACACTCGTATAGCGCAATGAGCATTGTAACTACAAGATTTTGATTTTGAAATAGAACATCGATCCGGTTCCAAAATGAATCATGTAGACGCGTTATGTAGATACCCTGTTATGGTCGTACAAGACAGTCTCTTTGCAAAACTCAAAACGGCTCAAGAACAAGACACTAAAATACAAACAATGAAAGAACTTTTAAAAATCGAACTTTACAACGATTATCTTCTAAATTCTGATATACTCCTCAAGTTTTGTTGATGGTGAAGAACTACTCGTTGTTTCTAAGAATATGCAGAATGACACTATATGCAGAGCTCACGAACGTGGACACTACGCTTCTAAAAGAACATAAAAAGCACTCAAGCATCAATTCTATATCCCTAAAGTTAAAGAAAAAAATAGAGTGTTTCATTTAAAATTATGTTCCATGTATTTTGGATTATCGCATACGTGGCAAACGAGATGATCCACTACCCCCTATCGAAAAAGAAGCCATTCCTCTGCACACATATCATGTTGACCATTTGGCCCATTTCTTACCACCAACAAGAATTATGAACATATTTTTGCCGTCATTGACTCCTTCACAAAATTCGTATGGCTTTACCCAACGAAGTCAACAGATGCAGCAGAAGTTATTTCAAGATTAGAAAATCAAAAATACATATTTGGCAATCCATCCCGAATTATTTCTGATCGTGGTACCGCATTCACTTCTAAACAATTTCAAGATTTTTGCAGTACTGAAAAAATCGAACATTTCCCAATCACCACCGGATTACCTAGAGCAAATGGACAAGTAGAGCGTTTAAATTCTACAATCGAAACAGTTATATCCAAGCTTTCCATAGACCATCCAGAAAAATGGTATATGCACGTCAAAAAAGTTCAGAAGGTTATAAATTCAACGAAGCATTCAAACAATTCCCTTCGAATTGCTGTTTGAAAAAATGAAGACCCACAAGATTTCAAGATATCACATTTACTTAATGAAGAAATTCAAGCTGACTTCATTAACAACCGTGACTAGCTAAGGAAACAAGATAAACAACAAATCCTGAAAATTCTAGATGAAAATAGAAGAAATTACAACCTCCGGCGAAAACCAGCAACTACTTTCAAGCTTCATGATTTTGTCACCATCAAACGTACTCAAGTGGGACCAGGACTCAAACTGAAATTCAAATACTTAGGTCCATACAAGATAACGAAAATCAAACTGAACGACTCTTACGATGTTCAAAAGTGTGGCGTTTTTGAAGGACCAGCGAAAACTAATATTTGTATTGAATATCTCAAGCATTAGACTAATGATGCTATTACCTGATGAACTAATTCAAGAACATTTTCGTCCGAAATTTAAGAAGACATTATTTTTCCCCCTAAAAATCTTTTTATCTTATAGAGTGAATTTTTTTCTATTTTTTGCATTTTTTTGTGTTTTTCTTGTGTATTATTTATTTTTTTTTTCAATTTTTCAGATAATAAGAAGTAGCTTAAATCTTTTGAATTTTCCTAATAGTTAATATTCAATCATATGTTAATCAACTTTTAAGTGAGTATGTTCTTACTTTAATTGTGTTATTATTTTCTGAAATTGTATACATATATATTATTGTTTTAATTATACCTTTACTGGCTCACCTGAGATCAGGTGTTATTGTCGGGTGGCCGATTATGGGAATTATTCCACTGTACTACAGTAGCGCCACCTTTAACGCATATTAGATGGTTAGATCTCGAGGTGTAAGCACACTGAAATGCGTGTCCGTCTCTTTCCTTAATTTTTCATCCTTTAATAAACTATTTTTCATCCTAAAATGAGCGCGATTCTTTACAACATATCGATGCTAACCTCCACATAAATAATAAATTTTTAATGTATAATAAGCAAAATCCGAAAAAGGTTTCTCTAAAATGTATTAGATAGTAAAAATAAATGAAAATACATACCTATTAATTAATCCTTATTTATTTGGAATGCTATGGAAAGAGATCATATTTTTTTTTACATTATCCAGAGACAATCTCATACAAAAAGAACGAAGTGCATCTAAAGAACTTAGATGATCCTCCGGTACATTAGGTTAGCTATAAATAAAGTTATGAAGAGCATCAATTGAGTATACTGATTCTTCAATAGATAAGTTTGATTTTCAAGTAATGAAATCATCTTTTTCATTTACATTACCATTATCTTCTGACTCTTCTACTTCAGCGTTATCACTTCTTATTTCAGAAAGAATGTCTTCATATGTTAGTTTCAAAAAGATCTATGCTTCACCATCGACATTTAAATATTCTTGAACAGATATTTCAAACTTTTTCTAGTTTTATCTTTGTAATTGGTCAAGGAATTTTGTAGTATTTTCTTCCTCAGAATATCCGCAAGAAGTATCACTTTGACTCCCTTCGTCATTCTGAATAAAGCCAGCATTTTTCCAACATTTAGATTAAACTGCGACTTCATTTCTCACCAACTCCCAGCAAACAATTCCCATGTATTTTTTACAATAACAGTAACAGACACTGTGGGTGTTTGATCAATATTAAAAACCATTTTATCCACTAATCTTTTTCTGTAATACCCTTTGAAGCATTTCATAATGCCCACATCGAGGGACTGTAAAGAGGGACTGCAGTAGAGTTTGGTGGAAAGGAATAAACTTCTACATTCAGCAATTTTAGAATAGGTGTATGACTAGAGCTGTTGTGAATTAAGAGAGCAATGTTTTTCTTCCTCGATTTTATACCTTTGTCTAGTTTCAATAACCATTCACTAAATATTTTTGAATTCATCCAAGCTCGCTTGTTCGCAGTGTAGTCTACTGGCATGCTCTTAATGTTTTTAAAATATATCTTGGCTTTAAAGATCTTTTAATTATAAGAAGTTTCAATTTATCCTTTCCCGAAATGTTTGTACACAGTAATACTGTTAACCACTCTTTGGATTTCTTGCCTCCTGTACAGTTTCTCCTTCGAAAGATAATATTCTTTCAGGTAACATCTGGAAAAATAACCCCGTCTCATTTGCATTATACACATTATCAAAGAATATTTTTCAAAATTTTACACATTTCTCAATGACGCTATGTACGTACGTTATCCAGCGGCACTGATTTATCTTCATCATTAAACACATGGACAGATGTCGGGCTCGAAACCTCGTTAGCCATCCATTGCTAGCTTTGAAATCTGGGTTACCCATCATTCAAGCAAATTTTCTGGCTTGCTCATAATTAAATGGTTCATTTAAAGGTACATTCAAAGCCCTTTTTTCTCTGAACCATTTCAGCATGGCAGCATCTATCTCATCATTTATAGTTGTCTTAATCATCTTTCTTTGTGGATCGATACCATTAGAGTTGAAAATGTTTTCAATTTCCTTTCGTTTTTTTAAAAATGTTGCAACAATCGATTGCAAAAATCCGCATTTTTGCAACCCTCAGCTTGCTTTATACCTTTATCAATATCTTTTATGACATTGAATTTCCCTTCGATGGATATTCGTTTTTTGTAGCCATTTTTTATCGATTTTCACTAAACTAACTTAAAAATAAAAAAAATCATAAATAAATTAATGAAAATCTTCCAGTACAGTACGAAAATAATTCCTGATTCAAATTACCGTAATTAAAACAATTTATAGGAGGTTAAAATTGTTACGATACTCAAGATTACACAAAAGAAAGTATCATAAAGTTTATTCCCAAACGCTTCGAGGTTTTTTCTATCACTTCCGGTGAAAGAAGTCCTTGACCATTTTTCGAAGAGGGGGGGGATAGAAATAAGGTTCAACGTTATGTTTGCCAGGAAATGTCAACTCCATTTCCCCCTTACATGAAAAAACTTTCTCGTTACCATAGCTACATCAGCAAGAGCAATGCGAAACTTCAATGAAATTTTTTGACAGAGAGTATAACTTGAGAACCCCAGCCTACAGTTCAACCACATCTTATCCAGACTTTCTTTGTATAGTATTTAATTCGTAGACATCAGTTGGACTTTGAAGAAATATCGTAATAGAGAGAATTATCGTTGTAGAAGATACCGTTGTAGGGAAATGATACTAAGTATATATATATATATATATATATATATACTCCCATTCTCTTATAATTAAATTCACGTTTAAAAATAGAATTTAATAAAATAAGAATTTAAAATTGCACTCAGTCGCCAACTACCGTCAAAGAATTGAAGGAAAAACATTTAAAAACTAAGAAAAAAAATTTAATTAATAAAATCGGAACGGCAAATAATTATTTTCAAATAAAGAATAGTATACATATTTCTCGACTCGAGTGGATGGTGACTTTTCTGGGCGGCTGGATGCGTTTCCTCTAGGATTTAACTTGTCAGAAAGAGAAGAATTTTCTGGGATCTGTGCATCGAGATCACAGTTAGGCTTTATTCGAAGCACGTGACTACATCTATTGTCTTTCGGCGTCTTGAGGTGCATTCGAAATCTCAGACTTCATATGTTACATCGGATAGTTTTCATAGAACATGATAAAAGCATCTCTGGTAGACCTACTTTTTGTACAGATGTGAAAATCCATATGGGGGCTTCAAGTTCAAAGTAGACTATTCGGTGTTTGGAATCATTTCGCTTTTAGACCTTTTGTTAAGCTTCCAAGATTTATAATCTCGCGAGTTGTGTAGATTCTTCTTCTCTTGATAATAATCTAGTACTGTAGTCACCTTTGGTTTCTTCAGTGTGGATTGGGAACATGCTGTCACTCGTCATCACGACTTACGCCCATGCGTCAGATAAAATGGTGTGAATACGGTTATGTACTGCTTCGCGATGTTGTATGCAAAAGTAATGAAGGACAATATTTTATCCCAATATTTTTGTTCGATTTCACCAAACTTAAACAGCATGTTTGTTAAGGACTTTTTAAGGCACTCTGTTAGCCCATTAGTCTGGGGATGGTAACCAATTGTAGTGTGAATTAGTGGGTGACATTGCAGAGGTGATTAAGTTCCACAACTTCTTTCGATTCAAATACATGCCCTCAGTCTGTAATGGTGACCCTTGGAGCTCAATGATTTAAAATGATGTCCTCGAGGAGAAAATTGGCTTCTTCTGGGGCTTCAGCAGTCAATAATTCATTCTTGATATCACAGCAGGTTAAGTAATCAGTACAAACAATTATCCATTTATGATCCCTCAGGGATTTTGGAATTCTTTTTAGCAAGTCTATCCCAATTTAATGAAATGGTATAATTGTAGGAGGGATAGGTACTATATAACCGGTCAGCTGAAGTGGAAAAGCTTTTCTTCTTTGGCAATCGTGGTAGTGCGTAACATATTGATGTACAGTGAGCTAGAGACCCGGCGAATAGAATCATTCCCCCCCCCCCTTGTTTTATGTTCTGAGAAATCCTAACTGGTTTGCTGTAGATGTGTCATGAAAATATCTCAGTATACCTTTGTGTAGGTGCCTCGGAATGACCGGCAACCACATCTTTTCATCAGGATCAATGTTAATTTTGCAAAGTATGCAATCGTTTAACTCATAGGGGGTTTTATTGGTTCCGATTTTTCTTTCGATGATATGATTTTTTCAAGGTCGAAATTCTTCCTCTGTTCTGCCGCGAGATCCGTAAAAGAGACAATGATGCTCCATTCTTCAGATGAGCTAATGTAATATTCCAAATGATTTAGGGAAAAACTGTTAACGTATTTATGCTTCTTATCACTCTTATATACAACGGACATATCATATTCTTGAAGTCCCAAAGCTCATTTTGAGAATCTTCCCGAAGAATCTTTGAGACTAATTAACCAGCATAAAAATAATGATGATCTATCTCGACGTTAAAGTGCTTCTCGAAAAGAAGAAGCAGCAGCCGAAATTTGGACACAGAATATACGGCGACAAGATATCCTCTTTCAGTTGTGGAATCGTTCGTCTCTGCTTTCGAAAGTGTTTGTGAGGCATAGGCAATTACAACGTGATTGTTAATTAAACGTAAATATTCAAAGAGCTCTGTAGCTATAACCAAACAGCTTATTGATTCGCAAATTCGTAGATGAATAAAAAAAAAAAAGGAAAAAAGGATGCTCTAAAAGATTCCGTAAAAAAACCGCTTGGGACTTCGCAGCCCATAAAAATGCTTGAAAAGACATGCAATAAATAACTGTAGATTATTTTAACGTACTCTTGAGAAATGTACTTGATGGTCCAGAAAAATGTAGTGTTAGAATCGATAAGATTTACAGTATTCGTACATTTCTTACCTAACGTTGATGCACTACCTACGAACATATTCTTGGGATTCATTTAGGCAGTCATTTGTCCATTATCTACTCATAATTTTTTTTTTGCCATTACACAATATCATTATGGTAGCTGGTTTCATAATGTATTTCTCTAAGTGCCACATTTAATTCCCTTGCACTATCATGTCAATATTTTGACCTCCATTGGAAATGGCGTCAGAGATTTTGGCGACAGAAGGTCAAGTATATTAGAATCTTCTATTGCGTGTAAGGTTCTTGTTTGAGGATTTGGAGATTCACTTAGAATGTCTTAAAATGTCAATTCAGATGCTCCGTATTACGGACAGTGATGCTTTCTGAAAAACCCTACAAAAGATGATTTCCAGACTACAATTTGGTAACACTACGAATTTAAAAGGCTAGATTCCACTCACCTCCTAGGAAGGTCATGGTTCCTAATTTTCCTCAACAAATCGACTGAGTGAAGAGCAGGAAAGTCGATACGGTGATGCCAATCTGAAGCTGAGTGTCGGGTATCATCTTTGAGATGGGCTCAGTCAGGCGATTTAAGTGGCTGTTCGGCTGTAGTAGGTCGGGTATCTCATATCGATATTTGTTTTGGCGGTGTTTCGTCTGGTAATTCGAGAAACGTCTAAGACGGAGCTCTCTGCAATAACGAGCAACGTGTCCTGATCAACCATAATAGAAACAGACAAGTTTTTTGTTCACTGTTCACCAGAGGTACGTTGCCTTAGACTGAGATTCAATAATTGGTTTGTGCCTCTTCACAAGATTGGAGTAAAGTGGTAGCATTTGGTCGTGGGAGAACTTCAGTCCACTGTTCTTCAACTCAAGTGAGAGATGATACAGTTTCCTTCACATCTTTTCCAACAACAGCTTAGATCAATTGTATTTGAGATTTTGGGTTTTCGGTGTTCGGTTCTATGACTCACTGGAACTCTTCTCGGACAATTAGTCAAATTGTGATGACTACATCCGTTTCTTCAGTTATACACGACATCAGGATGATGTTAAGTAAGGGGTCAAATTTCTTTCGGTTAACCCGTATTTCTCTCTCTCTCATTCTCATTTCTTTTTTATATACTGGCACCATTTTACGAATTTTTCGTCGTCGTGAGTTGCTTAGCTAAGTGAGCTTGGTAAAAATCCTCTGCAATACCCTTCACGTGGTGTTCCACCTCGTGAATGACATTCCCTGTCTCAAATGACATCTCCGTCATTTGAGAATTCATTTTATGACAGAATCTCAGCACACTTTGGATGCATGATTGTATGTTTCCATTAGCCATTCGTGACCGCAATTAAGCTCTTCCTCGGCTCTCTTGTCACCAAATGTTCTGATGAATTCCGATTTAAATTGATCTCTAAGATGTCAGAAGTTCTTTATTATTCTCAAACCATTCGAGTGTTGTTCCGTTTACGAAAAAGTACACGTTTGCAAGGCAGAAGATTTCATCTCATGTATTGTATTTAGCGACCCAGTCATTTTTCTTAAGCCACTTGTTTGAGTCTTCATCATGGTCTCTGCGAAACAAAAAGGCATTTATGACCTATTGCATATGAGGTGACCGAAGCATGGGCTTGATGCCTCCATCTGAGGCCATCTTCTTTAGTATTTGTGCTCTTTTAGGTTGAGTACAGAGCTCAAACTCATGTGGATTATTTTGCAGCTGATCACTTTTTGACGTAATGCGCGATTTCAGGATGTAGCAGTTGTACCTGGTATCCCCCTCCATCAAAAATTCATGTACATGTTTGAACCGGTTAAATTTAAAAAAAAAACAATACATATTCGAATAGCGTGGTTTATTTACAAACTGAGAGTGTTTACAACTTCTGAGAACTACCCTAAACTGAAAATACATTACTTCATATATCACAGTGGAATATTCCAGAACATAGCTATGGAAACTTAAAAAACATTCTGTTAGGTTTTAGAAATTATAATGAAAAAAAAAAATTAATAAAAGTTTATCATAAACCTTGGACATTCCCGTCGCTGGGTTTTGTTAACTCGGCACCATCGGTGATTGCGAGTTTCGGGGGAATATATATATACACGAGTTTAAACATGGATATGCACACATGTATATACAATTACAGAAACATATACTGGTGTCTGAAGTTAAGGAAACAAATACTTTTTTCACAATAATTCAAATTTTTTTCCAATGAAATTGAAAAAATTTGAATTGTATATATTTTGAGGAACATGTAGCAAAATGTTAGCATCTAACTAGTTTGGAATAAAAAGTATTTAGCGATAGTTTTGAAGAGCAACATGAAATTAAACCGCTGAAGTATCTGGGAGGGGGGTTACCAGGTAGTGTTGTGAATATTTCGTTATTCCCCAAGAGTATGACTGATTATGAGAACGAGTTCTCATGATCTTTTAGGTCATAGGTTTTTCAACTTAAGTTCACGGATCCCTGGACCCCAGCAAAATTATAAAAAAAAATGATTACAAACAGTTCAGATGAAAAAACCTGAAACGTGGAGCTATAAAAAGTATTTCTAAGGTTATAAATAATGCATAAAAGTATTTTTAATATTAAGTTTTATGATTTTTATGTATTTTAAAATTTTTGTATTATAATGCTTAAAAACTACTTAATATTCCCATTATAATTTTTTGCCAGAAGTTAACTTTTTTTCAGGTTTCTATATTTCATATAGCTAATAACTGTTGTACAAAATAATTTTTTTTCATGGCAGGTCATGTTTAGTGTCTAGAATCTTTATCGTAAATAATTCAATGAGATGGAGTAATTAGAGTCTTGAAGCTGCGCAGTCTCAAGGGGAGATGACTCGATGATTACAAGTATCAACAAAAGGGATATCCAGATTGTGGATTCAATTCCAAACAAGTGGTACTATCATCAGGCAGCCAATTCAAAACCACACAAGAGCGATGACACCATCACAGTATCTCTACTTGGCTTAGAAAACAATGTTTTTAGTAACTTTTTGAGAGAAAGAAGGAATAGTATGAGTATAAGGAGCAATCCGAGAATTAAATTGCAATATCAATATATATATATATATATATATATA
>BMAW01129013.1:11628-83303 GCA_019974015.1 Nephila pilipes | reverse complement strand
GACAGGGGCTGCTTAATCAGCAATCGGTAATTTCTAATTAGAAAAGTTTTTATTATTAATGAATTTATTTCTCCTGAATAAATAACAAGTTATTAATATTTCACAGGATGTTCGACATTTTTTGTTATATTTTGCAGAACTAACTTAGCATACGTACACACACACATATATATATATATATATATATATATATATATATATATATACAAACAATTTGATATTTATGTGCAGTTAAACATCAATATTTTAATAGGAATTAACATCAGTATTTAAATGGTAAAGCGAAATGTAAGAAATCATAACTCTATCGTACTTTGGAGTGGAAAGATATACACCAATCCATAAAAGTATGAAAATAAGACATTGTAAACGGAGAAAAATGAATAAATATTAATTTGCAAATTTAAATATAAAAGATAACAAAACATTTTAATATAAATATTCAAATTTAACTATAAAAGACATTATATACTACAGAAATCTGTAAAGAAGTAAATTATACAAAAAAAAAATAAAATTGGAAAAACTACCAAGATTATCACAAATAGATAAATTTAAAAATTGTTAAAAACCAAAATTTGAAGAATAACACTCCCCCCCATATATATATATATATATAAGTAAATGGGAGGGAGTTGCAATAAACTAAATTTTAAAACTCTATTTAAATTTAGAAAAACATTATATATAATAACATATTTCACAAGAAAAAAAAAGTAATAAGGTTACGAAATGTTTTTGAATATTTTTAAGATATCAACTTATATTTATTTAAAATTAGTATTAAATTATAAGAGATGTAATTGACAGGAATTTTGATGATACGGAGTAACATATGCTAAAAAATAAGTCGAATAAGTTATGATAGTTAAAAGGTAGCATTACTAAAATTTATTAAATTATCCTTCAAACTTCTAAGATAACGTGCTTTACACATCTTAATTCTAAAACTCTAATTTCAGTTAAGCTAATATTCATAAGACGTGTAATAAGTTCCCTAGGCTATAAGTCTGTTCTAGATATAGCTGAATGTATTTAATGTAAACCGGAGTAAGAATTCATGGAATTTTGAAGGATTAAAATTTCTAACCGAGGGGAAATTTTCGTCAGCATTCTATGATGAAAGTGAGTTCTATGAAAGTAAGGATTAAAATCTAAACCTTGTTTAATTTAAAAAGTCTGAAATATTGCACATTTTGCTGAATTTGTTTTATTTTTAAACATGATTCCAAAAATAGGATGTGAATTTATAGTTCATCAAAAGGATATATATAATGTTAATATAAATAAATTAATAAATTTCCATACATCAGTTCTCTTATAAACATTAACATTTATTACAAACGGATAATTCTTATTGTCTACGATACAAATTAAACTAAACTAAATTAATTAAAATAATTAATAACCAAATAACAGCCTTACTTAAAAATATCCAAATGTGTTGCTTTTAAAGTCATGACAAGTAGTCTACAATAAAAGTTTGATAGTTTTGAAGGTACAGAAATGTAAAATAATATTTTTAATTTGCGTTTTCATATAAATATAATCATGAATAAATATATTTATTTTTTCTTCTGTATTATTCAAAGCAACACGAAGTATATTTAAAATTCTTATAATATCTGAAAAATTAATATCTCTTGATAATTAATGTCTCTTATATATATACACAATTGAATAAAGAAGACAGACCCTAAAATGATTTTAAAATTTTCTTTACAAGACTGGTTTCACATATACAGTTTGAAAAATATTTTAATCTCTTTATACATAAAACAATGTTCCTCTCATGTAGCTTACATAGAATTATTTATATCCATATTAGTTTTAAAAAGAGATTTTAATTGACTGTATTTAATTTTTTTGCATCATTATTTTGTTTTTATTTTTGAAACTAATATTATGACAGCCATATCCATTAAAAAATTCTCGTACGCAATCCTTCAAATTCTATTTCTTCATTTTTTCTTGTATAGTTAGTAACAAGCAGTGACACAAGACAGAGCAAAGACTCCCAAGTTTTCCGAATTAACTTCTAGCTAGAGATTTTTTACGTGGGGCATCGCTTAAAATATTTCTTTAGAATATACTTTGGTGAAAATTTCATCTATTTTTTTCGTATTTCTTGCTCATACGAAATATTCCGTTATTAGCTTACTTTTTCAATTATTGATACAACACATTTACAGTTATTACTGTTGATAATACTTTAAGAAACTAATGATGCTAATTCAAGAAGTTTTTTCCCACTCAGGAAAATTTTATTCTTCATAAACATCGAGCAATGAAAAAGAATTAGTTCCTGCAATAATTAAACTGTTTTCTTTTTTACTACATTAATACATCTATTTTTATTTAAAATAATTATTAATAATGCATTTATTTTTTATTTAAAATATAAAGAAAGAACTGTAGATAACCAAAAATAAAATCTTTAGTAATTTTTTTTCTAAGGCTTATTTAATATAAATTAATTTCGAGGATAAATGAACGGAAACTCTGTTTCTGATAAAATATTATACTGTTATGGAATATACGTGAAAATGTTTGGATGGAATTATGAACTAGACCTAAGGTTGGAATTGGAAGTATAGAAACCATTCAATTGCGGTTGGCGACGACCTTTGTAATATTTAAACTCTGCCAAAAGAAAGTAAAAGACATTTAATTAAACCTGTTCTAACTTCCACATCACAGAAATACTTTTCTGCTTAATTTAAAGTTCTGAAACTTACTATATGCCATCCCGGATCCTTATTAGATTTTGGATTTAATACCACGGCTCACCCTGATCACTACTGACCCCAAACTCCTGACCATTACACCACTCGGATACAGCAAACATGTGTTAAGTCGTTAATGATTCCATTTTTCAAACATGTATTTATTCTAAGTTGAAGAATTTCTTAAGATCATATACGAATAATTTTAAAATAAACGTTAAGAAACTTGAAACAGTTTTTGAAGTGAGTAGGCCCTTTTTACCAAGCTAAAACATTTGATCCTAACTGATAACTAATGATTGTGCTATTTTGAAAATGGATGCTAGATACTTTGTTCTTCTAACTTTAAAACTTTGATAAGAACCTAAAAAATAATTTTAATATATATATATATATATATATATATATATATATATATATATATATACAGGTGGTTATCAAAATAATGAAAACACCTGTGAATAAAAGTGAAATTTTTGAATGCACTTCATAGGCATTAAAATATAATAAAAGCCACCAATTTTTTTACAAATATAAATGTATATATTCTGATAATATGTGGTAGCTTTATTGAAGTTCTGTAAATCTTGAAGTTTTTTCAAATGTGTAAAATATGGGACCTCTCAGATTTTCAAAGAGGTCAAATTGTTGGAACCCGTCTACCTGGAGCAAGTGTGACCGAAACATTCCAACTTTTAGGCGTTTCTAGAGGTTCGATATCTAAAGTCCACAGCATTCACGCAGCGCGGCAAGACAAGCTTAGCGAAGCAAAATAGTGGGAGGAAAGAAAAGATCAGTGAAAGAGATCGACTGGTATTGAAGGGGATTATGATGTCTAAAAAGCGAACAACTGCAGCAAAAGTGACCACAAATCTCAATCTGCATCTGGATTCTCCAGTGTCAATGATTATAGTTAGAAGACATTTTCATAAACAGAACATTTATGTCAGAACAGCAATTCCTAAACCACTTGTCATGATGTTAATGTCGAACGTCGTCTACAGTGGTGACACTCACAAAACCTGGTCGATTGATAAGTGGAAGAAAATAATATGGTCTGACGAATCGTCTTTTACACTTTTCCCTATAACAGGACGGGTGCACATTTGGAGGACACCTGCACAAGCGTATGATCATGATTTTGTCTCCTTCCAACTGTCAAGCATGGAGGTGGATCTATCATGATATGGGCAGCCGTGTCGGGGTCTTCTGATGGACCGATTGTAACCCTGAATGGAATATAGAGATATTTTAGCTGACCGGGTCAATCCTATGATGCAAACTTTGTTTCCTTCCGGATATGGAATTTTCCAGGAAGATAATAAAAGTATCCAAGCAGTGGGAGGACTCCAATCATGGTTTGATGAACACAAGGGTGAATTTAAACATCTACCTTGGCCCGCACAGTCACCGATCTCAGTATAATTGAACTGTTATGGTCTATTTTAGAGCGTTCAATATGAAATCGATATTCTCTACAAGCATCTCTCTCAGAACTTTCGCAATATCTCCAAGAAGAATGGTGCAATATTCCTCTAAACACAATTCAGCACTTATATGAATTGATTCCTAGGTGAATCGAAGCTGTATTACAAGCCAAAGGTGGTCCCACACCATAATAATAAAGGATTCATTATAAATTTAAGCTGTTTCCATTATTTTAATAACCACCTGTATATATATATATATATATATATATATATATATATATATATATATATATATATATATATATATATATATTAATGCTCAAAATGCTCCAAATTTCTCGTTCAATCCAAACATTTTTCTATATTTTCAAAATAAACGATATAGTTAATTTAGGATACTTCAAAACTTTGAAACTTTTGAAAAGCATCAAGTCAGGTTACCAGTATTTTATATTTTGATAATTTCATAAGATCAAGCTCATGAATAAAATAATGTCCTCACGGGGAAATAAGAATTTAAACGCTAAAAAGTTGTCATGAAAACACTTATATGTTGCTTTTAAAATGCATTATTTATAATAATGTATTATTAGAAAATATTTGATATAAAATTCTGATATATATATGATTACACCCATAGAAATAAATTGATATTTACGTAAATTCTTGTCAAAGAAATAGTAAATTAAAATATTTAAATGAATCGTGTAACAAATTCCATGAACAAGATGTATAGAAATTCCGATTAAATATGAAGTATTCTATTTTATTTATGCGATGGCAACGGAAGTTAACCCCTAGAGAATAATAATCTGCTTATTCATAACGGCACAGTTCTTCTTCTCATCCACAGAATCTTCTTCTCATCCATAAAAAAGATTTTTGAGGCTGATACTGTAGCCACATTGAAAATAAAAAAAAAAAGTTTCCTGATAAATCTTAAATTGCCGAGAAAATATTCCGCAAAAGACATTAATTTCTATTCACATGGGGATAATGCGTTTGATGTTTGAACGAGCTGGTAACAAAATACATGCATTTTCAAATGATGTTTTTCGAACAAAATTTGAATTTAATTTGAAGATCACGTTCTTCATTGATACAAAAAAATTCAGCAACGTAGTGTTACGGTAATATATGCGTGATATATCGCTAAAGATATATTAAAAAGCAAAAAGAATGTTTTATTTGAAATTAAAAATGCACTTTTTTATGAATTAATTAACCATTTATTTGCATAGCACATTAGCTACTGAACGTGGATACTGTAATATTTTGTACAAATTTATAATACATTTTTTTGCTGTAGATATTTTGAAAAAATACTTTTTAGGTTATGATATTTTTTAAAAAACATATTTTACTTTATGAAACAATGAAAATTAATTATTATGAATTTCGGTGAGAAAGATAATAAGGGAACAAATCATTGTAGGAGATATATATCCTTTCTATACTGATTGCTTCGGACTAATATATCTTTTGAAAACGTTTCATATTTGTTATTTTATACGAATTGACCATATTACGAGATTTTTTCAAGGAACAATTTATTTAAGGTAAATACGCATTTAAAGAAGTTAACATTGAGATAATATTTTATCCCCTTCTTCAATGAAGATATATTGTAATAATACTATTTTCAGAAATCTGTGCTTTAAATCTCAATATATTTTTTCTTTAAAATTTTTGTAATTCGAAAAAACATGTCCAATGTCTTTTGAATTAGATGCCAAAAAGTTTGAATTTGTACATTTAAGCGGTAATTTGAAAATTAGATAAATATATAAAATTTTTTCAATGTTTTCTTTTTTGTTAAAGAATTATTATAATTCGGTAAGATAATTATATTGTGATTCCATATTGGACGTATTAACGAAATGATTGCATTAAAAAATTCGATACACTTAAATTAGAGAGCAAAATTAAATATGCTTCGTATAATTATTACCTTATGAAAATATCAGTATTAGCTTAAAACTAATCAATCTATAGAATTAAGCAAAGACTTCCAATTAAACTAAACACTCTAATTGCAAGCATTTCAGTCCCTCTATTATTAATATTTGTTGTTATTCACTAGTTGATCATTATTGAAAAAACTGTTTTTTTTTCTTCCTGAAATATGAACAAGTCATAAAAAATAGCGAAATAATTCCAAATTACCCTATATTCTTCTGTTTTTGTATACAATAATTATTCTGGACTAATCATTCATATTTTAACTATACTCCTTTTGCTCAAATAAAACCGAATGAGAAAAAAAAAATTACTTAGATTGTAATTAAATGATAATTCGAATAGTGGAGTTGGAGAAAAAGTAACTTTTATCAATGGAATTTAGGAGACATTTTATATTATTAATACTTTCGCAATTTTAGATCACATTCCGCACATGGGTTTTCAAAAACATTTATATTCTACACTTAGAATAATAGATATGAATTAAACGCCTACGTTAGGTAAGTAATTTACTAGAATTATACACAGTACCTAGAGGAAAGCAATAAATAATTAGAATTCTCTATTTATATCTAGTCGCATGTAATGAAAGAAGAAAAAAGTAAACAATAAAAAACCTAATTTCGTTGAATATAAGCTTTTTCGATTAATTTAACTAATGGGGAAGTTTTTATTTTACCAATGGATCTAATTACCGAGAGTTTTTATTTTCTGATCCTCAGGAGCTAAATTAATTTTTTGATTTTTCGTTATGTAAAGACAATTTTTTTTTCAATGTTAAATTAAATTTGTTTACATAAATGATTTAATTAAATCTCAGCGTACTTTTTAAATAATCTATAGTTAATATGTATGCACTATATTTATCATAAAAAAATCTTTAATTACTTTATAAAAACAATTTATTTGATACAGTTAGTTAAAAGATTTCAAAGCTTTTTTGCTGTCATTTGAGCACTTACTAGTTGTGCTGAGGTTAATGAATTTCAATCACCTAAATCTAACGAATTTAATAAATTTTATAGGATACCAATGTTGTAAGGACTGGTAGAATTTATTAATAAAGTCGTTAGCAACAACATAGTATACATAACAGAAGATATTTCGAATCAAATGCCTACGCCTTTCCGGTTACTATAGAGGAAATATTCCTGCTTCGCTCACGTAACTAGGGGAGTCGAGTGATATTCGGAATTCATTATTTCCTACTCAGAGAATTCATTTTAACCGTAAACAGACTATTTTTAGGTGTTTCAAATAAATTTTAATTAGTACACACTGTTTTCTACACTAACCTAGCTCAAAGTACATTGTAGAAGTAGGTCAGATTCGAATTTTTAAATTCGAATATTTAAAATGATTACACTAAAATAAAAAGATACTTTTCTGCAAATATTTCAGATGGTATAAAATATAGTTCAAAAATAAAAACTATTCATCTCTCTGAACACACATACAAACACACACATATTACACATACACACACACACACACACATATATATATATATATATATCTGTGTGTGTACATTTAATTGAATAGCTCATTTTTTTAAAAAAAAATCATAAATAAACTAGGAAGTTAGTTATTTCAAAAGTTAACACTAAAAATTAAAACTGAATCATTAAGAAATAGTGTGATTGGGATCATTTATTAACGCCGCACTGAGAAGAAACACGAAGTCTATTGGCGATGGACCTCGTAATTTTGAGCCTCGGTCAAGTGATGAGAATGACACCTGACCTGACACCTCCCTTTCCAAACTTCCTCACCAGCCAATGGAAGAACTAGGGGCATCGACAGATTTTAAGTGCATTAGCCACACTACATTTTAGTGGTATCAGTGCTCGATCCCAAGACTCGACGAAAATCGCAGGCAGTAAATCCGCGACAATGACCCCAAGGTTACCGTGGTTACCATAATAAAACAAGTTGTAAGTCAAACGAATATCAGGAAGATAAAAATTATAAACTGGAAAGTAAATGATAAAACATTATTCAAATTTAACTATAAAAAAAGAATTATAAATTTAAAAGAAAATAAATTAAATTAAAAATATATGTACAAAAACCAGAAATATTAAAAAAAAAATGAAAATTGTAGCAATTAAAAAATAAAATGAAAAAAATTTGATGAAAAAAACTAAAAAGTTTGTAAAATAATATATTTAAAGAAGTAACAGGCTTTAGACTGTTAGGCTGGGTTATTCTAGAGTTATTAGCCAAACTATCTCCCCCAGCAATTTATGTGATGAGGTATGTTTGGGGTAAAAATCTGAGGCAAACAGCAAGTTACATTTTTTCCAGATCTGTGAGGAGAAGATATTGCCAAAAAACAATGAATAACAAATGGTTAAGTGTTTAGTATGCTCAAAAATGCATAATTTTGGGCAACAAAAGGAAAGCATTAGATTTCATTATCTTTTACCGTTTCAATTTTTCTGTGTTCTTAACCTTCTAACATTATTTTGTGGTTTTTCAATAAAATAAATATTTCTACTCAAGCTTTAATTTTGAATACTTATTTTAATATTGCTTTTTATTATCTTTATAAATTTCATTTGATTTAAAATTTGATGCATTAATAGTGCGCAAACTTAATGTTACAGTGTTATGTAGAGTTCATTTGAATTTTTAAAATGCTTCTTGATGCTATTTTAACACTTCGGAAATACATATTTTTTTCTCATTTGTTAAACACATGGGTTTATTCACTATTACAGATTGCGTTAGTTAAGTAAAATGAATGTTATTCCATTAGCGTACAAAATTGCTTCGATTTACGAGAATCAATTTCTTTTAAAAAGATTTATAACTTATCGTAGAGTACTTTTTAACTTGATAAAATTATATAAAATAAGAAAGTTTTTGAAATATCCTAAAAATTATGTTATCTTATCACAGTATCTTAATTTGATATCAAATTTTCAAATTTAACGAAGTATGTATTGCAGAATACTCTTTTCATTAAGTATCGGAAGGATAATGGAATTTTTTTTAAAATAAGACAATTAATGGCTATTAAAAATTAATTTTGCTTAGCAGTTTTGTTTGTGGTAGGTAAACTATTTTATATTAAAATTTATCTTATTATTAATTAACACGTTTTATTTAAATTTCCTTAATACAACGGCACTATTACAGATTATTAATTTGTGGATATATCTCGGAATCTTGGAATCTCGGTGTGGAATCTCGGAATAAATGTTTTTTTCTCAAAAGTTAATTTTTGTTAAAGAAAATAATGCATATAAAACTGCTATTTAATATTAATCAAACATAGTGTCTCGTATCTTTTGCACCTTTTTTTTTTTTTTCTTTTTTTTTTTTTCATCTTTTTTCATTGATTACTACGTTAACATATCAACGTTTGAAAAAACTTGCAATTTATATAAAAGGTGAAAATATAATTTGATGCTCAGTGGAAGAATAAATAAAAATCTTCCTTGAAACTAAAAAACAATGGAACCTTTTTGAGTGTTTCGTGTGAAATTATCAAGTTTTCTTAATTTTTTTTCAATTTTTAATCATATGGAAGCAAAATTCTCGTTAAAACAAGAGCTATTTTACGAAAAAAGATAATTGAAAATTTCAAGAAAACAAAAAAATACCCTTATAAATATTTTAAGGGTTAAAAGTTAAGGGTTTAAAGTTATTCCTTTAATAAATTAATATGAGCTATGAAATTACTTTTTTTCAATTACTAATTTTAATGAAACTGTCTAATTCCTAATACGTATTAGAAGACTAGGAGAAATTAAAAACAAAAATGTGTCCATGATTGCCACTACAAAATTAAAAAAATATTTTTATTTTGGGAAACCACAGTGAGTAGGGGCACATCAAAATCTACAGAGCTTATTAAGTATTTTATTTACTGAAATACAAATTATTTTATGTCTTAAATTAGAAAACGTAAAAAAGGTCTTCATAATTTGATCCAGAATCTGTGATAACATATTGTAACAGTATTTCGTTTTTTTTTTTTTTTATCAATTATTATATGCTTTAAATTCTGTACAGAGACTCTGAGAGAGTTTCTTATAAAAAGGAAAATTTGAAGTAAATAAACTCTTGTTATACGACAATTAAAATAAATAATAATTTCCTATAACTTAAGCATCAATGAACGATATGACGCAGTAATACAGAGGTTAAAATCTTGAAATTCGGGGGTATTGATGTTCAAATCGAAGAATTGGTTTCGAATCCTTATTTTCCAAAAGACCCGTCATGTAGAATAATGGAGGATTTCAAGGGTTAAATGGTACTGGGCCTTCAATTCCTCCCTTACTGTATTGTGGAAGTTAAGGTAAGGTGCTATCGTTCATATAATTTTAATGTGACTCAGAATTATGAGATCGGCCAAATACCTTCGGATAGAAAGGCTCTGCATGCCAATTACACAATGAATTCTTTCTTTTAGACACTCAGAATATGCGTATGGGTATAACAAAAAGAAAATACCTGACAAGTTTTAGAGTGCCTTGATGAATTAAAAAAAATCCATTGATTTATTTTTATTTTTTAAATACTTTTGTGTGCCTGAAATGACTCTTTCACAGCAACTGATGATATGCATAAATAAAAATACATATCTTTCAGTTTTTATCTAGAAAATCCTTTTTTTTTTTTTTTTTTTTTTTTGTTCTGAAAAAATAGAATGCAATTTTTTCTTTGTAAAGAGTGTCTAAAATTTTTCAAAATCCAATGTATAGCGATATGCGATATCATAAAGCAAGTAATACAATGTACATGAAATTCCTATTTATACGTTACAAAGCAACCAGGTGCATAGGACCTCTGGTATTTATTGGTTATTTAATAGCTTCAACATTTCTCATGATGATGCGTAAGGAGAGTTATTGAAGGGTTGTGTGTAACAAACCACATGACCTGAAACTAAATGGTATATTTAGTGTCATTTTATTATTTTACATTCTATTATCGGGATACAGGAATGCGGAAATGAATTTATAAACTGTATATCTCTACAATGATCTAGTTTCTTATTAAATGATTTTTAATTATACACTAATCACAAAATAACTTTTTATGCTTAGTTATTTACGATTAAGTCTAATAAATATAAGAATTTCTTAATAAAATTATAATAGACAAAAAATAAACAGTGTTTATATATTAATTAGGTACACTTATTATATCAAAAGGGTTTGAAAGCACGTATGTTACTCAATTGTATTTGATATAGATTATATTAAATGCTTGATATTTTTTGTATGGCCGATGCGTTAGAGTAAAAGATATTTTTTTATGTACATTTCCTACTATTCCCGTTACATCTGTGAAGTTCTTGAAGTTCAATATAATATTAAGTTGAGAATTTAAAAAAAAAAGAAATTTTTGTAATGAAAAAGCAAATTCATTTATTGGATATGTTTATTATTTATTAAAAAATATCTTCAGAAGACAATATATGTGTTTGGTTACTTACTAATATCTAACCGTTCTTAAAGCAAATGAAAAAGATATAAGCAATAAATAAAACATGCTATATGTGTAGATATTGACCGGAGTATTATAGAATTTTTTTTAATATGAATTATATATAATTTTACGCAATAATAAATGCAAATATTTATTATACGAATTCACCTTCGAAATAATTTTATAAAATCATAATGAATTGGGATCTGAAAAGAGAAAAATTGTTCCCGATGTTTTCGTTTTACTTACTTACTTGATAAGTATCTTTTATTCATGATTTACCTTACCTCCCGAATTAATCTATTTTTTCTACAGATGGGAAATTATTAATGTTCATGTATCAGTCATTCTTTTGTGACTAATTTAATATTCAGATGTACTTTTTGAAGTAGTTTTATATATTACTAGCTGATATACCCGTTCTTTGCACAGGGGAGTTGGAAGATATAGTAATCTAGATAGAAGGATAAAACAATTTTAATGAAGATCATTTTTACGTAATATTTTGAGTAAAGTAAATTTAAATTAATAGTAAATTAGCCTTCAAGGAAAGAATGATTTAGTAAATAAATTAGCAGAGGGAAAAGTATAAATTTAAAACCAAAGGGAGTAAATCTTTCAGTTTATTAATTAAAAAAATTTTTAAGCCTTTAATAATTAAAAAAAACTGTTATTTAAAAAAATGGGAGTAGATGAAACAAGACTTTTCTTTGAATGAAAGTGTACTTTATGATAAAATATTGCATAAAGCTTAACCGAAATTGAAATTCAATAATAGAGAGCGTTACTTTAATTTTTTTACGCGCGAGTGAACTTAAAAATTTAAATGCGATTGCGCAATCTTATAAAAATATGGTAAAGCTTAATTATCTTAAAACATAGGAGAAATTTTTTTTTAAAAAAAAAAAAAAAAATTTGCAAGAAAATGAATTCAACAATAAAAGTTTTTAAAGAGGTGGAAATTAGTGAGAAAAAAAATTATGTTGCACAGATATTGCTGCCATCTGATGTTGGTGAAAAATGATAAAAAGTATAGGGGGAGGGGCTTTGACGAAGTTCACAAAAAATGAACTAGAAAAATCTTTACATGGAAATATTCAAACGCCTCCTTCAACACATTAGCAAGCTCCCTAAAAATCTTTGGGGCGATAGAATCAATAATGTGAATTTGCATAAAGGATAAATCAAAAATGAGATTTATTTATAAGATTACCGTTCTACGTTCTTCTATTGAATAAGAGCTCTAATAATCAAATTTTTTTTATCCATTATTCAATTAAAAATAATTCGATCTAAATTGGAAGAGAACAGAGTTTTATTCTACACGCATGCGCGGCGCACCAATTTAAGTTCTAAAGAATCATTTGAGACTGGCACGCATCATATGAACGTTGTTTCGTCCATAAGTATTTTTCCTTTCTCTCTTACAAATCTCTAAAGTTACACATAATATCTATCGATGAAATACTCAACAGAGCCACCTGTCGTAAACGATTAAATAATAACTGTATAAAACTTGCAGAATAAAAATACTTTTTTTATTATTTTATGATGCTTTTATGTACTCAAATATTAAGTGAGAGTTTGATACAGATTTGTTCAATAAATATTTATTGTTTTTTAATTTAAGATGTAATGGTAACGTAACATTTTTTTTTCATCATCAAATTTTGTTGTACTAATTGAGAGAACTTTTTCTCTCACATAAACAAGAAAATAATACTATACTTCTTAATTAAGAAACTTAAAAAAACTACATTTTATTTTTTTTACATAGATATAAATTAAAACCTCGAATAACATCTTCAAAGATTTATGTATGGGAACGCATGAGTTAAAGATATGTTAGTCTTTAAAAATGTAAATATTTAACACATATATTTATTAGCTTCCATACATTTATTCTGGTTTTAGACTTTTATTGAGATTTCTTTATTAATGTTAGATATCCAATCAAGTAACAAGCATTATAAAAAAAAATCCATTTTAACATTTTTAAATCAGTATTAATCTGTCATTGGAACTCATCCAGAATGACTTGTAAGATTTTTTTCCCTTCAAATCTTAAGATTTTGTTGCACAAACATAAAGATTTTATTTGAAATCCCAGATAATATCTGTAATCTACAGTACGACTTCCTTCACAGCCATGTTTTTTTAAATTCAAAACACATTGCTGGACTCAAGTTTGTTTGTTTTTTAATTATGTATATTTTATGCCTTGTTATGTGATGAATACTATAGTAAGTTGCAATGGAAAATCTTTTATTTTTTTTGTTATTGAGGTTACTTTGCCATGAAAATTGACACTTAAACAGATTTTTGAAAAATACCTAAAAGTATGAACTTCTAATTTGAATACTTTGATTGTTGTAATGAATAAAAAACTAAACAATATAAAGGAAGAAAATATATTTTATTTAAACATCATTCAATTTTTATATCATTCTTAAGGTACTAGATATAAACAAAAATATAATTTATTTCATTTTATTAAACTTTTATGAGGTTTTTTCAAAACTCATAAGTGTTATCTTTATAATAGAGAACAAATTAAAAGTCTTTGTAAGAAACATATCCATAAGCAAAGCTCTTTTCAGATACCAAATTCAGCTTTATGAAACTATAATTAAATGGAAATTGGAGACTTAATATTACTTGAGAAGATCAAACATGTAGTTACGCTTAATTTTTAAAAAAAATTTTAAGTTATATTTATTTTTATCAAATTTCAGTTACTTTATCACAATACATTTTTTTTTTATTTGAATTGCATTTCTATCTCATTGAATTCATGACCTATATATAAATTAATAAAATAAAAATACCGCTTCTGTAATAATTAATTACAATTAGTAGAAATTTTCAAGAGAAAGCATAAAAGTTGAATAAAAATGTCTTATACATAATGGGAAAAGACTGTTTCTTGAAAATTTCATTTTATCAGCTTGTATATTGATCAAAGCTTTCCTTATATTCATCTTTTTTATACATTTGAATTGAATTTATTATTACTTCATTTTGCATTCTTACTCGTATATGTATCTCTTATTCCTTTCTTATTATTTTATGTATTTAAGCACAAATGTGCATATTTATTATTTCTCTAATTATTCTAGATTCACAATGATCGTTTCGTCGAGTAATGGAGGGTTGTGTTTATTAAATTCCACTAAATATTCAAGTCCTCAGGTCACATGTTGTGTAAATTTAGTGAGTGAAATACGGGCTCAGTTGTTATCCATGTAGATGTGACTCATTAGATCAAGTTACATAGGTACAATTTTGTAGTCAATAGTGAATTGGGTCCCCCCCCCCGTTAAGTGAATAAAAGCAAATTGCACACATTTTTATGTAATTTTCATTTCCCCCTTTATTTCCTTTTTGTTGCATGTGACATGGAATGAATGGGGTATATTAATTATTTTCTTACGAAATATTCCAAGGAACCTTCAATTTCACTTTTATTATTTTCCTCAACATTTTATCCACATTAAAAATTTAAATATCTAGTGCTACAATTAATTTAAAATACCAGATATTTGTAAAATTATTTCAAAGCTCTGAGCTTAAGAGTTATTGTTATGTATTTGTGAATATTAGATAGAGTTGTTTGTCTCATTTGAATTTCATAGAAATTATTAATCAAGCTGCGTAGAATCAAAATGAAAACGAGAGGGTTCACTTTCGTACTCGCTGATAAATAACAAGTAAATATTATTGTTTCAATTTTTTTATTTAATTACAAAATAATAACGAATTTCAAAACAATCTTCAGTGGGTTCTTATGTCTCATCCTAATTATTTTTAAAGTCATTGTTTTTAATTCTTTCTGTTTTAATATCAGACATATTAATTTTAAAATATTTTATTGTAATATCATTTTGATTTCTGAAAAAAGAGAAGTGTGGTTTTTTTGCGTTTTTATAAGTGACTCTTTTCTGTTGAAAAATTCTTCACTAAATTGACTAATTACATTTTTCACTCAAAAATAAATTGTACAGTATATTTTGAATTTCTCTCATGTGCTTAGAAAAAGCTATTAATTAAAATTAAACTTTCATTTCGTATGAAATTGTTAAAGTTAGTTGAGAATATATTATTATGCACTCATTCCGGTACCAAATTATCCTTATATGCATAAAATCACGGATTTCTCCGAAACTGTGAACCATAATGTTATGAATTTATGTGGAAGGATTCACAATATCACAACACATAAAAAAACAAAAGAAAATCTTAAACTCTTTGCATATGAAATAAAATTGCTGCATGAAACAGTAAAAATTGCAATAATGTGTGACAAGAAGTATTCAGAAAAACAAATAAGGCTAGTACTCACATATCACAGGATGATTTAGTGCTAGTAAAAATGTTAACCACAATTTGGGAATTAAATCCTAATTCTTTCAGCAGTGTGTAGTTTTTAGTGCATTTTTATCTCTTAGATGAAGATGACTCAATACAACTGCTTTTCCAAAGTAGTCTTATAAGTTGTCCATCAGGTTCATATCAGGATACTTTTCTGGCCACGGCATTTGCTCCATGGCTTCACTTTCAAGGGATTTGTTAATCAGGTTTACTCGATCTAATCCAGCATTATCCCCCATTAATAAGAATTCATATATGTATGAACCTTTGCAAACTCATATATAAGATAGTAAAACCTCTTTCCGATATCTCTGGCTACCGCCTATTCTCTGTTGAAAACGTGCAGGGCCTAAGTTCATCGATCATTATTCCTCCCCATACCATCAGACTTGCAATGCCGAAATGATAACATTCTATTCGAAGGAATATTTCGCATTTCTTCCAGATACAAAAATCTTTAAAATTAGAAGTCAAACTATACCCCGACTCATAAGTAAAGAGAACATGGGCCCATTGGTGCTCACTCCATTTCTGATGTTCTTTGAACCCTTCCACTTTCCATATGCCCTTCACTTTCTGGCATAAAAGCTTTATTCTTCAGCATTCTATGTATAATTAGCTGTTATGCAACAGTTCCGTTGTTGGTTGTAGGTTCTGGACTGAACTGTTAAGCAGAAAACTTCCTGCTACGACGGTGGTGGTTGTCCTATATTGACCCTGAAAAGCAGTTTTTATAACGTTTTACGACCTTGTCAAGACCACATTTCATTTTCAGAGTTACAAAAGTTACAGAGCTCTGAAAGTGTTTAAATAACATAGAGATCTTTCTGTCTTGAATTATTCACATATCTTGCTTCTTCCATGATTGTTTGCTCTACTTCTAGGAAAGCGATAATTCACCACATCACGAGTTTTTCCAAATGATACTTTGGAGCCACAACAAACAGTTTAGAGTCCTTACACGCTGAAATCAATCGTTGTATTACAGAAATTCACTCAGCTGTGCATTTTGCGCAAAGAGGTTGATTCACCATCGAATGACGTAACGCCTTGATTTGCATACCAAAATCCGTTTGATCACTTTTGAATGAATAACATTTACACATATTTCCTACAAAAATGGATTTCATAGAATCGATATTTCATGGAATATCATTATTTTTGAGTTTGCAAAGATAATTTTGGACATGAGTGCATATGTGCACTCATAATCAATGAAAATAGCTTACCTCGAAGAAATCGTGTACATCCTTCAAAATTTGCAAATAGCTAACGATTATCTTGGTATGCAAATTATCTAAATTTTGTGCTGTGACTCATACACACTCAGTATAGATAATTCCATCCTATACCAACAGGTATAAAGATTTGCGTCTCTTTAACTTCGTATAAACGCAAAAGACACTGATTGATGCAATAGTGTACGTAGAAGACGATAATGTCTTCTGGATACCAGCCAAAATTTTGAAATTGCTGACACAGAATTGAAAATTTGATAGACTGCGATAGAGATTTTATCATTGGAACGAAAATCGAAGGGTGATCGTTGAGCCGTATAGACCGCCACTTGAATCTAAACGGCAATACTTTGAGACCGTATTGGCAACAGTGAAGACGTAAAGGAAGTAAAGCTCTACATATCTGTTGAGGAAGAACCATACCAACCATATATAGAGAATACAGAATAATCATTTGTCATAAGACTCGAATGGGTGGGAAAAACCATTGCGATACGCAAGTGAATCTGAAATCAAAGCACCCTTTACGAGGTATTTCTTTAACACTGAATGGCGATACTGCTTACAACGGTACAAAATCAAAGTAACATGGTCAGTCGTGGAATGGCGTTCCATAATGTTAAGCAATGAGTCACGCTTCGTCTTAGGATCAGATAAATATATCGTGTTCGACTATGGAGGATCCCTGGGCAACAGTTCTATCCTAATCTTGTTGTAAAGTCGCCTAGTTCAAGAACAGGAAACATTATGATCTAGTGAGCCATATCCTTTGATAGTTAGCTATCTGTAGTAGTATTTCGTGGAACAATAACTTCCCAGGGATATGTGGATGATGTTGTATTACCCCATATATTATCCCTATTTCTTTCCAGGGATCCCTGTGATTTGTTTTAGGAAGTTAATGCCCTTCAGAATATAAAACGGATTATCTAGGATTGCTTACATCATATGCAAACATTTCCTTGGCCTTCCGCTCACCGAATCTGTTTCCAAAAGAATCTGTCTGGGACCAGATGAAATGTGACCTGCCTCCGTGCCGCAATATTCGAGATTTAGAAAGCACCGTGCAACAAGTGAAGGTCAATCTGTTCCAAGATAATATTAGGTACCCGTTTGATTCAATGCCACATCATATTGTGGCCTATATTGCAGCGTACGATAGTACAACTCCCAATTGATGAGGACTGGTTTAAGGCCCCTAACTTCCTCATTAGTTACACTGCTACTCTGATTTTAAGGTTACTAGTATCTTTCATTTATAACGAGTTCTTCCTTTTAGGTGCGTTATTTTGATTGACCGGGAGTGTGTATAAGAAAGAAATATTTTAATACTAAACTTGTAGGTATCAGTAATAAAAAACTTGCTTCAAATGTTTTAATGCCTCACTTTCTTGAATATCACATACCAGTTTAATAAGGCTATGCTTTTGTGAATGCAAGAGAAACGTTTTAGAAGCAATGAATAAGCTGCTAAAGTATACAGGTGTGGATTTCTGAAAAAGAAATATAATTTAAAAGAAATAGATTTTTTAAGAGTATAATTTAAGAGAAATGGATTTCTTAAGTAATATAATTTAAATCTTCCTATCCCCTTATCAATATCCAAGTGCCTTAAACAATCAGGTTATAACCGTTACATTTGTGATAAAATGATAAAAAAACTTTACGAGTGCATCTTTTAATTAAAAATTTATTTAATCTACGCATTCATTCTTATGTACAATGTTTAGCTAATCTCAAAAGTAATTGTCTAGTGTGTCATAGTAGAATTAATCATTCGCAAAAACATATTTTACGAAACAAACTTTTTTGTATATAAAATGGACAAAAGCTCTTTTTCTTTCCTAAAATTTGAGTTCAATTTGCTAACAATGTTTAAACATGAATAGTTTTTGATAAAATTTCATTGAATTTATAATTGGTGGACTATGATAACCCCGTGGCATTAACTATTTTGACCTCTATCGTACGTATTGTCGAATACACCAGACGTGATATACCTATAAAATATGTTTTATAAAATACAGTTAATTAGCATAAAATTTTTATTTTAATTAATCGATTTTAATGTTAAAATAAGACCAAAAGATTTATAACTTTTTTAAAAGATATTATAATGGAAAAATTATTTTTCTCATTTAGATGTAATAGGCTTCCTGCTTATGAACCTATATGAATTATACGTTACAAATATGTGGCACACTTCCTAAAAAGGAATTAGAAACATAATGAACCAAAAATGTTAAATCACTGAATTGACACATGACAAACATTGATTGAAAATGTTCCATCAAACAATAAAATTTCATTCGATTTACTCATTTTATTTTAAGTCACTAATTAGATATAACTCATTCTTTCTTTATTTTGTTACTGTTAATAAATTGAATAAATTATTGGGCATTTTATTAAACAAATTGTCTTTAAGTCTCATTTCAAATTAAATATTTCTTTGCTTTATAAAAACGAATTATAATACCGGAAATTCAAAGTAAATTTGCGTTATAATTTTATAATAGATTTTTTTTTACTTTTATGGAAATAAACTACAATTTAGTACTAGTAATTTTAATTTTTTGGTTGGCCTTTTTTATTCATTTCATAGGAATATTATTATTGAAAAAAAGTGTATTCAAGAATGGTGTTTGCGTTGGAGTAATAATTAATAAATTTTGTACAATTCCGTTTTTGACAGCGGACTGTAAAGAATTAATATTTTTGAAGGATCAATTTCATCTTTCATAAATGGAAAACATTCGTTGCTCAATGAGGCAAGATGTATCAAATATTTTTTACATCATTTGGTGCATTTATCAGAATATTTGATGTTCTCCTTCATAAATATGCTAACAGATCATAAATTCTTATGCATTTCATCATGAATTTCATAATATTCTGAAAATGTATCATTAATTTTCATACCACAGGTTTCCTATATACAGGATGTATTGCTTTTTGATAATTTTCCTTTCAAGTACATTCAATTCATTATATTTTTTAACTATTATTTTCGTGATTACATTGTGTAGCTCTTTTCTCCCCTCTTTTTTTTTAAAAAAAAAATGTCTAGATTGACATTTTTTTTTATTTATTTGGAATGATCTTGTCAAGTATTAGTTTTTAATTTTAAGAAATACACATGAATTGCTTTTCAAACGCTTACTTATGTAACAAATACTAAAAGCGGCGTTTATCCCCCGAAATGTATAGAGATCTTCTAACGAATTCCATGAGTACCAAATTTTTCACAAAATGCTTTCTTGTACGAATCACCTAATTATTCAGATTAATTAATATCCTATTCACTACTCCTTATACAAGATTGCTTTTCTTGTAAGTAATTTTTTATTTATTCCTCGCTGCTAATTACTGCTTTAAGTACTTCTTTAAGAGCTTTTATCAAAACCACTTTTACTAAACTGCATGCTTTCAATCATAATTGCTCTTAACTCACTTCAAGTTAAATTACATGCAAGAGTTTTAAAAGGGTTTCCTATACTAATTATAAAAAAGTAGCTTTCATGTAAAATACCATAAGCATCTTGATAATAATTCCAGTAATTCAATTTTGTTTAATTGTGTAACATGTTATTTTGCTAATTATTTTCCACAGTAACGAAGATATTATAAAAAAATGAAATATTTACATTTCTCACATTCATATACATTATGTATGAACACGTATTAAGACAGAGAGAGTTAAAAAGCATAGGGGTAGATATTTATTTTGTTTCTTGTCTCACTTTTCTATGCCGAAATTATTACAAGCGCTGCAATTTCATTAAAAAAAAATTTCCTTCCTGTTGCTCTTCTTTCGTGACTTTGAACTCAGAAAAAAAACTTAATTATAGAATTCTTTGTATGTAATAATTTCAAAAATGTTTTGAATTCATTTAAGTTCGTGATATGAGTATGCTGAACGAGCTCTGTATATTTGATGCACCCAAAAATAAGACAATGTTATTAAAAGAATTTACATTGAAATATGTATAAATCAATTAAGACTGTCTATATAAAATAAATAAATAAAATATTGCAGGTAATAAAACATACACACACTTAGAAAAATATCAATAATAAATAAAAAAAAATATAGTTTTTTTTTATCAGATAAATATTATTGAACCAAAATAGATTTTTCTATAAATGAGATAACAATAAAATTTGTATTTTATTAGATGCAAATTTCCCATCGTATAGTATTCATTTTCATGCTGTATTGGTTACATAAATGACCATTAAAAAAAAGCAAAGAAAATATTTATTGTAGATGAAAACCAACTTCAGTTTTTAAGTTTTCATTTCAAAACATTCTTTGATATATATATATATATACTGTAATAATGTAGTCATATTAAGCCATAAAGAATATTATTTACCGAAATTATGTTCTTTGAATAGCATTATACAAACTATGCGATCAATTTTATACAGAATGAAATAGAATTTCTGTAGCATTTTAAAGTAATGATGTGGAAAAGATTTAAGAATAAAGTCAAAATTTCCTACAGAGTCTGTTCAACTCTTTCTGGATAAACTGATAGGATAGTAAGTATACATAATTTGTTTATTTTTCGTAGACCTCTTATAAATCGGAGGTGAGGTTTTATCACGAATTACATTCATTATGCTATGATTATTTAAATATATTTATGTACTTTTTGATACAATTTCCAAGCATTGATGTGATGAATATCAAATGTAAGTAGTGAATTAGAAAAAAATAGAAATTTCCTCGTAATTATTTTTAGGTTTGTTAAATTATTTACAAATTACTTTAGTTTTTTTTTCCAAAAATGAACAATTTTCATTTCAGTGATTTCTGCGATGTACTTTTGGTCCTTTGTTTATTAGTTATAACATCTACGATTTATTTTTTTCTATGAAAAAATGCATCGATTTCTTATTGTAATGAATTGTGTTTGCGGATCAACCTTATTTGTTGCCTCGATTCATAGGTTCATGCCTGAATGAGAAATAAAATATTTTTTAATTTGAAAAAAAAATTATGTTTTAAACCTTTTTGACAGTATGAGAAAATAATTGTTTTCTTAATTTGAAAACAAAAATTATATTTTAAACCTTTTTGACGGTATGAGAAAATAATTGTTTTTAATATTTTCTTCTGAGCCCGTATATTTTTCATTTTGAATGTTAGAAATTGGAGATATTTGGTTCCCCGAATCAATTTTTCCACATTTTAAACACTCCCCTTTTCTTAAGTTTCCCTTTGATGAAATTTCTGGAAAATATTTCGATAGTATTACAAAAAGATTTAGAAAACAAAGAAAGTAAATTTTCTCGGGTATATGACCCGAATAATTTTCTAAAATGCGTTTATATAGTAAAATGCAAGAAAATGGATCAAGATAATATTTTTTTTTATAGTTGCTGTCTGAGTTTTAATAATGATTAAAACATTCCAGATTGTAAGAAAATAAATTTGAACTTTATAAGGTCGATTCAAAAAGTACTCATATTGTGATTAAGAAATTAGGTAAGAATTTTGTGGAGAAGCATTTTTTATCTTTGATGTTTTCTATCAAAGAATATAAGAATTTTGAAAATAAGAATTAATATAATTTAAGATTTTAGGAGCAACATATTTATAAAAATAAATGGATTTGTTTTGCAATATTTGAACATATTCACAAGATTACTATAAATACCTTAAGACAGCTGCTATGAGGGTGGTTCAAAATATAATCGTATTAGGATTTGGAAATGTGTATGTGGTAAATCAATGTAGTATCATTCATTTATCGCTTTCCCCTTTTTTTAGAAGCTCATGAATATTATGCCCTTCATTTCCCCAAAAAATCGTCTCCGTAGCATTTCCAGAGATGAGACCATTTTTGCTTTCTTTCGAGCAGATTCACCTGAAGCATCCCATTGTTTTAATTACTTCTTGGTTTCCGGTGTACTCGTATAATGAGGAACCAGATATCATCGACGGTGACAACTCGACTCAAAATAACGACTACTCAACTTGGCAACAGTCCAATTTTGATTTGACAACATATGGCTGCCAAATGAAATATAACTTTTGAATCAGTCTCTAATCTGTTTTGGTCAAATTAATAGATAGATATATAGGTAGGTAGGAATATAGATTACTTTTCAACATCGCATTAAGAAACAATTCTAAGGCTGTTGACGACGGATCTCGTAATTCTGTTTAACTGATGGCTGCAAATATAGGTAATACCAATCTGCCTTAGCAGTGTCATCTGTCGGCAAAAACGAGTACTTTTTGAACCACTCTCGTATATTCAAATAAAATAAATTTACGTTGAAAATTATGCAGGGTAATTATACCTATTTAATGAGTTTTTAGTTTTCCAGAAGAAATTCGCATAGTATTCAATATGAAGCTTTTTGATAGATGTAGGCATCTTTCACATTTTACGTGGCCGATGTAGGCTAGTGGCTATGCTCGCTAACTCAGGCCGTGCGTTGTTTCTATCAAATCGTAGATTATGAATCCTGATGTTACTAAAGTCCCGTCGAGTAGCGGAGTTGATGCACGTTAAATCTGTCGAGGTTCTAAGTCCCCTCTTCGGCTTAGTGTGGAATTCCGGAGTGGGAAATGTCAGCTCAGGTGTCATTGTCGTCATTTGACCAAGGCTCAAAACTACAAGAGCCGTCGCCAATAGTCCTCAGGTTTCTTCTATGTTAGACATTAATAAATAATCAATCAATTTACATTTTCCACGAAATGAAATTTATTTAGCCTGTTTCATATTTTTTTTCCAGAGGTTTTGGTTTTTATCTTATAGATACAAGTAAGAAGTACAATTTTTTTTTTTTTTTTTGAACTTTCTGTTTGTTTTGAAACTGCATCAAAAAGGGTTTTTATTCGCTTTTAGAAAGAGGAATTGTTTTGTGCTACGATTCCAACTTCCCTCTCAAACATAGTTATATTGTCTTAAAAAGGGTATTAAAAGGGTTCAAACTTTGAATTCTTACCTCAAAAAATATTTTCCCACAAAGCACTGCTAGTAGTAAAGCTTTTGGGACTCGGATTAAAAATAAATCTTTGGATACTTTGGTCAATAAAGGAATAAGTTCCTTCTTGACAAGAACTGTGTTTTTATCTCAGTATAAATAGTTAAAGCAGTTTTACACTTTAAATAGTAAATATAATTTTGTGCTTTATTTAGAAAAGTTGTAGCTCATTGAAAAGTATTTTTAGCTTAAAAATACATTTTTCTTTTATTTACATTTGAACATACTTAATACTTTGACTTTTTTTTTTAAAAAAATTAATTAAAAAGTTTAGATTATATTCATTGTGTGAATAATACCAAACATATTCAGTTAGACAAAATTCTAAGACATTCTTACAATAATTTGAGTTTTAAAATTATCTTATTTTATTCGTAACTGTCTTTGTTAAGCGAAGAAAAGTGTAAAGTTTAGCAGTACAATGAACGAAAATTTGTTGATCATAAAAGGGATACAATTAACGAGCAGATATATTTTAATGTTTGATTCATTATAAATAACATATTGTTACAAATAATTACTTCAACTAACAAACATAAAACAGGATTGAACTAGTTTCAAATCTTCCCCATGTAAGCCGTTCAAATACTTAACATGCACATAGAAACAAAACTTCATTTATGTTATAAGTACACTTTTTCAGAATGGAAAGGTTATTAATTATTAAATTGCATTGAATGTCTAGGATCGTTTTTATGAAAACTGGGTTCAGTTGGTTCAGTAATAGCTGATTTGAATTTAAATGGGATTAACATTATGTAAGTAAATTCATGTGAAATTTATTATGAGCTTTTATAATTTACCAAGAGATTTCTTTAGAATTGATAGAAAATAAACACATAAATCTGTTAAGTTTAAGTACATGGAGACAGATCAGCACACGAAATGACAAATTTAATATTAAGCTTTTCTTATTTAAACATGAAATATAATTACTAATTTGTGAATAGAGTTAATCGTGTGGCTAATTGAATTACTCATCATTAAAACAATATTAATTAATTCGTTGAAGTGTTTTTCAGAAAACTTGTGATTCTGCTAAATTTGAATGACCTGTGAAAATCGATATGCTTTTTAATTGGGGAAATAACTGAACAATCGGCGATGTAAAAAATTTGCTTTATCTTTATAAAGACGAAATAATTTATTCTTAGGTTCCAAAAATAAAGAATATTAGTATGTAAATTTCATGGAAATTATACTTCCGATATCATGACTGAAATGAATAAAGCTAATCATCTGCTATGTCAAGGCATTCATAAATCATGAAATTTGTATCGTTATGAGAATAATACATTAGCAAAAAAATACACGTGAGATATTAATTTTTCAAGTAGTTATATAATTGTTTTCTTGGTTAATTAAATGAAAAACAATGTGAACTGTGAGTAATTTAAAAAAATGATTTTTTTACAGTTCAATGGAGCACCAGATAGTTAAAAAAAAACCAATGACTGAGGAAGAATCAGCTTCGTCATTTTGTATCAGAATAAATTCATCTCTTTGAAATCTTACCACACATTGTACAATGTACTAAAATACTAATTTAATACTGCTATTCAAGTGAAAAGGAAGGTTTCTATCTATCTCAGATTAAAATTTTTAATTTTATTTAGTGTACAATAACTCCACTCACATGTTCTTCCCATTACATTCAACTTCAGCTAGATGTGTATTTTAATATAAATCCTATAAAGATTCATTGCTTTTATTAACTGTTTTCAAAGTTGAATTAAGCATAAATTTGAAAATCATTAAGATTTGAAATTTGAAACAATAATAATTACATTTTTAGTTAAATTTAATATAAATATTGGTCCTGAAAGAAAATATACTAGTAGTTAGAGAAAATACTTATACATTATAAATTTAAAATAGAAGGATAAAAATTCTATTCGATTACACTTAAGACAAAAAAAAAGTATAGAAAAATTAAATAAAGGTAATTTTTCCTTCTTTAAGGTCCTTAATTTCTTTTTTACTATAAAACATTTGGGAGTAATGCACCTTATAAGATGTATAAGTCATGTTTTCATGAACAATCAACATTTTAAATGAGTTTTATAACCTTGAAATGCATGCAAAATTATTGCAACTAGATAAGAAACGATAAGTTGTTCGAGCCCTTCTCTCGAATAAGGAATTCAATGAAAAATACTTATTTTGCTTAGTAATTTGAATAATCTAGCTAACTGTACACTTATAAAGTTTAATTGTAGTGTTTCAGAATAAAAAGGGGTCAGTATTAAGTGAAAACAAAATATGGTTAATTAAAATAAAATAAAAAAAAAACTATGATATGAGTCTTATAAAACGTAAAAATATTGAATACAATCAATTCTTAATTTAGAATTTCAATTTTACTGTCAAATATTAAAGACATCAAAATTTTACCTTTGAGAACCTATGAAACATTGTAGATCATTTTTATATTTAATTTCAAGTTTAAAAGAATTTTAATGATAAAATAAAATAATTGAGTTATTCATATATATTTGTGAAAACTAATTTACTCATACTATTCTTATACTGTTTCGATAAGTATTAAATCAATTCGAGTCATAATTTGATAAGAGTAACTCGTGAGTAAAATAAGTTATGAAAAGAATTGATTTCGTATTCTCGTTCAATTAGTTCTTAAAAAATTCGGATCAATATGACACAGTAAAAATTAAAAATATTATATAGCAGAGATATACTGTTGAATTTATGAATTTATAATTTGAATTTATACTTCAATCATCAACTAATTAGTTGACTAGTTTTATGAAATGAAAAATATGATTATTAAACTAGTAAAAAACACGAAATGTGAATTAGTTATAGATATACACAATGTGTTTGCTATATCATTAAGTCACATCATAAAACATTAATTTTTAAAGGAATATTTTAAAGATCTTACATTTTGAATTCAGAAATTCTTAATTTTTAAGAAAAACTCAAAGAGTCTTGGAAATTCTAAGTATAAGATTCTTCTTTTTGAAAATCTTACGCATTATATTACGAAACTTATAATACTAGGAAGAAGAATCGAAAGAGAGAGAGAGGATTATGTCAAGAAATATTATGTCAGGAAGTAGTTTTAAAAAGTGATAAACAACCATTCTAAGATCTTTTTTCATTACATGTAAAAAGTTATATGAACATCACAGTAATAAGCTTCGTATGTTAGATTTTATTCAGATATATAGAAAAAAAACCATAATTTTATTAGAAAAAGATTTCAATAACGTACTTTAAGGCGAAAAACGTTCATTTTTTCTAAGTTTCTTAACCACAAAATAACAAAAAAATGTAGCACATTCTATTAACATCGATGTCCTTGAGTAACATAAAGATAAAAATGTAAAATTAATTTTCTTAGTTTAAACAAAACATACTTTTCTAAGGCCTTCTTATAAATTATGTATTTAATTGTCTAAATGTTGAAAAATTAAATGTTTTACACTTATATTATGTATTCGTGTCTACAACACTATAAATTACATTATAGGCCTTTTATCGAAAGGAGCAACAAACTTTTAATTCATCTAAACATAAAATGAAGATTCACGTTTATAATTTTCTAATAAGTTTTCTAATTTTATAAAATATAAATATTTAATTTCATTTAAATTAAGAAATTAGCAGAAAATAAATTGTTGTTAATTTCTGATTTCGTTTCGATTTTCAAAATACTTCGATTTGTAAACAATAACCTTCTAAAAAGGGAACACTGTTTTCAGTATAGTTATAATTTCCTTTTGCACAATATTTGTAAAATAAAAAAGCATTTCAATGTCAATATAATTTTTAATCCACAATTTAAATAATCATACCTTTTTAATAAAAATGGTTTTAACAAAAACATATTACTTAATTTACAAGTAATTATAAGGAAATATTAAAAAGCATTTTACTGAGTAGCCATTTCAATGAGAAAATATCTAAGATTGTTATGAAATAGTATATGCAAATATATTAACAAATTCAATGGAACATGTAATGAATATATTACGAAGGACACCGATCACACAAAAGAGATCATATTTTTAATGCCTATTTGATTGAAAGAATACTATAAGCAATAATATATAGATAGAAACAAAATTAATTAGAATAGCAATATTTTTCGGTCATAAAGTTCTTCGTTTGTTTGAATAAATTTCTCAAAATATTTTTTTTTTTATTTTCAAAATACTTCTTGTCATTAAAATTTTATTTAAAAATCTCAATCTTTTAAATTATATTTAGAACGAATCATACTCATGGCTTCTTTAATTATTTATTTTAATCATTTTTAAAAAGTTTTTCAATCGAAAATATGAATATTTCTTTCAGGAAAACAATTGTTCGGACAAAATTAATTGTTTCTCCTTTATTAAAAATACAAATCCAAACCACATGAACCCAATACTTTGTTTTATGTTTAAATATGATATAAATGCAATATTTTAAAAGATGGCGTGCATTAATAGGTATATATATATATATATATATATATATATATATATATATATATATATATATATATATATATATATATATATATACTTTCTTACTCCTATATATATATATATATTTGTGTGTGTGTGTGTGTGTGTATGTATAACAGAAAAAAGTCATAAAGAATTTTACAAAAATTTGCAATTTGTGTGAACACATATTAAAAAATATTCGTTACGAATTTCTCATGAAACTCAAACACATATTAGAGATTTTATCATTTTGTATCCCCTTAAATTCTGTCTGTGTGTGTTTGTGTGTGTGTGTGTGTCTGTGTGTGTGCTACGCGTTAATCATATAATTTTTTAAAAAAAATCGTATTTTAAAGGCTTGTGGAAAGTATATTCAATGAACGATTTATTTGCTCCTTGAATGCTGTTATGCCTTATGATGATTTTTTAACCCTATAAAAAGAAGTTTTTTAGTGAACATGAAGGATAGCGATTATTTTCCCCGGCATCATTCACAAGCGGTTTTTTTTTTTTTTTCCCGCTGAATGGAAACTATAGATTACATATAAAATGTTGCTTTGATCAGTATGTATCCTTGGAAAGGAAAGGAAATAGTATCATGTTTATGTGTTAGTAACCCTCAAATTATATTTGATGAAAATTTTAAGGTTTCTAGTGAAGTTTAACGGTGAAGCTAGCGAGCGCGTGCGCATGACGTCACAGAAAAAGCTCCTTTAAGGCACCGCGTTTCGACTGAGCGCTCAGAGAAGATTTAAGAGCAGCCGCTGATTTTCCGAAAAGGCTCCGTCCGGTGTCGGAAACTTAAACAAGATACGTCACAGGTGATTAGGTTAGTCTCGATCAAGTTTTAAAAAATAACTCTACAGAAATACTTTTTTGTTTGCGAACGTAGTACATTATTTCCTGCTATAAGCTGAAAATTTATTCCGGGCGAAATTATTTTGTTTTAAATTTTGTGAATTTTATTAATAATTTTTAAAATTCATCTTGAAAGTTTACAGGGATATTTGATTACAATTTCTTGTTCCGAAAAATTGTATGAATGCTTCTAATTTTCGAAACACTTTCGACTAAAGCAAAAAAAAAAAAAAAAAAAAAAAAAAGTAAAGTTATTAATATGTTTTTCCGATGAAATTTTCGGTTTTCATCATCATTAATATAAATTTAATTGAGAGTTTTTTCAATAACATTTTCATATTTTGGGGCGTTCATCTTTGTGTTAAGTGCGTTTTATTTTTTAATTTTTAATTCTTGAAAAAGATTAGAATTTTTTTCTTTTTATTTATTTATTTTGGTGATAGAGAAAAAAAAAATTTAGTTGATATATCATTTTCGAAAAAAGTAATTTTTCAATGTATTTAAAATAAAACAAAACGTGCTTAAATTTTAGAATTAAATAAACCATTTCTTTTTTAATTTTAGATAAACGGACTAAAACTGGAAAGGTACAAGTCTTTAGAGTCCCTAGCCAACCACCTTCGCAAAATTGACAACATGGCTGGGAAGGCTAATGCTGCAAGAAAAGGCTTGCAGTTCTTGCGAATTGGGCATTCTTCAAAGCCTCTCAATTTTAGAATTGTGGTTATGGGAGCGGTAGATGTGGGCAAAACAGGTAAGGACCAATTGAACATATGGCAAGAATTTTAATCATCTTTCTATTTCCAGAATTTTACTGGCAAAATCTTAAAAAGTTTAAAAATATTTGTTTTATAGAGTCAGAATTTTATACTAGTACAGAAAATTTTTATAATAAAGACAATTGAAATAATTATATTACAGTATATTTGAAGGAAAGGATCTCTCAAGAAGTTGGTAATATATATATTATAAGAAAATACTTAAAACGTCCATTGAGAAAATGACAGTGAAGTGGTAATTAATTCCTAAAAATAAGTCAATATTATTTTAATATGAAGAGTTTAAATTTTTTTTATAGGAATTATCTTTATTTTTTGAAAAATTAAATACTATTTTATGAAGTTGGTAACCCTAAAAATACATTCTTAAAAAAACATTACTTAAAAAATATAACAAATATTATAAAACTGTTCAACAAAATATTCTTAATTTATTAAGAAATATTTTGGCAAATAAATTTTTTGTCTAAGAAAATGACCGAACTCCATAGCTATATTACAACTTTATCATATACAAGTCATTGAATGTAGTTATCTTCTTCATAATCAGGAAAAGAATGTATGATAAAAATGTCCTGATACTTAAAACTATGCAGTAATATAAAACAACCACCCACCTATCCTATATATATATATATATATATATATATATATATATAGGATAAAAAAGAAAAATCTAAAAAAAGTGGCAAAATTCTATATCAGCCAAGAATTGAAAAAGACAGACAAACGGCCGAAATAACTTTTTAAGGTTCAAAAAAGCATTAATGTTAAAAGTGATTTCCTGAATCTAGAATAAACACAAACAATACGAGAATACAAGAAATTTTTTCCCAGCGTGATATTCCATAAAATAAATTTTTTAACTTATTCTATCAAGTGAGAAAGATAAACAAGTAAATTTGGCTATAACGTAATACGTTAATCACAAAACATATAACAACCTCTCTTCTGAAACTTTACAAAATTGAATTATCAGAATGCTAAATTTCAAATCAATATACTTTTTGACTGAAAATTATGGTCTTACAAATTATCCAAATTAGATTTGCAGAAAAATAAAAAATTTATAGCTTAATAAAAAGAATTTAACACATATATGCTAAACACCCGAGCACTATTCTCCCGGCAGTGACTTTTTAAAAATCTCAAAGTTTTTTTAGAAGTACTAGAAGCGATTACACAGCAACCAGTCGTGTTGCGGTATCATGTGAATATTCTTTAAGAGTCGGCTTGATTTGCACTAGCGCTCTGACTTTTATAATATGTAAATCATTCATAATTGTTGATTATGTCGATTATTTTAAAGTATACTTTTGTAGGAATAAATTAACAGTAATTATAAAGCCTAATGTTCAATGTCAAATTAATTTGAAATAAAAAATTCCATTTGAACAGGATAAAAAGTTCATATAGTTTTCCTTCACATAACTTGCATTTTATACAAAAATTTGGTACTAACTTATTCTCAGAATAAATAAAAAAATAAATTTTTAAAGTTACAAATAATGGCAAAACTAATTTACAGATTAGTAACATATTTATAAATTGATACTAACACATTTTTCTAATGCAAAAAATAATACAAAAATATTTGATGTAATTTTCCAATTAAAAAATTGTAAATAAAACATTTACGTGTACTGAAGGATATTATTTTGTTCTTTTATTTATAGTATTTCACAATATAAAGCAAATACAGTAAAATACCTGGATAAAGTGTTTTATATATTTCAGGTAATTGAAGGATAGTACAATGTAGTTATTTTAGAAATTACAATCTACGTTTTTCATCGAAGAAAACATAATGTTTTGTTAAGGGCAGATTTGACATAACAATGAGGATTTAGTCATTCAAGCAAATAAAATCTTTGAATGTCTTCAATGTCATTAGATGTATAGAAACACGTATAACTTACGCTGAAATAATTTTTATATGAGATTTATCAATTTAGAGATTCGAATTCAACACTTTTCTTTTTGAAAAAGGTAAGTAAATAATAAGTGCTTCTAGTTAACAATATACTTTTTAATAGATTGCTAAAAACATTACTCAACAAATATTATTCTAAATGTTAGGATTTAGAAGATTTCATTATAACTGTATTATGGAGTTTGTGAAAAAGTACAGTTCAGAAGATTTAAAACGAGACCTTAAAAACATTACAAAATGCATTATGACCCGTTTAGGCTCATTTTTTGATGTGTTTTAAAGTAAAAAATAAAACAACTTAAAAGTTAGTAATACAATAGTAATTTTTACAGAAGTAAATTAAGTATTCGAAATACATATTTTTTTCCCATTTAAGAAAGTTTATAGGGAAGAAAATCTCATTTATAAATTAAAGTAAAATAAGTTATCACTTTTTGTCTTGATTTATGAAGTAAGAGTTGCAAAAGTTTGCTTTTAATTTCTATCAATAATTTCATCTGCGAATTTAATATGAAAAAAATGACTTTGAGGTGTAATAAAAACTTTTCCATCTGAAAATGTGTCTGAAACGAATATATGAACGTAAAAAAAAAGATTTCAATGATAATAAATAAACATTTAAGCTTAAAAATAGGCTTGTTGGCATTAAAAAAAAATTTGATGTTCCTTTTTTAAAATTTTGACCATAAATACTGTAATGTGTCAATACTTATTCAATTTCTGATTAGCACTGATTATATTTTGTTCATTTTTAAGTGAAGAAATAATAAATAAAAATTAAAAAAGGATCAACATATATATATATATATATATATATATATATATATATATATATATATAAATCACAACTAACTAAACATCGATGAAATTTTTACAGTTTAAATTTATAATTTTCTATGAGCATTTCTTTCTATTTTTCTTGTTCGGATCTAATCATCAAAAATTTATGTCTTTCTCTGGACAAAAAAAAGTGCATTTTGTGTCTCTACTTAAGATTTATTAAATATCTAATAAATAATTACACAATTCAAGATCATTTATTATTCAAAGTGAGAATCTAAAAAAGAAATAAATGACGTAAGTAATATCTCTTTTATCAAACATATGTTTCATGACATACCATAAAAAAGAAAACAATGGCAAAAATTAATTTTGATAATTAAAATTAACAAATATTTAAAAATCTGTATTCAAAATGTAACTATTATTTTTGTAAATTTTTTTTAATTCATTGATAAATTTATGTAGACGATGATAAGATTATTTTTTATCGCATAACTTAAAAGATTTTAAAAGTCAGTAACTCCTTTTTTTAATATTTGGATCAAACTTTCCAAGATACTTTAATAGAATTTCCCTTCCAATGGTTCTTTTTTTTTTGGATTCTTAGTATTTCTTTTTTAAGCAATTCTTTATATTATACAGAAAGAAATTATTTTCTACAGTTTAACCTGTAGAGAAAGTTCACCTCTACAGGTTGACTAACAGTTTAACCTTTAAACTGAAAAATAATTAACTTGAATTCTTTTTCTTATAATTTATTTTGTTACTTTTATGTAATCAGAGTATAATCATTCACACTTAAACTACTGGTTAACCATAGTCTCATTTTAACAAAATAAATTATATTGGTTGATGGATACCATACCTCAAAGGAATTCTCATGTAGCAAAAGCTTATTTCATTATTTCAAGATCAACTGTTCTTTCTAAGACCTTTTATAATATGTCTCGATCTACTTACCATAAAAATTCCATAATTGGATGAAATATGAAAGTTTGATTATGGAAGAAATTTTTTTTATACTTTATGGTTGTGTGTATGTGTGTGTTTTGTTCATTTATCCAATCTGTAAGAATTTGCTCTCATATTTCGTTGCATTATGTTGTTATCCAATCCTGAAAAGTAAAACATCGTTCTTTATTCGAAGCAGAAAATTTAATCCAAAAGAAAATGAATCAATACAAATATTCATACAATAATATTTATTTATTTCGAAATTAAAACTGAGGAGAAAATCATTTTATGTATTTATTTATGATGATATCATGCACTGCATTTTATTTTCATACATAATATTTATTTATGCATTTTACTGAGGAAATTTCATCATTTTTTCGGATTATTTCACAGCATGATACTTTCACCTTTAAAATAATTTGAAACGCATTAGATTTCCAATTACAACCTTTGTAAATTTTAAAAAGGAATTTTTCTTTTTAAATTTATTTTATTTTGAAAAGTTGATCTCTGATTATTCTGAACGTCTCCGAAAAAAAAAATATCGCAACTTTGAAAAGCTACTGTACAAAACTAAAGAGGTTACAAATTTTTGAACAAATTGAATTAAAAAAGTACTTAAAAGTTTATAAAATTATAAATGTTCCATGTGATTACCACCAGAAACACACACGAACGATACCCAGTCGATTATAGAATTGATCCCCACATTTGTTTAGCATATTCGGTGTTACATTTTGAATGCTCCTGTTATTCGAGTTTTCAATTCATCAATATTTGCCAATAGGGGATGAAAAAATCTTTTAAGTAGCTATAAAGAAAAAAAATTCGCTTGGAGTTAAATCAGAACCTTGGGGAGGGGCCACTGATTAAGAGCAAGGCTATCATTTTCTCTGCTACCATTCTACCAATAGTGACAAATTATCAATTAAGTATCCACTAAAATACGGAGTGTATGGAAAGCGTTAAGAAAACAATTGAATTTCAAATCATGCAAATTATAGCTGTTTTACGGTTCTTACCCAAAATGATGAAGAACAGAGAATTAATATTTTTTCTTAATGTGTTTAACATAGAGGAGTCCTTCATATCCAAGCTTGTCTGAAGATGAAACGACATTTCATACTAACTAGTCAACCGACTTAATACTCACAATGGTTACAGTAACTGTTAAAGTAGAACACGATTCGCGGAAGGTTGGTGTACTTTGTGGCATATCCTAAGACAAAAGTTTCGATCCAAACTTGTTTCACGAGTCTATTGTTACTAAAATTACTTGGATATTCTATAGATTTGAATATTTCCATAGTTAGAAGAGGAAGCTGAAGCGGGTTTTATTTTATCAACTGGATATTGTTCTATTTTTTATGGTAATCACATTGAGCATTTATAGCTTTATATGCTTTAAAGTGTTATTTTTAACCTAATTTTACCAAAACGTTTATAACATACTTAATTTTGCAACAGTAGCTCTTCAAAGCTGGGATATTCTTTTGTAAATACCCTATATATAATTGTAATTCCGAAAAAATAATACATCTTAATAAGCTAAATTATTTTTTTCTTTAAATTGTATCTACACTCTGCGGAAAATTGTTTTCATTATTCCAGTATTATGAATCTTTCACGATTGATTAGTTGTTTTCAAAGAAATATAAGTTGGATTGTTACTGAAATAGTATCATATGAAAACTAAAACTAATGAAGCAGTATTATTAGATAGATTTCTAATTTATTGCTGTAACAAGACCAACTAGTGTACTTGTGTTTGAGAAATTATTTTCCGATGTGAAATGTCTCTAAAGAATTAAGAGAAAAGGCTGTGATAAGAACTCCTATAATTTGTTTTTCTCTAAATGAAAATATGGTAGAAGATTTGTTCCATACGGAGGAATCGTATAGAGAGTTAATTTAAATAATATTTTTGTTTGGGAACTATGTTAACATCTTTCTGATAATGTTATACGCCTATAATCTAATAAAGACTCAGAAAGTACAAAAATATCATTATATTTAACAACATTTAAATTGAAATTCTTAAAGTAACAATGTTCACACACAAAAAATATGGCTAAAATTATCTTGTTGATGCAACTAATAATTATGTACGATTTTTAACTTAAAATAAAAATAAAGTTTTAACAAGGTCTTCATTTAAACATTCATTTTATTTCCAATTACTTAAAACATTGCTCCCAAAACAAAGCTCCTTAATTGAATTTTTTGCAAAATTTCAGATATTTTGATATTTTAAATCATACATTCTATCAAACATTACTTCATATATTATTTTATAGTTAGAGCATTAATTTGAAATGCTTTACTTACGAATCACTTTTATTAATACTTTAGATAATTGTTTTCTCTGTATTAATGAAATAAATTGAATTCAGTTTAAGACCTGTTGGCTTAATTCTCAAAACGTTGTAAACAAAGAGCAATTTTGGTAACTTCAAAAAAGAAAATTATAACAACAACATCAACAAGTTCATTTGATTTCAAGAAAACAACCTACTGGAACGCACCTGCAGACATTTTGAATTTTTTTTTTATTTTCCTATTTATTTTTTCATGTTTGAGTTCTGTGAAATTTGAATAACAAGTAAACAAGCTAACAAACGGGTTATCACAAGAGTAAACACGCTATTTTTAAGTAAACTTTCCTTTTAATAAATGTTTGCTTTAAATTTTTTTTTATTTATTTAATGATTTTTTAAATAAAATATATTAAAATAGTTATGCTGAAGGGAGATGAATTTACATAAAAAGCATGTGAATGATATTTTGTAAGATTTCCCCTTTAATAATAATAAGAAGGAAACTGAATTATATATATATATATATATATATATATATATATATATATATATATATGTGTATATTATTTATTGGGAAGAGTGCAATATTCCAAGAATTATATACGGCATAAGGTAAAGTTTGTTTTAATGAAAAAGCTGTAAAATAAATAAAAAAAATAATATTTAATTACCACGTACTTTTTAATTTTCAAAGAAATTCGTGAAAGAAAATTATTTTTCCCTAAGCACCATTAATAGTCTCCCGCATGTTTTAATTCATATCATAAAACAAGGTTCAAACATATTTAAGTATTTTAATATCTGACTGAGTTTTTCTTTTTAGTTAATTAAGTGGAGAAATATTAGTAAAATTTTCTATTGAGTGCTAACTCAATTAAAAGTTATTCCTATTGAAATATAATTTAGTAGCTCTGGGTATACTGAATAATACTTATAATTTTCCTCCGATAAAGCCACCAACAAAATTTTTTTGTTATTATTTACGTGCACGTTATTATGCTGAGCCTTAACAAAAATGTATGTTTAAAAATCTAGTGTTGATGTAGGTTGTTCGTAAATAAGCAATTTATAGCATTCTTTTTTAAGTTCTTATTTAATGTAAAGAATAAAATACATAAATTTTATTTTAACTGATTAATCATCGTTCAGTATGTATTTTCATAGAGAATTCTTCAATTACATATAGCATATAGGCTACAGAAAATGTTTTAACTTTATAAATATTTTCTGCAAGATTACTCAAAATTGTAACATGAAAAATATAACATTACACAAACACAACACCTTACAAAAAATTACTATACTACATCTAAGAATTTGTAATGAAATCATTGGGATTTTATTGAATAAGTAGTGTAATAAAGATTTTATTTCAAGGAATTAGATTTATCAAGTAACTGAAGAGTTATGTTTAATGAAGTAAAAACATTTTACATGAATTAAGTTGCAAGTACTTCTACAATTAAAACATTTTTATTCATCAAATACTAAATTTAGTAAGATTAACATAATTTGAGGAGTATTCTGTATTAAAAAGGATAACAAAAATGTATCTCCACAAATGTAATCGAAAACATTTTGCAGTTTTTATATGTCAGTAAATTTAGAGATCACTCGTCGCTAATGGATATCAATATAAACTCTAAAACTATTTTAATTTTTAATTTTATGCTTTCAACGTAAGATAAATTTGGATATTGATTAACAAAGTTATCTCATTAACAGTATTATCTCACGGGATAATTAATTGTTCTGGATAAGTTACTCTTCCAAGTCATCCATTAAGTTTGGAAGGGTAAAAATGCGTTTAAGTAACATATTTTAATCAAGAAACTATTCTAATTTTCTGTTAGCTTATCTTATCGTTACTAAATGCAAAAAAGAGATTTAAAATGAAATTATGTCTCTTTGAAATCATGGGAGAAATTAAATTCGAATACATAGAATACTCACATTAATAAGAGTTTTAAAGGACGCTAGAAAAGCTAAGTATGGGTTCCATTTTATAATTAGAGAAATAAGAGGGCAAAGCATGATATTCTAAGTAGAAACAGAAAAAAATTCCTGAGATATTCATTCTCAGACATGTGACAGTGGAACAATCAATTAACAGAATGTGTGCTTTGTCAATCGTAATTGCATTTTCTCGGAAGTTTTTTGAACAGTTATTTGTACCAACGATGCTTTTGTGGAATCTTTGCGAAATTCCAAATGTAATTTGCAGTTACGATTTCGGAAGTCTTTTGGATATTCTAAACATTAAGTTGTTAGGTGTAATTCTATTATAGAAACGTCTTATGACAAATATAAAACTAAAACAACCACTTAATAGCGTTTGTTGTGGATACAGTAAATAATTAGCCCTTATTAAGTTTCGATTTGTTCTAATTAAGCGTGAGCCTAATATCACTTAAAATAATGCTTATCTTAAGACATTCCTACCGTCATTGTCTTTACTCCTTTATGGAATCCATATTTCTGTCATAAGTATATCAAGTACTTAAGAACTTCACACAAACTGTTTTTGGTTCCATAAAAATAATTCTTCACAAAATATGTTTTATTACTGAATAAAAAAACTTTATTGTTCATTCATAAGACAGTATTTCTCGTTTCTTCTTCTGTAAGTAATAACCAATAAAACAATTCTAATTCTCTAAAGATTTTTTCTTGTCAATAAGTGAAGATGAGGTAGTTCTTTTATGGCTTAAAAGTCAGAATAGAATGTGTAAATGTATACTATTTTTAGAAATAAAATGGATTCACAGTTCAGATGAATCCTTTCAAGAGAACTAAAAGTGAATTTCAAAGATTTCGACTGAATTGCATTACGATGCATGAGCATGTCTGAGCACACAACAAAAAAGAATAAAAGTAGATCATTTGGTAAACACATTCAAAAGAATGATCTGATATTAGCCACCACATTAATTAAACGATACGTACATTATTGTACGATATGAATATCATGTTAATATCACCACCACATTAATTGTACGATATCAATATCATGTAGAAAAGCTCTAAGCAATTCTATGTATAATATACGCACTGAAATTTATAATTAAACAAATTAAATACCAAAAAAGAGACAAATTTGAGAACTTTAAAATATTGTTTAATTTATATCCTTGTAGAATATTTTTGCAAATTATAGCTCCCCAAATCACACAAAATGAAGAATTTATCTTTTTAACAGAAATTTAATTTCTTGTAATCAATAGAATAAAATCATAAAACACGAAAAAAAATTTAAGGTATAAAAACCATAAAATATAATGTGATCTCTTCATATTCAACTCTTCTTTACCAAAAACTGTAGTTTTATATATAAGTAAATAATTGTGTAGTAATTTTGTTATTTAAAAATAGGCATCCAAACTGTTAATGGATTTTAAGAGCTGTTGAATAGATGTAATTTATATTTGAATTTAATATTTTTGGCCTTGCTTAAAATATATATTATATTCTACTTCGAATACTAATAATGTATTTCTTTTATATTTAGTTAAGAACTTCCAGAAAAATTATTTTGTATTTAACATTGCCAGAGATATTTCAATGCTTTAATCTTAAAAATAAACTACTAAAATTTTGATAACAATCCCATCAGTCAGTAAAATGTGTTGGAAAATTAATTAAAACTAACAAGTAATTAAAAAGCTATCATATATATACAAAACTACTAAGCTTCTATCTTCTTACTAAATTCATAAAATACTTTGTTGTAAGTAAATATTTCAAAGTACACAATGGAAGTGAATACTGATATAAAAATGGCTTGCATGAGTAAAGATAGAATTGCAAGGGGATTGAATGATATCAAATCATCATGTTATATTAATAAATAACATGATTAATAAATATTTCTACATTTATTACGTTAAATAGTATTTATATTCAAACAGTTGCTTTTATAAACTTTCAACTCAAAATTGTTCATTCTAGTAGTAACCAGTTACTTGGACAAAAAAGTTGCATTTAAATGTAGATAAAATAAGTAATAAATAACTATGAGCTTAATTAAGGATTTATTTAAATAGACATATATATATATATATATATATATATATATATATATATATATATAGAGAGAGAGAGAGAGAGAGAGAGAAAGAGAGAGAGTTAAGCTCCATTCTCGCATTTTTAATTTAATTAAATATTTCCACCTATTTGTTCTATTAGATAAACAACATTTTAACGCAATAATATTTTATTATGATAATCTTCATTGTTTCACATAACCTAATTGAAACTTACAAGATTACATAATACAGAGTTACAAATGTATCTACCCTTATTTACGAAAACAATTTATCTTCTTTATGATTTAGCACATTACCTTAAGCTTGAAAATTAAATTCCGTCTCAGTACTTCATACAATGAAATTAATTTATTCTGTTTTCTGAATATTCCTCGATTTCATAATTAAATCAAATGATTCTTTTGTGCAAACTTACGTAGTAATGAAATGGTGCAATTTATACCAATTTAGACTAGTGTATTAAATAGGCGTGAGGAAAAGTGAGAAAAGTGAAATATAGATTCAAGGCAGTACGAAATTTTGGATTTGATTATTTGCTTAAATTATCAGTGTTAACATCAAACGTAACAGAATACCTTTTCAGAATTGATCAGTGTATTTGATAAGTTTATGCTTGACATCGTTTTGAAATAACTACTTTACATGGTTTCATTGAGATTTGTCCAATCGTAATACAATTATATCAACAATTTTAATAGCACCGACAAATTGAATGCTATTTTTCAAAGTGATATATTGACAACTAAATTACTGAATGGAGTTACCCAAATTATCACAAGCTGAAACGTAATTCAGAATATCAAATTTAATTTGAATATTTAATATCTCTCTTTTAAAGATTAACTTTAACCTTTGATTTATCCATTATTTGATTTATAGCATAAATGTTCCGGTATAGATGGATAAAGTTTCGCTATAACACGAGAACAGCGAAATCAAAAGTAAATGATAAATTTAATTGTTTGTGAAAATTCTTATGAAAGAGAGCAAAAAATAAGTAATCATATCTGAGTTAAGAGGGGAAGCCCCTTTTACACTCACACATATATATATAATATAGTATATAATACATATATCTAGTTTTTAAAAATAATTTTAAAATAATTTGTAGGATAAACACCCAATCATTACAATCATAAACAAGTTAGGAAATAAATCTCAATAATAATGAAATATTATATAAAAGAAGAAATCCTTATAATACTTCAGAGTAAAAAAAAAAACACACCGAACCATATAAATATACAAATAAAACACTGCAAACAAAGAAAAAAAATGAATAAATGTAAAAATACAAATGCATCTTTAAAAAAAAAGAATTAAAAGAATTATGTACCATAAATAATTTAGCGACTTTATGCTTTTTAAAAGGGAAATATGTTTTTCATCTTTAACAAAAAAAATCTGGGATATATGTGTGACGCCTGCTCGACCCGGGCTGCCTCTTGTGCCATAACTAGATTCAATTATTAAACACTAAGACACAATAACCTATCAAAGAGACACTAGAACAATATTTACGGAATTTATTAACTTCTATTTACTATAACAACAACTAAATATGCTCTCCAGGGGAAGATTTCTACTACCCAAATTCAACCCACCAATAGTAATCTAACAGACTCTTACCACTAATCCTTCTTGGACTGCAACTCAAACTCCGCAACTAATGTAGCAATCTGGAACAATAAATCTCTGTAAATACTACGCCTTTAGTCCTGACGTCTATTTCAACCTCTCTTTTCAACTCCTCCTGCAACATCTCTTTCAACTCCTCCTGCAACATCTCTTTCCACTTCTCCTTCAGCCTCTCTATATCTTCTCCCTCAGCTTCTCTATCGCGACTTTCAGTCGGAGTTTATATATTTCCTAACTCTCCCGCTTCACTTCATTTCTACCGGCTTCCTATCAGCGTATTCAAGTTTCATTTTTGGTTGGGCAAAGGTTGTTTAGCAAAAGCAATCTATCTCAATTAAAAGTCCCCAATGTCACATATGTGTGTGTGTGGTATGTGGTCTGTATTTTCATTACACTAAATATTCAATTTATATTATTTAATTTAATTTTCATTCGTAGTTGATAAGTCAGAAACTACACGTGTACACACACACTCGCATATATATATATATATATACATATATATATATGTGTGTGTGTGTTTGGTGGTGTATTTTTACTATTAAATTTTGAATAAAAATTAAGTTAAATAATATAAATTGACTAATTATTGTAATCAAATTACAAGCTATGTCTTAGATTATTTTTGTTTCTGATGTTAAATTAAAAAGGGGAAAAATTTGTTTTAAAAAGCATAAAGTACGCTAAATTATACATACTTCCGAGAATTACTGATACTTAGTTTCTAGAAAGAAGTTCAATGAAGGCTTACCTGCATAAATATAATCTGAAAGGTGAATTTGTAAAATAAGTTGAGAGTAAGTTTGAAATATTCAATAATATATTGAGTAAAGAAATGGGAAATATCATCCCAACTCAATGCAAATTATGAAGAAATCATTAAGATTTATAAGAAAATTGCTTGGTATTTTATTCGATAAAATAACATTATGTTACAAGAAATAAAAGTAACATGGGGAATCTGTAAAATAAAACATCAAGTAGCTTGAATAATTTTTTTCAATTAATATTTTGTTTTTGTAAGATTCCTTTGACGTATTTTCAAACTAAATGAAATCAAAATTGTTTATTTTTTTTTTAATAAAACCCAGACTTTCCCTTTTTTTCAAAAAAATATTTGACTTTTTGAATTCGTTACATTAAAATGCTTTCTTTCAAGTTTCTTTGGAATTTATCTAACATACATAAGATATACTTTTAATATTTGCATTAGTTTCATTTTTAAAAATAAATTTAAATATATAATAAAAATGAATTTTATATATGTTGAACTTAATAAAAATAAATCTTTTTTATGAACAGTAATATTCATATTATAAAGTAACATATCTTTGAATTAGAATTACTGATAGTATGACAGGAATGGAAATGAATTTGATTCTAAGACCATCTCTTTACAAAAATCATAAGATAATTAAAGACTAAGAAGTTATTTATACCCTTTACGGTGTTGAAGTCTGCTTATGCCACGAAATTTTTATTTCAGATATACCCTAAGCATTGTCAGTAATCTAAAAGTCTAATAATATTTGTAGCATAGCTTTGGGTGTGTCAATATACTCATAAACACATTTTTAGTATCAATTGTAACTTTTTTAATATAAGACATATACTTCTAAAATCCATTTGTTTTCAACCATCATATTAAATTATCCCTTAAATTCCAATAAGTATTTAATACAATGTACCTTAAATTAATGCATTGTGACCATAATACGAGTACTACAAGAATTTGAGTCGGTCAATATTTTATTTATTATAGAAAAATTTCACTCTATAAATAAGTTTATTGAATTTGGTAGCGTTTTCTTTTTTTAAAATATATATCAACATAAAAAAAGTCGTGGACACAATACTTATTTTTAAATATGTTTAAATATTAAAAATAACTACACATGTTAAACAAAACTATTTTCATTCACAAAATAAGGCAAAATGATTTTGGAATTCTTATAATGTTCTTATTCACATATTGTAGATCTCTTTTTTTGACATTTATTTTCTGAAATTTAATTTCTCGGTCATTCATACGTTACATTTTTTTAGAAACTTTTAAGAACATCAGATAGAAAACAAAATAAGGGAAACCTGTTCAGAAGAAGAAGCGCAAAAGAAGCTTTTATGCAATTTTCTAGTATAATGCATATGTCAATGGTTATTACATAACTATACCAACAAAGAAATGGTGAGACAGGTTTTAGCGAGCAATTAGCAAAAAGGCACTAATCATTCGCAAGAAATGTATACCCACAGCTGAGCAAATAACGGAAGACGTAAAGATCGGTCGAGAAGATCCTATTTCAAGCAAAACTCATCATCGAGAGTTTCACAGATTAGAAATTTATGGTCGGTTGCAAAGCAGAAACTCCTCATTACTGACATCAATTCAAAAATTTGCAAATACTTGTGTAGAGAGCATCAAAAGAGAGAGACTTGATGGCTAGAAAGGAGCAATTTGGTCTGCTGAATCGTCTTTCATTTCTTTTATAAACATCCCGCAGACTGACTGACTGCGAGATGTTATCCTGACTGCTTGGTTTCAATTGTAAAGAATAGAAAGGAGTATTCGATAGTGTAGGGTACTATTTCTTGATATTCTTTAGGAGTAATAATCATCTGAAAGATCGAGTCCTAAATCTATTTGAACATATACTCCAGGATCACGTTCATCCAATGACGCGAACAATTTTCCATGGTGGCTGTCCCTTGTTTCAAGAGGGTTATGTTTCCTTCCATTCAGTAAATTGCCTCCCAAATTCCTTTAATGAACATAAGAATGAAGTGAAATGGTTGCTTTGGTGCTTTTAGTCACCCGACCATAACATTATATAAGCTTTAAGGAAATTGCTTGAGTGATAAGTGAGAGGATACCGTCACAACGATGAAAAATAACATACATTTTAAGATACAAATAAATTTATTTTATTTACGTGCTCATCAACAATATTAAACTATAACCGAATATATAAAGGTTTGAAAAGATCATCCAGATTTTGAAATTCTTGTTCATATATAAAATGATCAGATGACATTCGATATCTGGTGTCAAATATCTAAACTAACAAATTAATAGAAATTGGACGAATCACTGACAATCGGTCCATCGTACTAATTTAATATTCAGTTCATTAGTAATAACGTCCATAATATTCTACACGATATTACATAAATACAAAAATATCTTCACTAAATGATTTAAATTTATCACCTGTTAAAGGTGTGATGAGAAAATCAGTCATATTTAATTTTTAAGAAGCAAATATAATAATAAATCTTTTTCAAGTAGTTACCAGACAAATTGATACTTCATACTATATACTTAGTTCTTAAATTTTCAATATCATTCAAACTAAAATAAATTAAAAAAATGACTATTACAATACTGTAGAGATTAAATAACTTGAAGTAATTTAATTTCAATTAAAAAGTATCTTGAAACCAGAGTATCGTAATTAAAATTCTATTAAAATATCTTGTTCGGCCAAAGAAATGATAGCTTTTTGTCTAGTAGACTTACATGTCAAAAGCACTTCAGTTAAGTAAATTATGTATTCGCTAGTTGAGATTCAATTAATTAAACTGCTACCCCAGTTTGCAATGGAAAAACGTACTGAAATTTGAATTATCTTTATATATTAAATTAATCTTATAAATTTTGGTATTAATTAAATAATTTAAAATATCAACAACAATGTTCTAGTGTCGTGAAATTTAACCATTATTAAATTGAGACATGGTATGCACAGCAAATGTGAATTCTGTTAGCTAAAAATAAAAATAAAACATCCAATTAAAGATCTATACTTATACCTTTTCAATAAATCAGTTTCAACAGTTTGTGTTTCTTTAATTTTAGTTGGCAAACTTCAAGTCACCTTAAATGCAAGACTAACATTATTACTCAATATCTCAAGAAATTTCTCTTTCAGGTTACTTATATATGTATGTTCATGCAAATAATTTGTGTATTTAATTTTTTTTTTCAAAAGTAGCTCCAAGTGAATACTTAATTTTGCTTAATTTTCTAACGTCTTAAAGAAATTGTAAGGTCAATTACTTTTAGTTTTCTAAGAAATACGGCTATATCATCAACATACACTAATATTACAATGTTATTCTTCAATTTATGTACAAAATCTGTTCTACATATTTTTTTCGAATCCTAAGCATATTAAAATTTGAAGCAGTTCTATATACCTTGCTTACCATTCTGGTATAATTCAAAAACTTACTTTTTCAAAAATATTTCATATGATCATTGTCTTTATCAACAAATCCAGTAGGTTGTTCCAAATAAATCACTTCATTAAAATTTAGGTAAAATTTTTTTTTAATATCAACTGTTCATGAAACTAACGTAAGTATGAAATTGATACAATAAACAAAAATTTATGACAGAACAATTCACAACTGGTGAAAAAATGTCATTATAATAAACAATTTTTTTTTCTAAAACCTTAGGCTCTCAATTTTGTTTTGAATCTGACTACAGAAAAAACCTCTTTACTACAAGTACTTAGAACTTTTTTATTTGGATGTCAGTCTACAAGATTCCATACTTGTCTTTTACGCATTTTCTCAATTTCTTCAGGGACAGTAACTTTCCTCTTTGTTTTTTTTTATCGGCACACGTTAATTACCTTCAAAGGTCTTGGGTAATTCTAAATTAAGAATTTCATATAACAGATCTTCAAAGTGGTCAATGAAGTTGTAGCTGTCGTCATTTGAAGATGAATTGGTGTCAAAATGTGTCCACTAATCAGCAGATGAACCCAATGGGTTGCTTTGAAATTTTTGGCTTAAATTTGAAAAGACTTTTGTCGGTCTGAATTGTCACAATATCTTCGAGCATCGTTTAGAAACGTGTTTTTTCACCTTCAAGCATGAAGCAAAAAAAGTCTAATGTACTGCGAGGTATTTCTTCATTTCACCATTTTGAAAGATCAGGGGATTTTTCAAACGAATTGAATTATCACTCTTGATTACACTTCGATTCATTATCACTGGATTCTAATACACTATACGTAAATCTTAAATTCCCTTTCACTCTATTGTTGGGTTCAACAGGATTTCTTTTCGTTATATTTGATTTCTTTTAACTTATGTGTGGTCATTAATTTCATAAATACCGATTTTGCTTTCATCAAGAGTTACATGAGTAGTTTCGAGTATTTTATTTGTGGGGGATATAAAATCTATAACTCTTAGTTTTTATTTCGTATCCAACCATTATACCTTTACTCACTCTTAGATAAAGCTTATTCTTTTTAATTTTTTGAACATGAACCAATGCTAAATAGCCAAAAGATTTTAAATGCTTTACACTTTTAATAGGACCTTACTATGAAAAAAGGATTTTTTTTTCTTTCCCAAAGGAATAAGATTTTTAACGGAAATATAACAAAATAATACTTCTCATAATTTTTTACTTAATTTAGGTTGAGTTGATAAGGATCATGCTGCATCGAAGGCATAACCGATGAATCTTTTTGCAAGACCATTTTGCTCAGGTGTCATAAATTACCTCTTTCGGGTAAAATTCCGTGATTCTCGAGCAAGTTTGTAAAATCTTTGTATCAAAATTCCATCCTGTTATTGGTCCTAATGCATTTTAAGTTTCTTTCCAATTGTTTCTCAGCCACTACTAAGAACTTTTTAAACTGTACAAAAATTTTTAGATTTTCGTTTTAAGAGATACATCCATACTTTCTCCGAAGTTCTTCAATGATGGATACAAAATATTTAAAACCTGTTTTTCTGTTTTTGTTGAATAAGGTTCCCAGATACCCACGTAAATATTTTCTAAAGGACTTTTAACTTTAGTAATAACAAGTTCAGGGAATGACGATCTTGGTTCTTACATATTTAACAAATATCTTTGAAAATAGGAATGATGAGTAACTCACTCTGGCTCCATCCTTGGATATCGTAGAGAGCTTTTTAAAGTTGCAATAGCCAAAGCATTTATGCCATATTTGAGTATTTTCCTCGGAAGCGACATTAAGTGTTTGAATTACGTTATTTTCTTTATTATCATTCTAAATAGGCTTAACTTCATAGAACTAGTTAAGTTAAACACAATCCACTTTTCCTTTTTCCTTTATGTGATTACCTTTTTGCTACTGCAAACCGTTTACAACCAAATTTATCTAAAAGAGTGCCAGATAGTAATTTTCGTATTAAATCCGGAACACTTAGAATATGCTATTCAAAATAACATTATTCAAATAACCACCACAATTTACTCTAAATTTCAAATTTCCTGAACCTTTAAATGGTTCACTTCCTTTGCGAGTAGTTACTGATAAGTTCTGGTTTACAACTTCATTAAAATTCAAAAGATATTTTTTTTTATTGTTAACACAATAACTCATAGCAACTGTGTCAAGAATGAGTTTAAGGTCTGAACTTTCCGCTATTCTAATATCACACTGAGCTTCCGTTTCTGTGGAGTTCGAATCCTTTAATCTTGATTCAACTAGTTTTATAATTAGATCATAATTTTCCATTTTGTTTATTTAACTTAGAATTAAGAAATTCTTCTTTATAATTTACTTTCAGATTACATTCCTCACAACATGCATAATGGGATCCAATATTTAATTTATTTGAATTAGGTACTTCAATTTTTAACTCTGTCACTTTTATATATTTATATATAGCTATTTAAAATTAAGTTTTTTGATGTAAAGACATGATTAGATTTATCTAGTTCTTTATTTTTCTTGTATTGAGTCAAACTGAAATGAGACTATTTTCAAATTAAAAAAGATTTTTCCACGCTGAATTCTTTATCGAGAACTGTATACAATCTCTGAATTACCTTACTAAAATAATCAGGTAAATCTCTCATTGATTGAAAATAGTTATATATGTCGTCAATTTTATGCTTACTTTCATTGAATACCTCTGCAATCTGTTTTTCGCGATGAGCAAACATACTTATGATTTTACATACGACCTTAAATTTGATATCTAAGAATTCATCTAAATACCTATTCAAATGTCAACGTTATAGCATATCAAAATTGTTTTTCAAGAATTGCCAAGCCTCTTTTTCTATGTTAATATAAACAATTATAATTTGATACTATTCTTTTAAATACAAATAAATAACAGCACAGTACTTTTTATTTAGCCATTGATATTTTTCACGATCTTTTTCTGTTGCATCTTTTCTAAGAAGTTGAATTTTATCCGTCACCACACGCCAGACACCGATACCTATGAGCAGAGCTCGTAACTGAGCTGCTTATCTTCAATAATCAGATCCGTTGATTTCTGAATATGGGATTTCGGCAGAGAGTGCACTTCTATTGTTAAAGAATACTCCATTCTTGGAATTTTGAAATAGATTTTATCCACCTCAAATGCTACGCATATTCCGAACGCTGAGAAAAATTCCATACTCTACAGGGAAAAGTTTTTAAATTTGGTCAAAAGCATGGAAAAATCTGAGCCCATAACCATGCCATGACTTCTCGAAGAAAAACATACATTTTAAGATAAATATAAACTTCATCCATGACGTTTAAAATAAATATATGTTGCCTTTCGCACATAAATTAAACTATAAACGAATAATAAAAGATTTGAAAAACATCATCCAGGTTTCAAAGAAGTTGATTGCGTAGATTCAAAATAATCATATCACTTTCGAGACCTGATGTCGAAAAGCTAAGCAAACATACTAATACAAATAGGACAAATCACTGACAAACGTTTTCCTCTACTTTTATTTCTAGCAAAACTAGTATATCAAATAACTTTAACGTGTGACACACCACACACACATATATATATATACATATATATATATATATATATATATATATATATATGTGTGTGTGTGTTATAATGTGTGTGTGTGTGTGTGTGTGTGTGTCAATAGTGGTATGTGTGTGTGTATTGAAAATTGTGTGTGTTATTGTTGTTATTATTGTGTATTCTACTTAGAATTGTTGTCTACAATGATCATGTTGGAATACAATATTTTGATAAAAATAATATTACAGATTCTAAGTGTGTATCCGTTATTTTGCCTATCGCCTGTTAATTCTGTATATGCTAGATTCCTAAGAAAAATCCTTTAATAGAGAGAATAGTATGTTTTACTTATACTTAGATGAATTTTCAATTATGAATTGTGGCTAAAAAATGACGAACTGACACCATAAAATATTTTATTTTGAATTCTTACATATTTACATATTATCACCTTCAATGTACACCTCTCTTCTATCCCTACCACGCTCTATGTGAACCCTCCATTGTTCGAAACAGTGCTGGAAATCTTCATCTGTCAATTCCTTCAGCACGCGGACAGCTTTCTATTTGACAGCTTCAACGGACTCAAATATTGTTCCTTTTAATACTATTTCCCCTTAGGAAACAGATAAAAGTCACTTGGCGCAAGATCTTGAACGGTCTTACATTGGGGTGCAGTACTTAGTTAGAAACCTCTTGACAGACAATGTGGAAAAAGCCGGTACGTTGTCTTGGTGGAAAAATTTGCCATACGGATTCTTTGTCAACTCTTACAGTCTCAGTAATCGCACAAATACTTAACCGACGGTCAGATAATACCAGATTACCATTTTTTTCGATATTGTCAACCGTTTTGTTGAGGAAGGGCAACCCGGACGTAAATCCTCTCCAACATCTTCTCAGCTATATTGAAATCCCTTTAACCAATGAAAAACATGTACAGTCGATAAAAATTCATTTCCATGCACTTCTTTCCATAAATTATAAGTTTCAGTAGCGTCTTTTTCAAGTTTCATGTGAAATATCACGACAACTCGTTGCTCACATATAATTTTTCCAGGGAAACAAAACACAATTATCTCTAATGCAAACGAAGGCTACAGGTATATGGATTTGCTTACAGAAATGAAAAGGTGCAGATTTCGAAAGAGAAGGCTTCACGCTAAACAGCTGTCAGTCACTGGTGCATGAATACTTCTGCAGCAGTGTCAGTCTCGTTATTTAATAGCCACGCTTCGTATATTCTTCCTACTAAGTAATCGGCTGTTATCCGATATATGCGTACCTCACATTTCAAGCTTTTACAAAGGGGTTTTTCTTGTAAGCTTTCTATGTATTTCCTTTCCTTGTATAAATTCCAAAGAATGGAGAAATAACTGAACAAATTTAGAGTTTTCAATTCAATTATTTTACTCTTTTGAATAACACGCAGTATACTTACATCATTTAAATAAATGCTTATTATGATTTTTTTTCTTTACATCTAGCACAAACTCTAGCGTATAGAATTGTATTCAGGGTAGCAGAAGAAACATATTTATCTTTTTTATCATTCCATATTGGTTGGGAATTGCTAAGTATGTCTATGAGTTATTGAACTGAGCAATATTTACCTTTGATTTGATCTTGTTCTAAAAATTTCTATATTAAGTTTCAGTGAAAAATGTGTGTGTGTGTAAAGCTTTTATTTTACTTTAGCTTATTATTTCATAAAGCTTAGATTCTAATAGTAATTAAACTAATCTTTCAAGTATAAACTTATCAAAAAATTAATAATTAAAACAATTTTTACTTTGTTTAATCTTTAATACAGTCAGAAAATTCAGTATTACAATTTGAAACATAAATTTGTCCCTTTATGAATAACTTTTTAAATAAATATAAATTTTTCAGCAATGTTTCGTTATTATCTATACAAACTAAGACGCCATAGAAATTATAAATGCATTTACCATTGATTATAAAATGATCAGTAAGAAGTCTTATACTAATAATTCAGTAATAGGAATAGAATCATTAATATAGCAATAACATGTTAACAAAATGCGGTTATATAGAATTGTTCCTTAGAAACCTCCCCCTCAATCTAAAACTAAAGAGATTAACGTTGTAGTAAAAGCATATGTAAACATATACATTTAATTAAATTTTCCTCTTACTAAATAAAGTTGTAATCAATATTGCATATGCTGTATTTAATTCAATTTCTTATATATATTGCGACATGTAACATTGAGTGTAAATAATCTTTAAAGCAATTTTATTAACTTTTATTTGAATCCACTTATGAATCTTTGAAATAATTTATGAAAGTATAATTCAAGAAAAAGCTAAATTTTTATTAGCTTTATACATTTTAGAAAAAAAAAGAAATTTTGAGCATTTAAATTTAAAAAACTAACTCTATGATAGTTTTTGGTAACGTTATAATAACGTTAATATAACGTTATTTTTGTTTAAAAAAATGCGATGGAGAAAATAATGTATTGTGAATCCTGTCACGAGTTACGTACAGCAATACATTTTAATGAATAGGGCTTAAAATCACTTTTTATCCTGAAGAAAAATGTTACAAAGTTGGTAAGTTAGAATATATTAATACATTTATAACATACAATAACATACCGTAATAGTTTTCAATACAAAAATCTCCTTTTCTGGTTTAAATTTTCCTCTTAATATTTTATTAAAGAATCTGCTTCGAAAATTTTATTACATTAAAACTAATATAGAGCCCTTTAAATGTAGAACATCTTTAGTTTTTACTTTACTTTACAATTGAAAACTTAAATTGAGAGTTATATTTATCCAAACATTATTTAAAATTTTTCTTACGACTTAAATCCTTAGTTAAGACATTTCAAAACACGATTTTTTCTTCCTTCTTGAATTGCCTAGTATTGAACAAGAAATAAAAAGAAAAAACCAGTATTTTTTACTATTTATGTTGAAGTACATTGGTACTTGGGTCCTTCTCATATTCTTCATTCACACTCACAAATTCAAGTATCTTAGGGGAAAAAAAATTGTTCTACTCTCTTGAGCATTGAACAATATCTGCTTCCTAACTGGAAGTTGAATTTTTTAATAACTATCCCATTGGTATATTGATTTGATTGATTTTATTTACGTTGCAATAGAAGCAACACGACGACTATAGGTGACGGATCTCGTAATTTTGAATCTCAGTCAAGTGACGAGGCAGTTCTCTTAGTTGGCGCTTCTCTCTCTTAACTCCCACATCACACCCTACGGGAGAACTTTGAGCCTCACTAGATTTAACATGTATCAGCCCCAGCTACACGGCGGGTCTTAAGCGGCCTCAAGGCTCGACGATTGCCACCACTCGACGAAAACTGCCGGTCTCGAATCCGCGAGTATGACTACTAGGCTACCACAGCCACATCCTGATAGGTAGAGGAGGTTAACCCTTGCTAATGACAAGAATATAAAATAGATTTGTTGTTTCAAGAATAATTATACTAAAGTCTTGCAAGTCAATGAGTATCGTGATACTTAATAGCTGCGGTTATTTTGGCTCATTTTTTTTCTTTTAAGCTAGGCATTTAAGACTTATCAGTTTCTTTTGTGTATTAATAATCAAGAATATATATTTTTGTAATTCTAAGAGAAACATTTTTAAACTAACTTTTTAACAAACATTTTAAAGTTTTCGAAATAATAAAATTAGCTTAATGAATCGTTTACAATGAAAGTATAAGATATCATTGATGGTATATTTTTCTACAGTGCTAAAATACATAATGTGTATTAATTCCTAAATCGATTTTTGACACAAGAGGATTAAATACGTTTCAAAGAATTATCATTTGGAGAATAAATGAATATCAAAAAGTTTCTAAAGAATAAAAAGAAAAGTTTAAAAATAAAAACCTGTTTTCAAGATATTTAGAAATTAGATTTATTTTCAGATTTGCTAAAAGAAATTTTTATAAATTCAGCTATAAATACTTTCAATAAAATGAGTATAAAAACTGTTATTTCAAATTCACAAGCATGATATTTAATCACTTAAAAAGTCATTTCTTCACCTTATAATTATAATATGTCTCAGCAAAAGGAAATGATCCCAATTCTTATAACTTTCTAAAAAAATTGTGTGCCTTTCCTTATCTTCTGTAACAGGTACATAATCATACCGAAACGAAATCACTTTCACACCTCGACACACAGAAATTCCATTTCTTTCGTACTAAGGAATAATCACCGAAAATCCTGGAGTACTTAGAAAGACTGATGAAACTCTCTTACGCTATTAATATCCCGAGATGGCGAATGGATACGATTAGAATTAGTTGCGATTACTGAAGCTTATGGAAGAAACGGTATTTTTTTCTATGTATGAAGAAATTATCCAGACCAGGGTAGTTACATAATTTAAAGGTCTCAATGGGGGTCCTAAAAAGATCTCTTCGCTTTTCGCAAAGAGAGGGCGGAGCATAAAAGTTTATTTTTTTTGAATTATTTGGGGTATTGAAATGTTATAAAAGCATTTAAAAACATTTAAATATTGTTAAATGTTTTGATGACATCAAACAAATTAACATTACCACAAAATCATAATTTATTCCCAATAACTTTTAATTCATTAGGAATAATTTTAATATAAATCCATACTAAATTCAAATACAATGACAGCCGAAAGTATTTTACAGTAAGTTTCTCTAGATTGTTGTAGAAAGGATTGAAAACTAGGTAAATTCACCCATGTGTTTCAAACTTTAAATATATAACTGCATATTAAAAATTAAGAAATTCTCCTGCTATCAAGATATTATGAGTAATGTATGAATATAAATTTCTGATAAAAATCCTCATTAAGATAAATTGAAGCTTTATAAATGAACTTCAATTATTTTCATTTTAATATTTCGGTATATCCATTTAGAATATTTAATACTAAGTGAGATTAGAATCTCCATTCAGTACGAATAAAAAATTTATTAATTTAAAAGTTACTTAAGTGGATATTTAATTTTTTTTTGTTCGGCGCTTTTTAAATCGTATGATTGTAGTTAAATATATTTTATTACAAAGACCAAATCAGTATTTATCAAATAATAATTCAATAGAAAAAAAAGATCCTTTTTAAGTATTGAGAATTTAAATACTTATTGGAAATTTAAACATTTCTGAAATACTGTGTAATGTTCTGGAATTAAGTGTTATTTAAACCACAGAAGTGTTAAATATATTCCACCTTATATGGTTCCCTAACATCATCAGTATTCTAAAAACAGCTTCCATAGTTTTATAACTATTTAAAGCAATCGTCTTTACATTATTTTTCTCTCTACAGTCATTTACAACGATACAAATTTATTTTGTAATAATATGCTTAAATTAACGATCATACAAGCAACACTAAGCTTCTCTTTTTAATATGCCTGAAATTTTGATATTTTATACATTATTACTATAAATGAATATTAAAAAACAAATTTGTTGCTGAGAAACTGTAAAAGCTTTTTATTCCTTGGTGCACTTCTTCTGCAAGGAAATCCATCGCCAATAGCCCTCGTGTTGCTTCTAGTGCGACGTTAATAAAAACTAAACTAAACTAATCTGCAAGGAAAGACATTTTGCTGCTTAGTGCGTATAGTGTTGTGAATTGTAAAATTATTTAATTTTTATTTAAGGCAGGAACTCCCAAATACTGGCCCTTGGTATATCAAAAGTTAGGAAGTACAGCAGTGTGGAAAAAAATAATTATTTTGTTATGTTAGTCAAGTAAAATTGTTTCTTATAATTATTTTATAACAATCGAAAGATTGTATGTAGTAAATGGTTGGCTGTTTTTATTGCCTTAAAGGTACTATTTGGTCAGGCTATGTAAAACACTTGTTAATTTGTGAAAAAATAGGCATCTATGGTCAAGATAAATCTCTGCAAATTCAAGAAAGAAGAAAAATGGGAAGCTGTAAACTAAACTTCGATGGGAAATTGTTTTAGTGAAATGGATTAAGAAAACCGAAAAGGGGAGAGAGTGGCGATTCACACACGGGGTACATCAACTTTAAACTACAATTTCTTACAAATAGACTTTTCTTTAAAAAATTAATATCATGTAACCTCAGCAATATGATTCCAATATAATCCTTACCTTGATAATTTGTAAATGGCTATTTAATTAAATCAAGTAACATCTATTGCTTAGAATTTGAGATTACTGCATGCGTTAGCTTAAGGAAAAAATTACTTAAACCTAAGAAAGGTACCCAGCAGGAGAGTGTTATAACTTGATTTATAAAACAATTGTTGGGTAGAAGATAGGTTGAAGGTTCCAGGCTTGTTTCTGCTGATGACATGGAATAATAAGTTTTTAGATTGTTAAATACCCATGAATGTCAAAGTCCTTCCATAATAAGGTGGGGTATTGTAAATTACCGATTTAGGTGTCGTTGTTGAAATTTGCCTGTAGCTTAAAATCTCGTGATCAGTTGTAAAGGATCCTGTGTGTATCCTAAGACGTATATTCAAAAGAAACTGGATGAAATTTTGTAAATTAATAAGATGATTATGAATATATTTACTTTTCATTACAGATATACAAATTATATCATTTAAAAAAAATGTTTAAAGATCCATTTTACGCAGATTGATCTCCCTGTGAAAATAAAAAAAATCATTAACGATGCTTTAGTACTGAACATAATATTTTAAAAACATTTAAGAGTTATTTAAAGTAATTTTACTTATTCCATTTATTTTTGCTCATTCCATTCTTAACAATGTGGGAACTGAAACATCTAGATTAGGGAAATTCGAGCACTGCACATTATAGTAGTAGAATTATAAAGCAATATGAGTTTTACTATAAATATAAATGTTCTTGTATTACAAATAAGATAATTTTAACATCATTTAAAAGAGAAGAATATGTGACATATTGTGAAAATTTAGTTCTTCAATAAGTAACAAAAACAATGGTCACAAAAGTTTAATTACTTCTTTCCGTTCATCCCTGATTGGAACAACAAAATTTTAAAACAAGTTTACTCATATATTTGGCGATACAAATTTTGCTTAAAATTTTAAAACACATTTTGTAAGTTCTGTTATGTATAAAAATATACATAAAATGTACCCGTTCTTCTTGCAAACCCGAACAGAATTTATTTTAATCTGTTTCACAAATAGGTTTTGTCTAGACGTATTCAAAAGCTAGACTTGCTGTGACAATCATTTCTCACAGAATTATTTTTATTGATGAAGGAGATAAATATTTTGGTAAATTTAAGAAAGTATATTACATTAAGACACTCATGATTAGATTTTTTTTGTTGATCTAATAATAAAATGTTTGTGTATATTTGCAAAACACTGTTTGACTTTTGATTCAAACCTTATGCACTCCATTAAATTTTAAAACATTGTAATTTTTCCGAAACAAATGTATATTTTCCATAAGAAAACAGCTCCTTTCTTTTAATAAAATTCAAATGAGACATCAAAATTTGAGAAAATGGAATACATTTAGCAAGAAAGCTTCAACAGTGAAACTAGGAAAGAGTCAAACTAATGGAACTAAAAAAAGAATATAGTTAATAATGAATACTTTTAAATGTTTAAAAAAATTAATTCACAACCTTTTAAATCAGCAATTAAAATTTTTTGCTCCTTTCTCAAAACACACTTAAAAATTATTTTGTTTAAAGATTAGATAAAATTTATAATACATTTGATTGCGAGGTATTTTTAAGCAAAATTATGCATTTTATCTACTTAAACTTTTAATATAAAGGCATATACTATTAATGCTCAAAAGGTTTACTAGTTTAAAATATGCTTGCTGAAACTAATGATTTAAAAAGAGTTACTTTGATAAGCAAATAGAATACAAGTACTCAAAAAGCTCGGTATAAGCTTTTAAACTGTTACAGCATTTTCTTCTTTACGACCATTTAAAAAAATCTATTTTGATAGGTATAGCAAAATGCATAAAAAGATTGAAACAATTTGAATTTTTCATATGTAGCTGAAATATCTGTCTTTATGTGCTATGAATACATTTTTGAAAGTAAGAAACGGTCTTTTTTAAGAATACAGTGTCTAGAGTGTCTAAGTTGTTGTTTGAAACATATATTTTAAATTCTATTTGGCATTTTAGATTCCAGAATTTATGAAAAGGGAAAGTTATATAATTGCAAATAGTATTGAAACACTCGTATGGGAATTATAAATTAAAATTCTTAGTTTCAAAATAGGTGCTTTTTAAACATGTTTAATTAATTTAAACGCTTTACTTCGAATCTTTTATTTATTATTATTTCTACAGTTAATTACTATAAAATTGAAACAAATACATTTTATAAGAATATAACATTAAATTGCATAAAAAAAAACTCTTATAATTTCTTTATTACAATAATAAATTTCTGTATTATGAAATTAATGTTAAAGTTTTTTTTATTCTAGAGAAATGTATATGAAAAGTTCATATTTGAGAAAATGTAACTTGAAGTTTCACGACATAAAGATTTCACATTAATTTTCAAAATAAATCAAAATATTACATACATTCCTTAATTTGAAAAAAATGAATAGAACAAATTCATTATATTTTGAAAAATCGCATGAATTTAGGAATAATAAATATTATCACCTTTTAGGTTTAATAAATTTGATATGGATCAATTGCTCAGTTCTATAAATAATAAAAGAACACAGAGAATTATAAGCCCTATAATACTAAATTGCAAACATCATACAAACTGAAAGAATAACAAAAATTTTATACTTTAAGATAAAATGATGTTTAATTGGAAAATAATATGTATAAGAATTTTTAGTTTAAGGAAATATAACTATATTTGACAATAGAAGGATATAAAATACAGGTTTTATTAAAACTATTACACATAATGTATAATAAAAAGCTATAATAACACATAATTTACAACAAAAAGCTGTAACTACATTTGATTCACAATAAAAAGCTATATTCGTATAGTAATGTATGTAAAGGAAAAGTTAAAATTAAACCAAAACATTAAGTGATAAATTATTTACTTGAAACTTAAATCACTTCATGAACATAAATATTATCACAGTGTTTTGTTAAGAGAATAATTTAAAATAATAATTAATTTAATTTAATTTCTTATTGCCTTAGTATTAATTAAATTATTTGCCTTTATATCGATTTATTTCATTGTCTTTATATAAAAATTATATATTTGAAAAATCATTTACAAGAGAATCGTAAACTGAAATTATTTTGGGTTACATTTTTTTTCCTAAAATTTTTACTGCAAAAGAATAATGTATACTTTCTTTTACCATCATATTTAATCAGTTTCTTAGTAAACTTAAATTCTCATCGCAATGAAATGATCTTAATTTTTCACTTTATGTGTTTATTTCCTACTGTTTGTAAAATCTATAACATTTACTGAAATATCTTTAAACAAATTTTCATTGGCAGATGGAATAATGTACAAGTGATCTGTATTTTCAATGAATAGTTTATAAAAAAAATTTCTAGATAAATGAAATATTATTGACATTCTTTGATACATTTTAAGCATTTAAATAATTTATATCAAACACATATTTAGATTCAATGTATTTATTGAAGCTTTTTGGGTTTTCTTATTTCATTTTCTTAATTAAAGCATTTATTTTTGGTTCCGTGTCAGAATTAGAATAAATTTAAGTAAAAACATTTTCTGCAAATGAAATGAAGCAATATGAATACTGCTCATGAGAGCCACTATACTAATTGTTCATTTCCAATGAAATTTCTAGTTATAAATCGTATCCTTAAGAACATTAAGCAGGGAGCAAATTGGTTGATAAGAAGAGAAATGTTGTTAGATAAAGAAATTTTTAAAGAAGTGATTAAACTCCTAATCCGTGACCGTACAAGAAGGAAAAAAAAAATAAAACTTGAAACTATTTCTAATAATGTACCAATAGTAAAATATACATATTTTGCATCAGATGTTAAAAAAGTAAATACTATTTACTATATTATTTTGCCGTTCTTTCTTTTCTTAGCATTATGATTATAATGTGCAACTTTAACTTAATATAAATCAAGTTAAAAGGCATTTATAACTTAATTCATTTTATAAGAACGATATTGCATCCGATTATTTTTCGTTAGAAATATCAATAAGTCATCAATTCATCAGATAAAAAATTAAAAACAATAGTTTAAGAAAATTAAAATAATGTTCTTAAAGTTATAATAACAGATGTAGACAGCTACTCTTTTTAATATGCTTAATTTTAATTCTTGCTATTTTTTTAAAAGCAAAGATCTGTTAGCCACGATGTGACTTTTTCTTTTCAAAAGCTTCTTATTTTTAACCAACCCAAGTCCTTTTCTGATACTTCCCTTTACTCATTTTATACGAGTTAGATGATAAATTTACCATTTCAAAATGAATTCCTTCCTTTCAATTTTGTAGAATACTTGTGCCCGAGATTGGTGGTTCAATGGCAACAGGTTTAGCTTTAATCTACGATTTCAGATTAAAGCTAAACCTATTTGAGATTAATTTTTGTTAAAACGGTTGTTTTAACAAAAAATATTCAGTGGATTCTTAATAATGGTTGAATAATGAAAACAAAAGAAGAAGAAAAATTATTTTACTTTCGTAAAGGATAATAAAAATTTTCTTTAACAAGAGTATGATAGGATTTATTTTTTTCAGAAATTAAGTACTTGCCTGATAGGTTTTTGTAAGCCACTGTTATGCATTGCACATTACTCAACTATATTTTATTATTTAAAGAAGTAAATATCATCTCACTCTCTTTTTTAAATATTTTCACAATTCAGTAAGCAAACGTAAATGTTCTATCCATTATATTTTACAATGTATATAATTTCAATATTTTTGTGTACAAGCTGTTTGTATCAATAAAATAACCCTTACTTACTGGAAGGACATTACTACTCTTTACTTAAATTCATATTTTAAATTGGAAGAAAGAAATAATTATCTCTATATATTCGAATTTAAATCACATTTTTATGATTCTTCAGTTGATTCATCCCATTATATCTTTTCTTTTATTTAAATCGTTTTTTTTCCTGCTCCCAATGTTTACTTCAATTTATTCCTGTATTTTTATTGGCAGATGATTAAATTAGATTCTAACTGTTTGTAGAGTAAACAATTATTCGCCATCAAATTATTTCTTTAGAAAATGTTTTAGCGTCTCTACAAGCTTACAACTATGCTTCTTAATTCAGCAATTTCCAAAATTTTCGATTTATATTCTCTGTTCAAAGAAAATTGCTTTCACATGAAAATTTGCAATGGATTAAAGAGATTTATGAACATTTTTAAAAGATAAATGAGTTTTTTATGATATTGAAAGCGTCTCGAGAAATATTCATAGATTAAAAAATATAGCTCTTAATATTCTAATCACTAAATTACACTGTTTTCATTTCTCTAAAGCATGTTTTTTTTTTTTCCATTTTTAAAACATTTTATATTTTGTTTTTCAGATAAAGTAAAGAACAGGCAGTTTTATGAATAACTGTTTCATTATTAAAAAAGAATAAGATAAAATTATTAATGCAAAATGTTTTAAAACTTATTCTCTGAAATAAAAAAAAAAAAGATTATGACATCGTTTCTCAGTTTTTTTTTTTTTTTTTTTGCTTCTTTTGATGATTCAAATATTAAAGGATGCATTAAAATGGTGGATAAACATTTAATTATTATAAAAACTCTCATAAACAACTGCAGTTAAAACATATCATTAGCTTAAAAATTTTGAATATTTCCTAAGGTTATTTAAGTATCGAACGCGGCCTATCAGTTATAAATTATTCTACTGCAAAGTTTTCAAACAGTTCAAAGATTCATGTAATCCATAGATGCATATTGAAAATAATCAGAAATTTATTCGCTTATATGAGTATATATAAAAACAACGTTCCTAATTCTTATATAGTTAACTTTCTGTACTTTTATATAAGTTAATTTTTTAATAGATAATTTATCTACGATGTACAATATGAATAGTGTGTTGATTTTTTTTTATTATGTGATCTCAATTCGATAACTGTTTTTCTGGAAGTTTTTAAGAAATAATCTTCAAATTTATTTATGTGCATATCAAAAAGCACCAGCTACCAAATAAATCAACCAGCATTCATGTCTAAATCCTAATGCGATTTTTACAGTCTTCATACCAAAATTAACATACAAATTTAGTATTTAATTTTATCACTCAGTTTGATGACATCAACATATCTTTCATTTTATCAGAGTTGCAACACAACAACATTCTTGGTATTATCACTTCTTCGGCCTCATTGATAAAGATTATTTTTGCCTAGTGGCACCTTGGTTTAGTTATAATTTTATTAGAAGAATACATTCTTATTTGATAATATAATGGAATACTTCGATTACATGTAAACCATTGCACTAAATAAACGCATTTTTCACACCCTATTTTCTGAAATTTAATTTCATTTAAATTCAATATTACTTTAGAACTCAGTATTTTGAGGCTTCTTTAAATGAATTAAAACATTGGAAAACAATTAATTTAGATAATCATTGGTAAAGGTTTCTTTTCCAGAATTTTTCCGATTTTCTCTTTTTATTCTCTGCTATCTTAAAAGTTGTGCAGTTAAATCACTGACTGTCAAGAAAATAAGATCAAGATTTTTATTAAATTTAAATATATTGCTGAATAGTAAAATTTCGAAATGTCTTGGTTCCTTCAGTAAAATGTTGCTAAAATCATCTTTGCATTAAATCTAACTTAAGTGATGTTTACCCCGCAAGTATTTATTAAAATTATACTTATTTAAAGTATGATCTTCATACATGTATCCTTCAAAAATATTTTAGTTTGAATACAGATTCTGTTTTTGTTGTAGTAGGAAATTAACACGACCAATCGAAACCTTTGTATTTGTTCAACTTTCGAAATTTAACAATCATGTAAAATTTTTTACTTTTGCTACTTTTTTACCTCAGCTCATGTATATTTGTTTTGAAGAAATATTTAATTAAATACTTATACGCAACACAGTATGCAATGAATTGTTAATTTGATACAAATAGCAAAACAAGAGAAGCAGTACAAAAATTTAATATACTTAAGCACTATTTTTATTCCTTTTCATCCTTTTACCTAAGCGGATGAAGAAGTGTATGTTTTTTCTGAATAAATTGTAAGGATAAGGACTTAAATTTTAAAAGAATTTCAGAGAAAACTAAATAATTGATTGATAAAAAAAAAACTTTTAGCCTTTCAAAAAAGGGATTCCATATAAATTACATCTAAGTTCGTGGGTTTTTTTTTTTTTTTTTTTTACTAAGTAAAACTAAGTAAATGTTTTTTCTGAAACAATCTCAACATCCTTCATACATAGTTATTTCTTAAATCATGCAAATTGCTTTAAATGAAAATTCAGGAATTTATCCACATTTAAAACTTATGTAACATACACAAATCAATAATTTAATCTTCTTAAAAGGTAACATTTTTATTTCTATATGTTCAAAGTGCATGTATGATTCTTAAATCAGAGGAAAGAATCTGATTCGGTTTAATGTGACTTCTCATAACTTTTCCTGCAATGGCATTTGTCTACTACAGAGCATTATAGTTTTCATTTTGCTAAATGGCAAAAAAAAAAAAGTAAATCCATATTAAGAACATTAAGCCCATTGTTTTCATTTCTGTGATAAGACTGAAAGGAATAACAAAACTTTATGTTGACTTTTGAGAAACTATTTTTCAAAAAAACTATTCATTAGTTTTATCACAATGGTTTCCAAGACCATTCATTATTTCTACAACATTATCCTTTTGTTTTTAGTATACTACATAATTTAGAAAATGGATTATTTTGCTTATATAAAATAATAATTTTTCATAATATATTTACATTATGAAAATGTATTACAAATTTTTGTTTTCATTTTAACAAAACATTTGTCATGCACACTACTATTATGTTAATGTAACTTTAAGTTTCAGAACCTTTTCTTTGAAGTTATTTGCAATGAATTAAAATGAGAGAGGTTTGTCATATATAATAGCAATAATAAAATAATTTTGATTTCTTTTTTTTTTTTTTTTTTTTTTTTTTATCAAATAACAAAAAAAAAAAACAAAAAATACTTTACGGAATAAAATTTTCTGAAGCTTATTATTATTTAAATTTAATTAAAATAACAAAGCATGTCAAAGGAATTTGATTAAAATAACAAAGTATGAAAGTAAATTTTTAAAAGTATGTCAAAGGAATGTAATAAATAAATTTTCTATGTCATTTGATATTTTTGAACTAATAGTACAATATTCTTAGTAAAATGTTAATTGATATCTATGAGAGATAAATTAAAATTAATTTGGCAAAAAAATCAAAAACTCTTCTTAAGAATGAATCTTTATTAAAATAGAATCTTTAAATAGACTTTTAAAGGCATCTTTTCATTTTATAGAATGGGCACATAGAAATTTTCAGTCACATTAAGGTAACTAGTGAAATTTCATTAAAAACATAAATTCGCTTGTATATGCTATGTAATTTACATGTAAATTAATAATACTATTGTCTTTATTTTAATTACAGTAGCTTTGGTTTTTATAAGATTTTATGAAATATGGTGTAACTTCTGACGTAAAACAACAAAAATGTAAGCTTAAAATCTATTCAATATACGAGGATGGTTCAAAAAATACTTGTATTTGAAGTCGTATGGCATCATTAACGTAAACTGTTGTTACCATCCGATCCTGTCATCTGTTAAACCAAGCCCAAAACAAATCTGACATTGATTCATAAGCTAGTTTGATTTGGTAGTCCTTTGCTCCAAATCAAAATTTAATAATTGCCGCGTCGAATTGTTACCATCGGTGAGACCTGTATTCATCATTATGCACCGGAAATAAAGTAAAAATCAAAACGTTCAGTTGCTTTTGGTGAATATTTTCCAAAAAAGGCGAAGATGGTCTTATCGGCCTGAAAAGTTATGACAAAGAATTTTTGAGGTGCGAAAGGTGTCGTTATCACAAATGAGGATCCGTCTCTCGGAATTTACAAGGACTTATTGAACGACCGTCGTACATTTAATGAACAATTTTTCTTTAAATACAGCTAAATTTGTAAATGCGGGAGCTATTATCATATAAATGAATTTCAACTGTAAATAATATGAAATAATTGTTCTTTTCATGAACTTATAAATATAAGTACATGAATTTTTCTTATCCTTTTAAACAAACATGCATGACTAATATAATCTGTCCTTTAGAAATATCTATTTTTAAAAATTAATAAATATTTTGTTTATTACAAAAACAATTGTTGATCAGTAGCTAATCTCATTTAAATGTCTCTAATTAAGGGATGCAATGTATTTGTTTCATTAAATTAAATTTGCATTCTATGAAGTTAGCTTAAATGTATCATTTCGAAAAAAATTAAACAACAGTTCATGTTTGATGCCAGAATAAAATATTTTATATATTAGGCATACTTTGAATGAACATGTTGAGAGTTTTTTTTAAAAAGTACATCATGGCATAGTTCGTGTAAAAGCACATTAAGAATTAAAGCAAATATTTCAAAAAAAAAATAGTTATTTTTAGTTCTTAAGACCATTTTGTATCGATTACCTTTTTGAACATTTATCAATTTTATATCCATTAAGTCCCTTTTGTCGGAGATTTATATCAGTTATTCTTCCAACTGTATTGAATAAATGATTAATGCTTTAAAAACATGTTTGGGATTCGTTTGATAGGTAATCATTCTAAATTGACCCCCTCAATTTTTCTTAGGCATGTCTAACTCAAACTAAGTACTTGTTGTTCATGTCTAAGTACTTGTTGCTTAAGTTAGATTGCAGCTGAAAGGAGCGACGTAGTCTTAATGATTTTATGAACTTATGTTTCAAATACTTAGGATTATTTCGTGCAAGAAGGTAAAAGCTTTCTAAAGTAAATGTAGACAGAAAATTCTCATTATGTTTCATATAAGTATAGTATAATAACAGTACATAGTATAAAAAATAAAAATGTATTGATCATAATGACTAAAAAAAGTAGAAGGAAGAATATTAATGACGTTGTTCAATCATAAGACTTTTTCTGCGCAACTATAATACTTTCTTTAATAACTTAGAATATTATTGTAAGCCAGTGGTTTTCTACTTAGAATTTGGATCAAACTTTCAATGTCAGTTGTAATTACTCAATTCAATTATTTTTGGAAACAAAATATTTTTTTTTTGTGTTATGATTTTAACATTATATAGAAAAAATACTGTTAAGATTCGTTTGTACATATTACTAATGTTTTTTTTTTTTTGTTTGTTTTTATCCTCCATCTCTAGAGAGAGGTGTTATAAGATTCGACAATCGTGATCAAGGCAAAAATAGCTTGAAGCTGAATGGTAGGATTTCTAAAATACTCTTCATAATCCAGATTCGTCTTCAATTACATCTCATTTCCTATGATCAAAATTAATGAAGAACAGTAACTATTGATAAAAGCATTATCTAACATTTAAGAATTAAGTTCATGAGAGCTAAAGGAATTAAATAGCTTTCTTTTTTAATTTATTTCTGTATGAATTATTAAACTTCTTACTGCACATAGTGATTATTTAATGTATTTTTAAAAATGTTTCTTCCCTTTTAGATTTAATTTAAGATGATGATAAGAATTAAAGATAGTAATTTCTGTAGTTTATACAGCAATAGTTACATAATATTTACACAGTTTGTAAGAAATATTAACAAGTTATTTTTTAGCTCTATGTGTTTCATAAATTCTAAAACTTTCAAATAAATACGCTATATATTAAATATCTACAACTCTTTAATAAGAAAAAATCCACAAACGGTGCTACGAGTCTGTTATTCGATTTTTTTTTATATATATATACTGCTGTTTGTAGAAAATGCAACACCATGAAAGAATCATCAGAATCAAATGAAATTTAATGCAGAAACGACTTGTACTGATACAAATAAATGATGAAATTTTCAAAACAAAAGAAACAAATTAAGCGTCCGAAATCAGTATTTGGTGCAGCCACCATGCGCTGCAATAAGTGCTGCTATACGACGTGGCATGGAGTCAAACAGATGTTGAATATCTGCTTGAGGAAGAGAATTCCATATCGCTTGTATGCGCAACCAAAGTTCGTCTTTGGAAACTGCAGGACGCGGATCACGAGCGAGACGCCGACCAACCATATCCCACACGTGCTCAATAGGCGACATATCCGGTGAATAAGCAGGCCAAGGAAGAAGTTGCATGCGTTGTGCTGAACAGAAGTCTCGAACAGTCCGCGCAACATGTGGGCGTGCATTATCCTGCTGAAAGATAGCTCCAGGGATGCCTTGAGGGAAAGGAACGACTTCGGGCTGTAGCACTTCACGGACGTACCTGTTGCTATTGAGATTACCCTCAATTCGTATCAAATTGGATCGTCCATGATACGAAATCGCACCCCAGACCATAACTCCGGGTGTTCGACCACTGTGTCGTTCAATAATACACTCAGGAAGGCAGCGTTGACCGGCATAACGTCTAACACGAACACGGCCATCATGGGTCCACAAATTGAAGCGTGATTCATCTGAAAAGACAACTTGGTGCCAATCAGCTCGCCTGTCTCTGTGCTCAAGAGCCCACTGCCGACGCAGCCGTCGATGATTCGCCGTGAGGGGAATCCTGTATAAAGGCACCCTTGCACGCAATCCACGGCGCAGCAGACGACGACGAATTGACGAAGCCGACAATTGTACACCTGTAGCAGTAGACCAACGTGCTGCCAGCTGCCTGGAGGAAGCTGTGCGATCATTCACCGCCATGCGGAGCAGGTGTCGATCATCGCGCTCTGACGTCACCTTCTGTCGTCCAGTGCCTGTTTTTCGAGTTGTTCGGTGCTCGTCGGTCCACTGCTTCCAAACTCGCATCACTGTGGAACTGTTCCGCTGCATACGAGCTGCTATTGCGCGATAGGAAAATCCTCCTTCTCGAAGGCCGATTATCCTCCCTCGTTCAAACTCCGTAAGTTGCTTGAATTTCTTATTCTTCCGTCGTGGAGGCATACTCAGGTCTCACTAAACGTTTGCCACTAACAAATAATCATAGACTTTTTTCAACGTCCCGCTACAGCACTTTATTTATACGCTTTCAGCATCAATTCAGAGGGCGCTGCGCGCGCGCGATGGCTCTGAAACTTTATTAATTTGCATAATATCCTATAATTGACATTTGCTGCGAATTTCATTTGATTCTGATGATTCCTTCATGGTGTTGCATTTTCTACAAACAGCAGTTTATATATATATATATATATATTCTGATTTTCAGTTAGAAGTTCTGTGTTCGCCGAGAAAAACGCTCTTGTTCTACTAATCGTGCTTTTTATTAATTGTTCTTCAATAAGAATAATTTTATGTAATAAATCGGAATGATTATATATTTCTCAATCAACTTAGTGTAAAAATATACTGTTTTTCATCAATAAAGAAAGTTTATTTTATAAAATTGATGGTATCAGATAAGTAGATGATTAATAATTGTCTCTGGTTTTTAAGAATTTTGGATTGTCTGGGTGAGTGAGCTGGCGTGTTTCCTGTCAAAATAGAATTAATTTTTGTCTGTAATTGTTGCTTGAATACATCGGTAAACTATAGGTATATATTAACGTACAGAAAATACAGTTTCTAAATTCGAAAACCCCAAGATTTGTTTCTAAAACTCAAATTTAAAGTCTTGTGGAGTACTGTGGAGAGTATGTATTAAAATCACACATTCAGAGTCTGTACAATATTAGATTGGTGGAACTTATCACCTGACTGAACAGAAACATAAGAGTCTATTATCATAAAATAATATTTTATGCATAGATATTTAGTGAATTACTGATTACTATTGAAATTCGCGTCGAAACAAAGTTAATGTTACCTTATTTCGAGAAATACTGCTCTATCATACATATAATTCGTGTAAATAGATATATGGAATTAATATCTTAAACTTATTGATTTATAACTTTTAGATAATGTTTTAAATATCTATAAAAGATAAGGAAAAAAATTATTTTGTGCATTTAAGAACTAAGTATTTTCCTTTGCATTTAAGAAGAATTTGAGTTCATGTCTTCAATTCTTACAAGAATGGCTTTTTCTACTAAGTTTTTTCGAAACATTGTTGTAATCATTACCATTCGCTTCTGTAATTCAATGTTGTAGTGCTTACTTAAGCAACTGATAATTATGTCTCTTCGATAATTGAAGAACTTAAATCGGATACAAATCATTATACATATTTAATGTCCAAGAACGCATTTAAATAACCATTCTAATTTGTTTATTTTGAAATAAAGTATTTGGTACAGGTGTTTTAAAAATGATTTGCCATTAAGGTAGTAAGATTTAGAATGTATTAAGATTTCTTCTGCACTGATAGTGTGAGAACATGAAAAAAAGTTCTTCTGTTTGCTTAAGAACGTTAGAAAAGATAAAAGGTTATCCATTCAGATTTCTTTAAGTATTTAAAAATTATTAGTAATAGATACTCGTACTTTCAAACAATTCTTATAAGTACTTCTTGGCCCTAAATAATTCATTATATTTATACATTTATGTTGCTCGAAATTTTATACGGATATACCTATTACTAAGTAAAAATTAAGTAAACAAAAATATGCTTGAAACAAAGCAAAAAAGAACCAAAAATCTAAATTTAAATAAAATTATTTATAATATAAAAATTGAAAGAATAAGATAAATTGCAAAACATCCTATATAAAAAACATGATTTAAAACAACACACACGCACACACACACACACACACACACACATATATATATATATATATATATATATATATATATATTGTTACGAACATGAGTAGATGCTTTCCTGTAGCGCTTCTCTCATAGACGAAGAGAGGGATTACGGAGGTGTCACCAGTTAACAAAAGGAGTTTAAGCAATGACCTTGGCGACGGATTTCTTACCATTTGGCTAAGTGACTAGAAACTTGATAATTTTGGCCACAAATAGAAAGTACTCGAAGGATCTGGAACCTAAGCGAAAAATCAAACGGGAAGAAAGTTATGGACTTCCCTTAAATTTTAGCGTGTGACGTCAAACCTGGTCTGAAAAGGTATAAATGTGCCAAGAGCTGCAATCGGGAACAGTCTGGTGGATAAATGGGTCTTTGTACGAGATCAATTTGTCTGTGAAGTCTGCTTTACAGACCGATCGGGGAATTGTGACAGAGTGAATGTTCTTTAGTTTCTGCTTGAATCTAGTGCAACATTTCGAGTCTGTCTTTGGAGGTGCTGTTGAGGAGTTTGATCGGGGGATTGACTGAAAGCTGTAGGCACTTGAAGTGAGGAGTGTCGGGTGAATGTGCACAGAAACAACGTGCTTCTGCTGGGAATTGTCGGATCCTGCCTTGGATGTGCAGAATATTACTACGGTGGCTGCCCACAGTGAGGAATGGTAAGTTGGTGAACTGAACGCTGCTGAAATAATTGTGACCGTCCGTAAAAGTGTTCTTTGTTCCTGTATCTGTGTCACTGAATTGTACAAGTGCTGTGTATCTGTTACTGTATAAGATGGGCTACTTGTGTTTCGTCCTTGGTAAATAAAACGCCCTTTATCTTTATCCTCCATGTTGGACTTGATTTTCACTCACAGAGGAAAAAAAAGTTCCGTAAAATTCCGTTTATATATATATATATATATAATTCCATAATGAGGACTTGAGAATATTTACTTACGAATATTACTTAGCATAATTATTTTAAAAGAAATAGTTTTATTATTTAAGATATACAGATGATCTACTTGTACTGAATTATTATAACATACAAACCATAACATATAACAATCTAAGATTATCCAACGCTAATCAATACCATTATTAGAAAAAACTACATATTTAAATAAATCATTAAAAACAAATTATTTTTATGCAAATCAGATAACAAAATTAATAAATAATTAAACAATTCAAAATTTAAAAACTTGATAAGCAAAATAAAAATAAAAAATTCTATTAAAGAACCAGAAAATTTAAAAGTCGAAAATATAGTAAAAATTTAGAATAGTAGAAATAATATAATTAATACTATTGCATATTTAAGAATGCAATATTGTGTGATTATACCGGTAATTACTGATCAAACCATCACACTCCAGAGAATTATATTATAAAAATTATGATAATAAACGAAAAATCAGCAAATTCAGAAAATCAACCTCAAGAAAAAGGAGGTAAACATAGTAATATTCTTCAATTTCACAATAATGAAACCAAATTACAATTAATTAAGCATCTGAAATATTGTAAAATCAATTAAGAATCTAAATAAAAAGAGTACTATTGATAAAACCAAAAATTAATTAAAAACCATTCTAAAATAAAATGTAATATAAAATATTTGGCAATGACACATGATACAATACTGAATCTTATTAAAGACGCCAAAAAAAATGCAGAAAGAAATTAATTATCTTATTCTATAAAAAAAATTTAATAATTTGCAAAAAAATAAAACAAGCGTTACTATTAAAAAAAAAATTAAAAACATATAAGGCACTAAACAAACTTCATACGTAGACTTTCTCTCTTTTTTGCCAACTCTACTCCTTTAAAGAATTCGCTGTCAAAGTAAAAACTGATTGACTGCTTTAAACGAAACCAAACACGTTAGTTGTTGATTCAAAGAAATAAAAAAAATTATGTACTTAAAATTACTTAGCAAAAAATTATAAAAAAGATATTGAAAAAACAATACTTAACAAAGTTTTAAAAAAAATATTAACAAACAAATAATATCTTTCAAAATGTGAAAAAATGAACGAAAACAAAATTAAAAATCTGTCATCATCTAAATAGAAAATTCTATTAATTCAACATATATGTGAAGGAGTATCTCGAAAAGGGCGAAATATAT
>BMAW01128989.1:278314-330761 GCA_019974015.1 Nephila pilipes | reverse complement strand
AAATTGATTTTTCATATTTACTTTTCAGTTATAGTTCTTAATAATGGATGTTGAATATATTTGGATCGATGGAATACCTACTCTTTTCAAAGTTTTTAAAATTCTTGGCTACGGAGCATGTTTATTTTCGTCTCTGTCTTTGCTGGTGTTCGGTGACATATCGATGGCGTATAAAATGAGAAATATTATTGTTTCTCACGTGTTTGACAACTGGGATCGGTTTAAATGCTACACTCAAATGCTATCTGGCGCCCCTTATAATACTAACGATTTATATTTTACCGAAATGTGTAAACCAAACACGTATGGATCTATTTGCTAAATTATGGCGGGGGCAGAGCTATTTCCCTATCAGTTCGAAGTTTATCAAGGTGGCTGCCTTATAGATTCTGTTGGGGAAACAATTCAGGGGGTAAAATATTACGTTTTACGGGAAACTGTAGTAGTTGTCATTTTGATGTTTTATTTAAATAGTTGGATTAACAAATAGAAGTAAAGTTAATCCTGGTTATGATAATGTGAAACAAAATGAAGAAAATGTGTCATCTTTAGTGTTTCAGCCTCAAGAAAATGTGTCTGTGTTAGTTTCAAAGACTCAATCATTATCTAACATTGATTTTTCAAGTTCCAAGTGAATCAATTATTAATGATGTAATATCTCTTCAACTAAATAAAGGTAAAAAAAGAAGAAAAATATTCACAAATTCAATTAGATATAAACAAGTAAGACCAGCTGCTACAAAATATATTCAAAGTCATCCTGAAGAACATAGAGAAGCTGCTTCAAAAAATACTAAAAGCCATCCTGAAGTACATAGAGCGTAAGAAAATACTTTTCTAATACCCCCCACGTGAATCAGGCAGCTGTAATTAAATACAATGATAAAAGATCAAAAGTTAATTTAGCGCCATGGACTTCCAAAAATTTGTCCGGTTTTAAATATGAAATATATATTGACTATTCAAATGATAAAATTGTCAGTATCGGAAAACGTTTGCCCTGTTCGAGGTGCCGTGCTTTAAAAGGATAGAAGAACCTCCAGGAATGTGCTGGAGTGGTGGTCAAGTCCTGCTTCCTGTTATTAGATCCTTCCCTGAACCTTTGAATAGTCTTCTTAGCCATAAGGATCAGCTTTCAGAACATTTTCTTTCTACAATTCGCAAGTATAATGGATGTTTTCAGATGACGTCATTCGGAGCAAAAGAATTGAAGGAAGGAAATTTTATGCCAACATTTAAAGTCCAGGGCCAGGTATACCACAGGATAGGTAGCCTATTGGCTTAGCCTCCTCAACAACCTTCTTTTCTTCAGTTTTACTTTCTCTGTGATGATGAACGTGAAAGAAACATTCATTGTGGTATTTTCCCAGGTGTTAAGCCAGAATTAGCCAATTACAAAAGGAGCTACATGAACATAACAGGTATATTCACGATTTCAAAGCTGCTGTTGATTCAGTTCCTAAAGACCAAAAGGAGTTCAAGGTTATAATTAATGCCGATAAAAAACCGTCTAGAGAACACAAAGGTCGTTTCAATGCTCCAATTTTCTTGATATTTTAAGTATAGGTTCCAAAATATAATATTATCGTCTGCCCAGCGAAGCGGGCGGGTATCAGCTAGTATATATATATATATACACACACATACATCATCTTTGTGTAGGTGGTATGTGTCTGGACGAGACACCTCCTTGTGCTTCGTAGTCTAGGGGGTATTCCATTTCCGGATTCGTAGATAACTTCGATTTATTTACTAATCCAATGATGAGGCTTGAAATTGAGTCATTACTTTTATTCCTGATTAGATGAAGTAAGACTATTTACAATATTATTAAGCCCATTTTCATTTGATTTAACTAGTTCCATGGAGAAAGATGGATGACAGCCCAAATTTATAGCATATTGGAAATGGGCATTGAAACCCGTCAGGCTTTCGGAGTTTAGCTACATCGAGAGAAGAGAAAAAGCGGGGGGGGGGGGGAAGAAGTGCGAGAGCACTTCTCTGTTTTGTTCGGGAATAGGAGGCGCTGTGTTAGCTATCCCATGAGACTGATTCGTGGGGCCATCTATCTAGCAATTGAGGAACTAGTTTCACAATACCATTGAAAATACAGTTAATAAATTGATAATTAGTGAAAATCTCCATATATATATATATATATATATATATATATATATATATATATATATATATATATATATATATATAAGAGCATTTCATCTCACATTATATTGCTATCATTTCAAAGCATTGAATTCCCCCCACATGATTTTTTGGTATTTTTTCTATTTTACAGCTTATGATATTTATACTCTTCATTTTATGTATAAGCATGATTGTCTCTTGGGGTTTAATTCAATTTTTAATTTTATAATTTTGGGTATTAAAATTAATAATTTTGCATTTCCTTAATAATTTTGGATAGAGTAGACATCTTCTCTCATAAGATATTATTTTGGAGTAGCTGTAAGTTTTCAGGTAGTCTTAACAAAGATCTTCAGCAGCGTTTCAAATGAGGATTCTCTTTCACTGTTGTAAGGAATAACAAGATTGTTACATTTTATTTCAAAAAGCTTACTGTGAAGGTAATAAACTTGTTTGTAGAGCCATAAAAAAGAAACACCATTAATAACTTTCGCAATACTCATGGTAATTGTAACACTATCAACAGCTCTATCAGAACTGTGTTATGTAAACCGATTAATCATTTCAATTTGTATAGTTAAATAACTTCTAAAAATGAAATTTTCCATTAGAGAAAAATAGAGAATGCTCTAAATGATTTGTTTTAAATCTAATTCAATTCTTATCCCAAGTTCGAAAGATATTCAGGAAAAAACTGTTGGGTCCCATCACTCTTCGGTATAAGTTCATGAACACATTTCATCTTTAACATTCTTTCAGTTATCTTTTAATACATATTTCATTAATTAATTTTTACTCCATTACTTTTATTATTTGATTTTATTTTAATACAATAAAGGGTATTTTTTAAACTGATGCAGTTAATTCAAAAATAAAAACAGATTTTTAGTAATATTTATCCATTTTCAAATACCTCGTGAAAAGTAGATATATTGTTAATAATTGTAAATGAATACACGATGCCTTAAGGAGGTTCGTTTCTGATATATCACTTAGTATCAAATATTTCCTAAGCTATTGGTGGAAATTACATAAAATTTGGAATTTGGGGAGAAAGGGGTTAAGAAATAATAAATCTGAATACCTAGAAAAGTTTGGTGGTACAATTCACTGTTTTTCTTAACCGTTTTTCTTGTTTCGTAATTTCTTTTTATCAGAATTCCCCCCCCCTTTTTTTTAATTGAGAAAATAATTATCTATAGATCGTTAAAAATGTCTATAAATAGTGCTAGTGAAACATTTTATATCGTCAAATACCTTGAAACATTCAATTTACATTAGAAAAAAAACCCATAACTAAAAACCATTGATGTGTGAGCGGAAATTTACAAAATTTTAAACTCAAATTAAAATCTCCTGTAAAGGAGTCAGTTTTTAGAAAAAATAGATATATCGTCAAATACCTTGAAACATTCAATTTACATTAGAAAAAAACCCATAACTAAAAACCATTGATGTGTGAGCGGAAATTTACAAAATTTTAAACTCAAATTAAAATCTCCTGTAAAGGAGTCAGTTCTTAGAAAAAATAGATATTCATAATGGAAATTTTTTCAGAAGATAATTTTCAGTGTTAATTAAATTAATTATTCTATAAACATTATAAAGTTCCCTTACGAACTGCGATATCAGTTATGCCAGGCTGCGATGAGAATTACAAAAATAATTAAATATGTATCACTTTTCTGACAACTGAACATGTATTAATTACAACCATTTAGTTTCTTATATCTTATTAATTCTTTACCTTACTAGTTACATACTTCTACCTTACTTAAATAGAAGATTGCGTATTTAAAAATATAAATTCGGTTTTAAATCTTTGTCCTTTATGATGCTGCAGTTTTAATACTGATATAGGTCACTTTAGATTCTTCACTCAATTTATAATTGAAACGATTAAAACGTCGTCAATAGAAAAAGTCCTGAATCTGATTATAAAATCAAATAAAAAAATTCGTTGGATATTAAAAAAAAAAAATAATCGACATTGAAAGTGCTGTACAATTTAGTGTTTGTTGCAGTAGTTACCACATTTTTTTTTTTTTTTTTTTTTTTTTCTGTCTGACGAAAAAAGTGTTTCCCTTAGCCAATACATTTAGTTATTTTGCAACACGGTCTGATGACCCGAGCAATTAGTAACTTCCCTGGCAATATGAGAATTTTAAGCCCAGGCATATTTAATGTGCTTAAACTTCTCTTGAGTAAAAGCTCGATTGAAACTTTGCCGGACACGAGATAGAAGTTAAGACCAATACATTATATTTTGGTATATAAGAATTTGATACAAATGGTTTCAAAATCTTTCTATAATTAATGTCTACCGAATAATCTTTCTCTAATTTTTTTGTAAGAGATGTTCCATGTTTTCACAGATAGTACAATAAGCAATTTTAGTGCTAATTTATTTTAATCATATCAATATAAACAATACCATAACTAGCTTTCTAAAGAGACACAATTTTAAGAGAGGCAGACGAAAACATTTGCTTCGCTGCATGGCTTCATTTGCATGTCTGCATAAAAGTTTAAATATTATATCATCCCATAAAAGTATCAAATAAAAAGTAAAATTAGAAATAAAATATAAAAGAACTTTCCAAAGAAAATTGGTGACAAAAATATAAACTAATTCCTTTTGAATATTTTTGTTCTTTAAACTACCACTTTTTCAATGAGCTGAAACGATCTTTCTATTTGTTATTGCCCACAAAGCGATAAGTTAGTAAGAACAAGGCCAATATATTAATTAATTTCAATGGTAAGATATCAAATATAAGGAAAAGATGTAAGAATAATTAAATAAAAAGAATTATTCTATCCTATAATGCATTTTAGCAGAACGAGTCCACATTCTTGATTTTGAGACTAATACATTATCAAAAGGTCTAATTATATTCAACTTACAATAATAAAAGATGATATAAACTGCTTTTATACAGTTTTTCGTTTCTGATAAACTTTGTAATCTAAAATGTAACAAGTATTCAATTAGAGTAAAATATCACTTGTTACTAAAATCCGAAGTCAAAGATCTTCGTTCTGAATACTTCGAACAATTGAAAATATTTGCAGGTACTGCAATTTGAAACTACACAATAAATCAATTAAGAAATGATAAAGATAGAAATCTAAAAATTTTTAAAAATTAATTATATTTGCAAATGCATCGAAGCTTTATTTTTTAGGCATTTTCCTCATAAGTCAGTCAAACCAATTCGAAATTTTTCTTTACCAACCAATATCAATATCGATATTAGTCTCCGGCAAGGATTATGCTATCATAATCGCAGGAAATGGATATAAAATGATTTGTAAACATTAAGTCTAGGAAATGTGTCTGCTACTTATTTTTCAAATGGCAAATTATTTGAATTTATTTTAATTATTTTTAGCAACTCGTCTTCTTCCGTACCAAAATACTAATGGAGGGATTATGCGGTAGTCTTATTCATTGGGTGAGTCTCTTTTTATGTTTTTCTAAGAGTTGTGGGAGGGAAAAAAATGAGGTTGACAACATACACTATTCTTCAAAAATAAATAAAAACTTATTTAAAAAAATGGTTTTTAATTTTGTTTAAATCTTATTATTTACGTAAGTTTTAAAATTGTAGCGTAATAGTTCTATAACTTAAAAGAAACTCTTGGAAATTACAATAATGTGTTTATTTTTATTGAAGCTTTTGTTCTTATTCTTGTAAAACAATTATAATATCATTTGTGAAGCTGTAAAAATTATTTACATGAAACACGAAATTATGCTGTAAGATTTTTTTTATGAATGTCAGATATACATGATGCCCCAGAAATAAAAAGTATGTTTGAATGTTTTCTAGAAGTCTACCGGTCAGTAGTTTGTGCGGCAATGGAAAAGCGATTGTAATGAAAAAATTTTTTAATTTAAATAATCGTATTTTTTCTTTTCGGCATTTTAAAGAAAAATTACGATTTTAAGTTCTTAATTTCCATTCTATATCAATCCTGGAAAATCAAATAAAATATGTACTTGTCTTTGTCATCTCTGATCGTTTGTGTCAAAAACTATTTAGTTTGAATTTATGAGAATTGAAAGTTCTGCTCTTTGTGTTAAACGTTATCTTGTTAAATTGAATTATTGAAAATATTTTCCCGAAATGTACAATATATCATAACTCTTGTAAATATTTGATGCATTAATTCATGGAGGTTTTGGAGATGTGTGACATATGTGAAACGATTGACAACTGAAATAAGGGTCACATAATTTGAATTTTGTTTATATTATAAAACATGGATTGTATGTAATTCTGTATTTGATATACATAATTTTCAATTGAGAGCTGAATAGTTATTGTAGCTGATATATTACTATTTTTTTTTACTTTGTGACAATAATTACAAATATATTGAAATTTTTTTTGATAAGTATTTATCATCCCAAAGAATGATTTTAAGTGATGGAAATAAGTGACACTGTTTTTTCAATTTTTTTTTTTCTGTTTGAATGTAAGTTGGGAAAAATAGTTTCGGATTTCATGCCAAAATTTATTAGTTTCAATTTAAAATTACTTATTGTGTTTAGGGAAAATAATTAAATATTAATTTTTATTTGATTGTTTTAGGTGTGGTACTCAGTATAGCCATAGAATGTAATTTTTTAGATAAATTTCTTAAGTATGTATTTCTTATGTTATTGTTGATTTTTAATTATTAAAAAACTTAAGTTTGCAAAAGTATTTGTCATTGATAAATGGTAAAAGATATTGTTATAAAATTGTATACTTTATCTGTAGAAAGGACCTGAGCACAATATATTTTAAAATATATACTGCTGTTTGTAGAAAATGCAACACCATGAAAGAATCATCAGAATCAAATGAAATTTAATGCAGAAACGACTTGTACTGATACAAATAAATGATGAAATTTTCAAAACAAAAGAAACAAATTAAGCGTCCGAAATCAGTATTTGGTGCAGCCACCATGCGCTGCAATAAGTGCTGCTATACGACGTGGCATGGAGTCAAACAGATGTTGAATATCTGCTTGAGGAAGAGAATTCCATATCGCTTGTATGCGCAACCAAAGTTCGACTTTGGAAACTGCAGGACGCGGATCACGAGCGAGACGCCGACCAACCATATCCCACACGTGCTCAATAGGCGACATATCCGGTGAATAAGCAGGCCAAGGAAGAAGTTGCATGCGTTGTGCTGAACAGAAGTCTCGAACAGTCCGCGCAACATGTGGGCGTGCATTATCCTGCTGAAAGATAGCTCCAGGGATGCCTTGAAGGAAAGGAACGACTTCGGGCTGTAGCACTTCACGGACGTACCTGTTGCTATTGAGATTACCCTCAATTCGTATCAAATTGGATCGTCCATGATACGAAATCGCACCCCAGACCATAACTCCGGGTGTTCGACCACTATGTCGTTCAATAATACACTCAGGAAGGCAGCGTTGACCGGCATAACGTCTAACACGAACACGGCCATCATGGGTCCACAAATTGAAGCGTGATTCATCTGAAAAGACAACTTGGTGCCAATCTGCTCGCCTGTCTCTGTGCTCAAGAGCCCACTGCCGACGCAGCCGTCGATGATTCGCCGTGAGGGGAATCCTGTATAAAGGCACCCTTGCACGCAATCCACGGCGCAGCAGACGACGACGAATTGACGAAGCCGACAATTGTACACCTGTAGCAGTAGACCAACGTGCTGCCAGCTGCCTGGAGGAAGCTGTGCGATCATTCACCGCCATGCGGAGCAGGTGTCGATCATCGCGCTCTGACGTCACCTTCTGTCGTCCAGTGCCTGTTTTTTGAGTTGTTCGGTGCTCGTCGGTCCACTGCTTCCAAACTCGCATCACTGTGGAACTGTTCCGCTGCATACGAGCTGCTATTGCGCGATAGGAAAATCCTCCTTCTCGAAGGCCGATTATCCTCCCTCGTTCAAACTCCGTAAGTTGCTTGAATTTCTTATTCTTCCGTCGTGGAGGCATACTCAGGTCTCACTAAACGTTTGCCACTAACAAATAATCATAGACTTTTTTCAACGTCCCGCTACAGCACTTTATTTATACGCTTTCAGCATCAATTCAGAGGGCTCTGCGCGCGCCGCGCACGTGCGATGGCTATGAAACTTTATTAATTTGCATAATATCCTATAATTGACATTTGCTGCGAATTTCATTTGATTCTGATGATTCCTTCATGGTGTTGCATTTTCTACAAACAGCAGTTTATATATAGTTTGTGAAAAAATATATTATCTTTTTTTTTCCCCTGCATTTCTCTGTCTCAATCTGTACAAGAAAGGAGAGCACGTAAGTTAAATTTCTTCGAAAAATGTAATATATACTTTAGTTAAACTAGCTGATGGGGAAAGTATTTTTGAGAATATATTAAAGTATTTCCCTTCAACTATATTCGGGTGGAATATCAATTTTCCACTGCTATATTTCGAAGTAAACTATTAAAATTTGTTTTATATCTATAAATATTTAAACATAGCAAGTAGTTAGTTCAAACAATAATAAATAGATATTCTTTGTATTGTGTATGTATTATATTTTTTTAGTTGGTACTAGATTTTGATAAGCTAAAAAGTTGCTGAAAATTAACTTCTTCCTTAAAGGTAATCCTGTTTGTCATATAAGTCCAATATGATGAACTTTTGCAGTTCAGGGCTATAAAGATGTAGGAGTAAGATTTTTAAATAAATTTTCAGCAGTACCATTTTATGTGAATTATAATTTCTAGAAAATTCATTAAAAAAATTTTAAACATCAATATTTAATAGGAATGTTTCAATAATCTACAGTTATAGAAATAAATATTTATACCCTGTATATACATGTAAATATGAGAGAATATTTAGTTCAGAGTGTGGTTTAGCTCACACCCTTGGCAATGGGAAATGTTTGTTGAGGATAAATTGCTAAATACAGCAAATCTCACTTTTCTGTTTAGGCAAGACTGTAATAAGTGGCAACTCTAAAAATTCTTAATTCTCCATTATTAACTAAGTTTGTCAGTTTGGAGGTAATAGCAAATGCTTGATTTTGTTAGTGTTTTTTGACCAATAAGAAGTGAGTATTTTTTTTTTTTTTTTTTTTTTTTCCACTTGCATCTGGAATCTGAAGTTTTTGCTGTTTAAGAAAAGGATTTGGATATCTTAATTTGATGTGCATTTTGCTTTTTATTTTTTAATTTACTTTCTTTTTTGTATATGAATGTCTTTGTTAGAAGAAAGGTAATCTTTAAGAGATTTGTTCGATGTGCTTGATAATACTCATTCACTAACTTAGAGAACCTGTAGTGTTTGTGGTAAATGTTTCTAAATTAACAAGAGAAAATGATAATAATGAAATATTTAAAACATTTCTTGGATGTGCTAGCAAAATAAATTTATAAAACCTTTTTACAGATTCTTTCATAAAATGCTCTGTGAAGCTCTATAAATATGCCATTTTAAGGCAAGCTTCTATGTTTCATTATAATTTTTTTTTCTTTTTCTTTTTTTTTAAGTTTCTGAGAGTTTTGAGAAAAATTAATTATTATGTATAATTTATTTTGATTGTGAATTTCATTATTTATATATATATATATATATATATAAATTTATTTTGAAAATTTTTTAATAGAATTTTATGATTTTATAGACAATACTATCAAAACATGAAGCTAATGTATTAATTAAAATTCATACTATTTTAAAGTCTTGTCATACTTTTCATTCTTGTAGAGGGCCACAGAACATTTTGGAAACTAATTTTGATATGGTTTTATCAACAAATGGATTAATTTTATTAGAATAATGTAGTTGTAATAATGTGACATAAAAGTAACAACAGATATTGCATCTATTTTTATTACTTTTGGGATTGAATGAATGAATCTAAATTAATGAAAATTATAATTATGAAGCTTTTAAAACATTTATCATATCCACCACCAAAATAGATCAGGAAAATATTTTCATAATCCTTTCATTTTGCATTCCGCTGAGTTTACATGATGGACGTGATTTCAGAAATTGCGACAAGAGAGTGGAACAGCGTTTTCACTGAATATTTTGTTATGAAAAATCAATAAAGTTTTTGATAAAATATAGAGAACCAATGAGTGACTAAAGGAACAAACATTAAAATGTATTTAACAGATAAAGTATTTATATTGTAGTTTTGCATAATTTCCTTGTTTGAGAGACTCCTTTTGTTCATAATGGCCAGTCAAATTCTGGGTCCAGTCTGGGCCTACTCCTGTTTATCTAATGGATGTGTCACTTCAAGTAGGCATCGTTATTTCTCTACTTTTTTTTGCTTCTACATTATGTTTTAAAATGACTGATTTGCATTGGACAAATAATTTTAAAGGTATTTAACTTTGTAGTGACAGATAAGTACTTGAGTTTTTTCATGATAAATTTTTGCCTTGTGGAAACCTAATTGCATTTTATCTTTCTCTGTTTCAAAAAATTAAATATCAATAAAGCTCTTTTTTTCTTGCTAGGCAAACAGTTAGCCTTTTTACATTCTTTAAGTAATATATTTTAAAATTAAGATTTTAATATTTTTTTTCCATGTTTATATTTCTTTGTCAAAAGTAGGCCTGTCATTTTTCACTATTGTCATTTTTCACCTCAGGTACTTGCCTCCTTCTGGTAAGTACGGGCATCATGATCTTGAGGCACCCTAGTAATCTTTTCTTTCCCATGGGGTTCACTGTCTGTGGTAAACATGGGTGATGCACCCCCGGGTTACCCTAGTGATCCTTCTCTACTTTCAACTCTCCTTGCCAACTAATTGTCTTTTTTTTTTTTTTTTTTTTCAATTTTTTCACATCTAGACTATAGTTAAATCTTGTTTGGCACAGCATAGCCACTTCTGGCTCTTGTACCAATAACATTCACTCACTCGCTCGATTACTATGAAACTTTTTTAGTAACAAATTGTTCTCTTTGATACCTTTTATTTGGAGCTACTTTTTTAAATTTATTTTTAAAAAGTTCTATATTATTTTTATTTTTACAAAATCCATTGAAATTAATTTATGAAGAAAGAATTTTAGAATTAATAAATTATATATAGAGTATTTGATTATAATACATATATGATGTAAAATTTTAATTTATGAGAAATATGACTGCATATTTTATTTGAATGTTATAATTATAAATTATATTGATTTTCCTATCCTGTGTAAATTTTTTTGAAGTATTTTAAATTTCTGTAATATTAAATAAAATAATGTCATTTGTTTTTCAACTTTATATAATTTTTGATGAGAAATTAGAATGAAATTCCAAATAAATTTTTGGGAAACTTTTAACCTATGATTTATTCTGCCTTTTGTAATATGTTTCAAAATTTAGTTAGATTATACTTTGACATGAATTTCTTAATTAGAGTGACATCTTATCCACCAGTCTTCAATGAAAGTACTATGAAAATTTGCAACTCAAAAAACTACAATATATTAGCTTATAGGATTGTAAGCATCATGGCCAGCAAATCTATTAAAGTCCTTCGAGTGAAATAATTGGTACTGCTGAATGTTAAATTTTATTGGATTTTGCCATAGTATAGTAAATTAAAATATTTGTTTAATTTTAAGTGATAATTCATTCATCCAAAATTATAAAATATTATTTGAAAACAATACTTTGTAATGTATACAGTTTTACTATTCATTAAAGATGGAGCCAAATATCTTTGTAATAATAAGCTGAATGTGTGTCTACTTTTATGTAAAGAATTAAATGTTGAACCGATATTTGATATTTCTAGTTATAGTGGATCTTCATTATTTTATAGAGATGATATTTTAATAATTTAATAATCATTAGTACTGAAAATGCATAGTACAAAATGATAGACATATTTAACCATTTTAAAAATGATGGGGAATTCTTTCAGAATCACAAGCTAACATTTTTAATTAATGTCTTTGGGAAAATTAGAGTTTTAAACATGTGTGTCCTTGATAACTTGGTTTATTCTTATGTTTAGTGGTAAATAACTTACAATTATTCTTTTGAGTTGAGAATAATTTATGAACAACATTTTCTTTTTTAGCATAAAAATTTGAAAGAAAGTAATTTTTGAATCTTGCCTTTAGACACTTCAAATGTTCTGTTGTTACTTGTTGAATGTTCTGAATTTCTTAAAGTTACAAAAGTATTTGTGTAGTTATAAACATTTCCAAGTATAAATTTTATATTTTAATGCTTCCTCCCCCCCTCCTTTATATACTTGGACACACTGGTTACCAAAATGGATTTTCAATTTGTTTTTCAATCATTGCATGTTCAAAATTTTTTTAGATTTGATAGTGTTAAAATTTCTGCAATTCTAGAATTCAGTTACTAGACTCATATTTTGAGAAGCCTGTTATGCAGGGAGCTACAATCTCTATATAAAATTCAATTAATGCATCTTTGGAAAATTAATTTTATACTCAAGTGCCATTTATGTCACTGTTATATGTGTATGTACAATGTAGTGGGACATTTATTAAAATTATTACCATCAAAAAGGTACTATTGGAACAAAAAGTTAAAACAAAGTAGTTTATTGTAATAAGCAAATTAAATAGCTAATGAAAATTCTTCAGAATGCTTCCATTTTATTTATGCTCTTTATTTTAACTTAATTTTATTGATATATGTGATTGAAAGTTTTTATTTTTAGATATTTTCCAGTTGTTTAATCTTAGACATAACTAAAATGGGTACCCAGTGTCTGGGAGTATATCCAGACACCCTTCCCCTGGGGATTATTATATCAGGGAACCCCAGGTGCTTGCCTTCTTTCGATAGGAATGGGCATCATGACCCCGAGGCCCCCTAGTGATTTTTTCTTTCCCCATGGGGTTTACTCTCTTTAGTAAACACAGGTGACACACCCCTGGGGTACTCTAGCGATCCTTTTCTGTTTTCAACCCTTCTTGTCAATCAAAATTTTACTTCTTTAAATTTTCATGCATCTAGCTCACAGTTTTAACCTTTACTAGCTTTGCTCTCGTTAATGGACTTTGTTTGGCGCAGCATGGCCATATATGACTTTGGCACTGTTACAGATGAATCACTCATTAACATGACTCACTCATCCATTGAATTTGTCTATGACAACTGTCAATCACTTGTTCAAATGTCTAGATCTCAGTAACACCTTGTTTGGCGCAGCATGGCCGCATCTAGCTCTTGCACCATAAAACTTCATCACCACCACTTAATCTTAGACATACTTTTATGTTTTCTTTGTTGGAATTTAAAATTAATTCATTGCTGGAATTCTCATGTATAAGAATATTATAATTCTCATAATATTCTCATAGCTGAATGCTCATAAATATATATTATGTTGAAAGTGATAGAAGCCTTTCTGAATTTTTTTTGTATCATATTGAGAAACTACTAAAATTTTTATTCAGAATAAGAACTTCAGTTGTGATTTTATATATATATATATATATATCTGCAGTTTTATGTATTTAAGATTTCTACACACCTACTTTAAAAATTAACAGATTTTTATTATAATAGTGATATTAGTAGAGTGTATACAATGTAAAATTTTTCTTTAAAAAAAATTATGTTTAATCACTGTTCTTTCAGCTTGTTCTGAAATTAATTTTAGTTTTGATTCTTAACAATTTTCACTTCACTACAGTTGAAAATTGCTATTCAAAAATGTTATTAACTTAATTACATAATCAATTTGAATGAATAAATAGTTGATTGTATAATCAAAAGGCTGTGTTGAATGATATCTAAATAAATTCAACTGAAGAGCATCTTGGGGTACTGAAATTATTCTTTTTATCTTTTTTCCTTGATATTTATTTCATATATTCATCCAATATACTCGTACCAGGGGCTGACTCGCCAATATGTTAGTTAATTGTGAACTTGATGAAATAATTGTATGTGCTGCAATTATATTGTAATTAAAGTGCAGATTTATGACATCAAGTAGGAGAATTCAACTTTCAAATATTTTGTGGTGAAACTTAAATTCAGAAGTATTTATTTAGGTATTCATTTTATAACTTATGTGTGTAATTTCATTTTTCTGTGTTTTTGTTTTAATTCAATGTATAAGATTAAAGGATTTTTTTCTTGAATCTTTGAATTTATTTGCTATTTATGTGTGAATAAAATGACTAAAATCTTTAAAAATTTCAGGATTCACGTATAAAAATGTTTTGAAAGTTTCATTTTCAAAACTGCTTTTTACATCTCTTAGGCATGGAGTCTGTTAACTTATTTTTCATTAGCCATAGCTTTCTATTCAAGGTTTAATACATAATAAAAGTCATCAAGATTTTTAAGATTGAATCTCCTTTTTGCATTATCTATCTCTTATCATGAATATTCTATCAGATTTAAGCCAGGAGTTTGAATCCATTACATTACTTAATGTATGTTTTCTGTCATTATGCTGGAAATCTTAGTTAATAGTATATAGTAGGTACAGAATATCGTAGACTGATTTTTTGTTTTTCGGATAACTTTGGTACTTAAGTGAAAAGTATTTTTTTTAAATGTGTTTTGGCAAACTTTATATAAGCCTTTCTCTTTCTGTCTATTTTTTTTAGATTGCATTGTTTTTTTTTTTTTTTTTGGTGGGACAATCAACCTATCCGGCATCCCTTAAACAACGTTTTACTGAAGAAGCATCTTTGCGTTTAAATAGTTGACTTGATTAATTTCATTAGTTATTCAAGTTGCTGTTTTACCGGAATAAATAAATGAAGTCTTTATCATTCTATCGATTCAGATTGAAGTGTTTTAAGTTGACTATATCTTGGTTCATTAGAAACATGATCTTGTTTAAAATTGCAAATCCTAACATTTATTTTTTGGCATGACTCAAAATTTTGAGCAATGTCACTTTTTGAGACTCCTTTTTTCAAGTAATTGATAGTATAATTTTTGAATGTCAATAGAATATTCTTAAAGCTTTCTGATCTTCATTTAGACACTAAATAATAAGTATTACTAAAAAATTAAAAAGAAAGCATGTTTTCTTTCGAATTTTATTAAACTGCTAATAAGCCTTGTAAACTCGAAATATTTGAAATAAATGATGATATAAACATGAATCATAGACTTTTCTTAATATCAATCCCAAAAAGTAAATTTGCAGATAAAATTATGTAAAACTTCAAATCAAAAATAATTCCTACAAACAAACAATGTTTACATTGTCAAAAGACTTTAAGTGCTATCGAATATACAAGAAGGAAGTAATCTTCAATTTCTATTGTACAGTCTGAGCTGAAAATTTATTCTTTGAAAAAAAAAAAAACAGAAACCGTTTCTAAACCGGCTTGGAGACAGGAAAAATATTTCAAGGTAAAAATATTATATTGGACTGTCATTAATATATAAATCTTAATTTTTGTAGACAAGTGAAATATGTCTGGAATATCATTTGTAATTTTTTTCTACTGATAGGGGACCCCCCCCCTGGTCTGATAAAGTATTGTATCAAACAAATAAATTATTGATTTATTTCAGTTTCTCCTTTTTTTTTTTTTTTTTTTACATAAATAAATTTCTAATAGAACTTTCTTAAGAAACATAATATGAATAAATCAAAGTTGAGTTTTAAAAACTGAAATTTGTAAATTGACTTAAAGGCTGTAAAAAAATATTCCACATGAACTTTTTTAGCATTGAACAACTATAGGAGTGAAATGCTATTTGCTTTTGACATTTCTTTTTGAAATTCATGTAGATGCTTAGTTTCTGTTGTATTTGTTTCATAAATATAATGCAATTAATGCAAATGTGTGTAATTTTATTTCATTTGATTAATTTGGTATTTATGATTCTAATATTCTCAAGTTTGTCTTGATTCTATATGTGGAGAAATATTATTCACAGGCACTCATTTTGAAGTCTCAATGCTTACTTGACATTAGTTCAATGGTTAAGTGGTTTTATATTTCTTTACTTGTAAAGGAGATGCATTTTTTTTTTTTTTTTTGTCACTAAGTTATGATTGTTGAAGTGGGGAAAATGATGGAATTATTGTTAATTTTATGTGAATTTGATTATATATTTTGATTCAATCATTTCTAAAATGTTGACTCCAATTCTTTATTGAACTGGGAAACAATCAATTTAAACAGTTTCCCTATCCCTGCATTTATTCATGACTTAATCAGGATGTGAATGTTAATGAAAAGGGAATTTTTTCATGTTTTCTCAGTTTGATGTGAGGAAGATATAACATTTTAGACAGAGTGCTTAATCTACTGTGACATGTGATATCTGAATAAGATTTTTAAAATTTTAGCAATCAATACAATAACCTTTTGAAGCTTGTTAGAACCAGCATTCATTTGTTAAAGACAATTCATTATTAAATTCTAACAATTAATGAAATTGTGGAATATTTGAAATAATCTTAACATATTTTTTTCGTTTTTCTTTATTTTGAAAGTAATGAATTTAAATTTGTAAATATTTATCTTTTATCCATTAACTCCACTCATCTTCCGTTTAATACACTTTTCATTCTCTTTGTGGTTTTTTTTAATGTATTTTTAAAATTAAGGTGAAGATCTTTATGAGCTAGCTAATTGTTAGGTGTAATTTTTAAGTGTGTACATCAATAATGCTAAATATATTTTGCTTTATACATTAATGTGGGCTTTAAATATTAATTTCATTGAAATGATCTTTTGAAATTATTGAAAAATGTATGTAAGGAGGATGATTGCTGAAATTTTGTAATATCAGTTTGGAGATAAGAGATTTTTTTTTAAAAAAAAATGGTAACATCAAATAATTAATACGACAAACAGAACTTGAAAAATTAGGTTAATAGTGGTTGAAAAAGCTACACTAATCTGTAGTAAAAACTTCTTTAACTAGTATACTGATCTTGATTCTCTTAAATTATCTCTTGCTACCCAATTTTTCAAAATCATCTTACCATTGTTCTACTTGCAAGTTTATGAGATTGAATCCAATTAGTATTTATAATAAAATAGGTAATTAGTCTTATATTTATAGTCATTTAATTAGTGTTAATTATTTTTAAATTTTAGAAGTTGAATTGTTACTTTTTTAATGCTCTTAGAATTAATAATTTAATTTTTCAAATGTTTAATTTAATGGGGGGGACCCATTTCACTTGGCCTTTTCTTTTATCGACAACTTTGTAACATTTCTGTGTAGGTAATAGATGATCCATTTATATTCTTTTGTATATTTATAAATATTTTTATGAATTGTTATTCCAAAAATTTTGTATGCTGTTTTGTTGATGATTATAACTATTTAGTATGACTTTTATTTGCAAATGAAAGGTAAAGCTTTCTATGCCAGTATTAATTTCTTTTTCGATTAAAATGCCCTTTTTAAGTAAATGATATTAATTGAATTGATGCTCTAATATCTAAATCACGAATGCACATGGCAGCATAGCCATATTTGTACCATGAGCCTCAACTTTCACTCCCTCCCATGAATTAAATGACCCGTGTGGTGACCGGGAATGACAGAATAGTCCCACTGTAGCTCATGCATGTCGTAAGAGGTGACTAAAATGGGTACCTAGCATCTGGGGGTATAGCCGGGCACCCTTCCCCTGGGGATTATATCAGAGGACCTCAGGGACTTGCCTTCTTCAGGTAAGTACGGGCATCATGACCCTGAATCACCTTAGTGATATTTTTCTCTCCCATGGGGTTTATTGTCTTTGGTACACTCCGGTGATGCACTCCCAGGATACCCTAGCAATCCTTCTCTATTTACGACCCTCCTTGTCAACCACTTTTTCTTTTTTTCAACTTCACGTCTAGACCGCAGTTTAATCTTGTTTGGCACAGCATAGCCATATCTGAATCTGGCTCTTGCGCCAATAAACTTTACTTTCTCTTGTCACCCATGAATTAAATTGAAGATTGAAACTCCCCTTAAACATTTTGTTATTTGTATACTCAACACCAATTAGTGTGGGGAGAAAGTAAATTTGTTACTATTTTTGAATTATCTATGATGTAAACATTATACCCCAGGAGAAATGAAGTTGACAGACATTGTTCACTAGGAAGAGAAACATTGCTTTAAATTTTTGACTTGGGTACAATGGCATGGAATTCATTGTTTTGAAAAAATTTATCTTTTAATCCATGCATATAAAAAAAAAAAAAGTCTTGTATTCTTGTTCATGAATGTCGTAATTTGTGTTCTATATTGGAAAATTAGGATCTATATTCATGAATCATTCATTAACTTCATAAATGTTTATTTGAATACTAAGATATATTAACTGCTTAGTTTTAATTTTGTCCCACCTAAATTTTATGTCAATATCTGAACAGTAATGCTTGCATGTGTGTGTGCGTGCATTAACAAGAATGTTTTCTCTTTGCTCTTAGCCCCCAAAATTTAATCGGAATAACAATAACTCATTTCATAATTCTTTATGTAAATTTAATGCTGACTTGTTATTTACATTTACATCATTATTAAAGTAATAAAATGTGCTTACCTTAGTGTTAAAAGATTATAATTATTTAAGGAATAGTGCAGACACTATTCAAGGATTTTTTTTGTCATGTTACGTCTGAATAAAATTTATTTCCTATGTTACAATATCCTTATGGGAAGCTCATCAGAAATACTAATTATTTGTAGAATGAAAGCACTGTACTCATTTCAGTGAACTTTAGTTCAATTTCCTTACATCTTATTTTATATTTTGAACAAATTTTTTTCAAAGGTTGATAATGGTAATTTGAAAAAACGTTTTTAAAATTGTTTTGGCATGTATAAATTTTATTAAAATCTTGCTGTAAATGATGAAATATTTGAAGGGAAATATTCTGTTTTGTAGATTTATACTGGATTTATTTTGTAGATTTATATTTCAAAAACATGACATTAGCTTATAAAAAAAAATCCAAAAAATATTAAATCAATGAGTTCTCTATATAAAAACCAGTTTTCTCTTTTAAAAAATATAAAACTAGCTATTGTGCAAAATGCAAGATTGCTACATAACCATAAATGATTAGTAAAACCTAGATTATATGAATGGGCTTAAGCAGGAGTTGGCAAACTACAGCTCATGGGCCAAATCTACCCCACCATCTGTTTTTAATCAGGCCCACAAGTTAATGTTTTTACATTAAAAAATTAGTTACAACAGCACTTAACAGATCTTGATGCAAGTACAAAAGATATTTCCATGTTTCAAAATCCATATGGCTGTACAGTCAAGGAGCTTCTGTAATACCTTCAATGGGAAGTGATTGATTTGCAAAACAATATGCTACAAATGATGTTTAAATAAATGAATGTAATCCAATTCTATAAATATTTTTCGGAAGATAAATATGATAAAAAATTTAAAATCATATGCTCAGAGCATTGTATCTGTATTTGGGAATACTTACCAATGTGAATGTACATAAAATATCATTACAGGTCATTAACAGATGTCTATCTTGAAACAGCTTTACTGATAGAAAGTACTAATTTCCAACTCAAATATAAGGAAATATTATCTCGGGAAAAACAACTATAATTAATTTTATTTGTGCAAAATTTAACCAATTCCATAATACATTTATTAATAGTTGGAAATATTTTGGTAAGTATCATCAGCATGTATATATAAATATGTGTAAAAATTTCACTTTCTAATAAAGAAAATTTTTACTGTTTTTAATGTTGCTTTACGATTGGAAACAACCATGTAAAATATCTTTGAATTTGTTACCTGGCCCACCAAACCTTAACATTTTTAACTGGCCCATCAAAAGATGTTTGCCAATCCCTGTGCAAAAGTAATGAAAGTGTCAGTTGAATGTATATTGTGTTTTACATAATAAAAGGGCAGGTATACACAAAATATTCTGATATTTATTCTACTAGTTTCAGTAGTGAGAAAATAAGAATTGTGCATGTAATAATCTCTTGTTTTTTAAAATTATACTGCATGAAAGTTGGATTTTTAAAAAAAGCTGAAATTAATGATTATCATATGCAAAACTGATGTGGCTATTTAAGAGTAAAAATGCTTGAATGAAAACTTTATATTAGCCATTATATTTGCACTTTTGAAAATCTGACTATTCCTTGCCTTAGTTTTTGTTAATGCTGATGTTATTGTGCTGTCATTCTAAGAATTTGGTTTCTTTACAAAAATATACTGTTAATAATAAGCCATATTTTTAACCTTGTAAATATTAGCAAATTTTCTTTCACTCTTAGCTGAAGACTTTTAATATCGAAGGTGTTGATGGACCAGTCGAAAGTTTTTTTGATGGGGTTGTCATCTCCAAAGTTTTGAATAACATGTAAGTAAAATTTTACTTTAGTTTAGGAAAAAAAAAAAAAAAATTAAGTATGTTCTGTGCTTATAGAAAGTTACCTACAAACTTTTTTTTTTCATGTTAAGATATATATTGTAGATTTTTTGTATTAAAACTTTACCTTTATTTGGAACTGTGTTCATGTTCAAATATCTTTATTAAATGTTTTTTTCACTCAAATGTTACATTTAAATATATATTTCCAGTTTTTGGAAATAATCTTGTTTGTTAAAATAAATGCTTTGTTTTAAAATTTTAAATCGGCTAACTTTTATAAATTAAAAACATTTTATTATATTTTGTTCTGATGATTGATTTTGTAAATTGCATTTCTGTACCAGTTTTGTTATTGTTCATTTAACTAAAACAATTATTTTACAGAATAGTATTACAAATCAATATTGTATGAATGCCATAAATGTATTTAAAAAAGCTAATATTCTGATCATATTTAATCAGTCACTAAATTTTCAATATTGTGTTTATGTCAAGTGATTTCTATTTTATTGATATTTTTTAAAACATGTGAAATTTGTTTTTTCTAGTGATGGTGAATTTTTTAATGATTCATGGATATCAAAAATTAAAACTGATGCTGGTACAAATTGGCGACTAAAGGTATATTTACACTTAAATACTCACATTGTGATTTCAACTATAACTGCAATTTATTTACAGTTTTTTGTAAATGTTCTGTTTCTGACTTATATATTTTTTAACATTAACATCTTAAAAAAAAATTATAAAAGTGAATTATTTTCAAATTTGTCATAGACTGTAGTATTTATATTTTTAAAAAGTTCTTTTTTCGATACTGGCTTTCAGTTAAATTATTTCAAGATGAGATCATAGGAATTTTTGGTAAAGTTGTTGCTCACAGGAGTAAACCCAAAACTTGATTCAACTAAAGATGTGTAGTTTTAAATATTGTGGGGAAGCTTATGCACAGTTAAATCAATTTGGACCTATTAAATCCCTTCTAATCATGATTTAAAAACTAGTAATATCTTTACACAGTAATTTGTGGCTGTGGTAGCACAGTGATCGGGTTTGCGATGGTTGGCCTCGTTTCCTTCAAGTCGTAGGTTCCAGTCCTGATGCCATTTAAGACCCGTAGAATAATAGGACTGATGCGTATTAAATCAGGTGAGGCTCCAAGCCCTCATGTTGATGTGGAAGTTGGTAGTAGTGTTCTACCTCAAATGTTGTCCTCATCACTTGGCCAAGATTCAAAATAATGAAGTTTGTCACCTATAGCCCTCTTGTTTCTTCTGAGTGTGATGTCAGTAAATAATCAGTCATGCAGTAATTTTTTCTGCAACTCAATTTCACCATTTATTGAACTAAACATATTGTCAAAACTATCAATATTTTTTTCAAATTTAACATATTTCCATTTTTCATCTAAATTGGTTTATTTTTAAGTTAACTAGATTGAAAGTTTATTCTTGTGAAGTTGCACAAGAAAAAGATGGTATTCAAATTTTGCTTCCATGCATTTGAGTCCTGCACACATAAATCAAATTGACAATAAATTTTAAAAAATATCATGGAGAATATTCATCCCTCTTCTATTTTTCCTGAGTACCTAGATTTAGTGTAGAAGTTAAATATTTATTTGTATGATAAAGTATGTTAAATTTTTTTTTTACAGCGCATTACATTGGTAGAAGTCTAACCCACTATATATATTAAATACTTTTTTATTCTCTTTATGAGAAATGTATGATAGATATATACTGTCTTTTTAAAATTTTTATTTTGGCATTGTAACTGGGGAATGAACAGAGCACACATTTTTTTTTATACTTAATTTCAGATGTAAAAAAATTTTCATCCACTAATTGGGTTGAAATAAGTTAGTAACTGGTTCATTATCAAAATGGCTGTTTTAAGTATAAAACTAAAAATTCTAGTACATATATCTTGACAGGAACTCCATTTTCAAATTTTGCATTTTTATTTTGCTGATAAAATTAAGGATCACTTTGCTGATTCCATGTATGTATTATGGTTATTTATGAGAATTTTATAAATAGAATGCTAGAGAAATGAATTTTAAAATTGTACTTGCAAACATGTTAAACCATAAAAAAAATCTTTATTTGCATTTTCCTCAAACTGGGTTTTTTTTAAGATTGTGGTATGATTATTTCAATCTCTTCCACTTTATCTATAGTGTTGATATTTTCCGCATCATAAAATTAATTTATTTATTACAGTGAATTTTAGTTTTTTAAAATTAATACTTATACCTTTATTTAGCATAATATTTGTATAAAATCAATGGAAATTTGAATGATTCATTTTTATATTTTTAATAAATTCAAATTTTGTAATTATAATTATATCTAGTGTATAGAATGTTATGTTTAGAAGTCCTCTGCACATTTTTAAATATATAAATGCAGTGGATTTTATATAAGATATACTTGAAGGGTAAGTACAGGATTTTAGAAATATAAACACAGCTATCAATTATTAACCCTTTCGGTTTGGGCATACCAAATGGGCATCATTCGCGATTGTTGTTCACAGATTGTTGTCTCGCTCATGCATCACTGAAGAATGAGCTCAGGGGCCGTATGATGCGTATTCACATTATAAGGTGGAACATTTTCTAAATATATCTAGATGGCGCTCTATGTGTCCATTACTTTCAAACTGAATATAGTTTTAAGATCTTGACTTTCAGTTTGTAAACAGTCCGTCTTAATTCAGTATTTTGCTCGCCAGCTGTTGTGGGGGAGGAGGGAAAGCTTAATGTAAACAAACTGAACTCTGCTCTTTAAACTTCCATGTGATGCACATTTGCATTTCTAGTTTCTCTCTAGATGCTTTTTTTATTGGTTTTTCTTTCTTTTTAGAGTTTTACTGTATGTACTGTTTCACTTTGCATTACTTTTAGATGTATTTTGTTAATTTTCTTTTTCTTTTTGAAAACCTTGACTCCTGTTTATAATGGCAAAAAAGTGTTTATCAGAAGAATATACTCAAATGGTCAACAAGCCAATTGATGAGAATGTGATTAATTTTCTAAAAAGTTTGAAAGCAATATTTCTATTGATTCTGATTCATTTTGTCAGAGGCAGACAGTACAGGACTTTGCATTTTCTCCACTTGAGATTTACCATACTTGGTCTTCACTTTAAGTTTTATTACTTCTTGTAAATAGTCTTTCTTGTTTATTTTTTTAATAAATTTTAAAATTTATTGATGTATTTTGTGAAAACTTTTATATAAATTTTTCTGTAATTTGAAGGGAAAATATTATTAAAAACGCTAATTTTAAAATATATAACAGCTTAAGTAATAATCTAAAATGTTACCTAAAATTATAACATTAGGACAAACTTTTTTCTTGTGATTTTTTTTTTCTGAAGTTAGGCTTAACGACGCGCCCAGCCCACCCCCATGAGACAGCTCCTTTTGATTCTTCTCCAGGGAACAGTTTAAACAAAAGCATGCCATCCTGAAAGGGTTAATCTCTCAAACATAATTATTTATGTTTATAAATGTAATTTTCCCTGTGTGTGACTAAACAGATACATTAAATATGCAGATATTTCAATTTTAAAATGACATCCATTACTTTTAAAGAAAAAAAAGTGAGGATTATTTAAACTTTCATCTTCGATAAGAAAAAATGAGCTTATTGTATGGCATTTCATTTCCTTTTACAACTATTTCATAGAACTCTAAAAAAATTAAGTATTGGTTCTGCCAGACAAGTTTTAACCAGCTGAATCTCTTCCCCATTTTTCTCTAAACAAATGAGCATTTACATAGTTTAAAGGGAGAAAATGCTCATTCTCACTTTCCACTTTCTTTCTTTCTTTCTTTTTTTTTTTTTTTTTTTCTTCTTCCAAATATAATCTCAGAGTAGGAATTGAAAGTTCTTTGTCTGATAAGACTTAAACCTTAAAGCTAAAATGGTTATTTTCCTTTTGTAAAATTATTTGTATATTTTCTTTGAATTATAATTTAATGATTGTGAAATATTTTCTTAATGATTGTGAAATATTTTCAGGTTAGTAACCTGAAGAAAATTTTAAAAGGAGTATTAGATTATTATAACGAGGTAAATATGCTTTTTTCCCCCCAGTTTTTGCATTTCCTTAAGAAATATATGATCATGAACTCTTAGAATGTCTCTGATTTGTGTTCATTAATTATCTTTAAAAATTCATAAAATGTAAAAAAGAGAAACAAGTTGCAGTTACCTTGTACAATTCAAAATATTGTATCTTTGTAAATATTTTCATTTGTTACAGATTACATATTTTGATGTCAAAATTCGTAATGAAGATGTATAGAATATTTGGAAGGTCTTAAAATTTTTTGGAAATGTTATATTTTTGTATAAATATGATTCCCTAAAGCATTCAATTCTAGTTAATTCTTCTGTTTTAGTTGAAATACAGTTTTTAGAATTATCACTATAAAAAAAGTTCTAGGTTGTGAAAGTAAAATGTTCTGTTACTTTTTTATTAAAACAAGATCGCTTCTGCAAATGTTATTGTTAAAAATGAAATCGATTATTAACTTGATGTGAACTTTTTTTGACTGATTTTTAGAATAGGAATCATTAGATTTTGCTGTTTATTAAACTTCCTTTTCTGCAAGTATCCATTAGTTTTGAAAAGTAGCAGCTTTTATATATAAAAAAAAAATTATTAATTTTTCACTCATGCAAAATTATACATGCATGTTTTATGCTAGTGCAATTAAATACATTTGTTTCCCACCAGTTATTATTTTTTTTTTATGTATGCACTTTCTGTAGTAGTACAGAGAAATAATGAAACCTGTAAATATATTTTCTCTTTAACTGTAGGTTTTGGGACAACAAATTACAGGCTTCAGAATGCCAGATGTTGCTGCATTAGGTGAAAAGAACGATATTGAAGAACTTGGCCGACTTTTGCAACTTGTATTAGGTTGTGCTGTGAACTGTGCTCAGAAACATCGTAAGTCAAATGCTGTACAAAGTTTACTAGCTTTTATAAAACATCACTACATATTCAATTTAAATTTAAAAAAATGCTTGTATTACAAAAGCAAAATTATGTATTTGTTAAAGAACAGTTTTTAATTTTTCGGGTTCTAGAATTTTTTTACTGATCATTTTGTATTAAAAAGGTCTTCCAATTTTTTTGGCAAATAAACTTTTTCAAAAATATATTTATAATAAAGAATTTGTTAAATATATTGTAATTTTTGACTGAGTCTTCAAAGTGAAACACAACAGTAATTTTCTTTTCTCTTTCTTTTTTAATCAGTTATTGAATTTAATGCTGATATTGTTAAAATTAACCTCAAGAATTTATTTAGCATATAACATTTTTTTAAAAGCTTCTTTTCTTTGATGTTTTCAATTTTTTAAATACTTTATTTTATATATAAAAATACAGGTTAGAATTTCAAATGTCAGACATGCTTGGTTTGTGATCATTTAATCCACTAAGTGTTTTTTTCCCCTTCTTTTATATATTTTATATTTTGATTTCACAAATATTTTCCAGTTAAAAATTTTATTTATAAAAAATTTTTTCAAATAAGAGTTCTCATAATTTTGTTGAGTTAACCTTTTTGAAAAATTTTATGTACATTAAATAATTAGTTTCTATATAATCACTCTTGATGTATGTTGAATAATGCAAATAAAAACTTGCTTTCTTTAATCTAACTTAAATTATAGCAAATACTTTAATGTTAATATTTTTATGCAGAATATATTGAAGCTTTAATGGGATTAGAAGAAAACATTCAGCACGACGTTATGAATGCTATACAAGAGGTAACTCTTTTTTATTAGTAAGGGCTTATGGCTCAATAGTTTTACCTCAAATTTTAATATCTCTAATTATTTTTAATTTCTCCCCCATCTTTTGGTTTATGCATTATGATTTTTATTTTTCAAATTTAAGAAAATATTTATTGATAATTTTTTCCCCCTAGGTAGCATAAATTGATTTAGTTTCATCTAATATAAACTCAGTAACATTATTCAGTAATTATTCAGTAATAATTACTGAAGTTCAAAAAGACATGGAGAAAATACAAATAATTGGTATAGTGCATTTGTTAATAAATTCTTGCAATATTTTTCTCCTTGCATTTGCATTTTTTGGGCACAATTTTATGTCCTTTCCTTTTCAAATTTGCTCAGATTGTTCTAAATTTCCTATTTTTTTGCAGCCTGTATTTTAAAATTATCCCTAATTAAAGGGTCATACTGCACTGTTGCTAAATCAAAAATCTAACATCTTGTATGAATGTACTATTTCTTTATTTCATTTCAAATTCCTGATGTATCAGACTGATGCTTTAACACATCTTATTTATGAACACTCTTTTTGTAAGCTGTTTTTCAGGTTGTGTAAGCAATTGGTCAAACTTATATATTTTGAATACAAATATGTCGTGGGCTAAGTTTCTAAAGTCTGAAGCAGAATGCATGATAACTGTATGACTCAGCTTTTTGACTTGAAAATATCATCTTTCAAGATAACAGTACAGCTTTATATGAATGTTTTAATTGTTCTTTTGGAGTTCTGCTGCTTTTAAAATTGTCTCTTTTCTTGTATTTAGTTATTGATTGATTACAATGCACATTAAAATTATTAAATTTGAGGAAATTTTCAGGTGTAGATCGCATTTATGTAAGGTTAGTTTCTTCAGAACATATTTTATCTCAATATTTGAATGTTGATACAAGCTTTTTAGAATCTTTGCCACTATAGAGTGGCTTTTTATTTCCAATTGAATCAATGTTAATAAAGCTAAGTTAGTTTATTTCAATAGGGATCTTTTATTTATATGTATTTGTAATTAACCATGATTTAACTGACTATTTCTGCCATTATATGTATTTAACGTTTTTGTATCTAGTAACGTTTTCGTCTTTGCGAAAAAAGTTCGGAAATACATGATAAATATTAGCAAAAAAACTTGCTCTCTCATTTCTGTCTCGAGGAATATAAAAAAAAAAAACTATATTTTCTTTTGAAACTTTAAAAAACAAACAAAAAATGTTTAATGCAAGATATTGTACTAGCTGTTATTTTTTAATGTGAACTTCTCTATGAATCATAATACTTTGTAAGAAAGTGAAAATATGTTTTGTAGCTTCTATACTTTTTATTAGACTGCAAAATTTGCTAATATAAAATGAGTTTGGGATAGATCTGAACAAGTATTTTTTAAAACAAATTTTTTATACATATAAACAAAATAAATTTTAAGGGAGGAATCTGATGAATAATAAGTATTATATCTATGTTTTCAATGTAAATTTATGTGTACACTATCAGTTAAACTTAATTTTCTGGGAAAAAGGGTATTCTTTGATTTAAAACATTGTTGATCATAATTTTTCAGGTTAGACACCAGTGAAAGTGTCTTCTGTATTTCTACTTTAAGTTTGGAATAGGTTCTTTCAGTTTTACTGTTTTGCTTACCATTTGGTCATGCAATTTGATTCTTGAAAGAACTACATGCAAATTAGGTTTCAATTATTTTAATTGGCTAAATTACAGTAAACAGATATTAAATTGTTTGCGATTGTATAACTTTATAATATTATGTGCTCATGAAGAATTTTATATTCTACAAATATTGTTTTTGAATTATGATTTTTGTTAGAGTATGATAATTTGTGTTCATTATATAAATCTTTCAAGTATTTTGAAAGTATGATATTATAATATTTATGTAATTTATATATATTATATAATGTGTTGCATTATTGCACTCATTACATGGATACATACACTGCAAATCATAATTTATATAATTAAACAATGTTTATTTTTTTAATCTATTAATGTTTAATTTTTTGTACTTAATAATGAAATGTTTCCAATACTGTTATAATTTATCTTGATTTAAAAAAGGGGGATTTTTATATATATTGACCACTTTTTGCATTGTATTAAATATGATTATTAAAAATGCATCATCGATATTGCATCAAGATTGAATAAGATAGCAGCAAATAATGCATTTCTGTAATAAAAATTGTTGAATTTTTGCCGATATGAGCATTTGATTGTAATATATTCTTGAAACTTTTTTTGTGTTGTAAAGAAATTCATTTACAAAAATTATTATTTTAAAATATACTTTACAGAAAAAATAGTTGATATGTAAAAGTTTTATTTTGTCTTTGCAAAATAACATTTTCATGCTTCTAATTCTAATATGATTAAGAATATAAAAGATAAAATATTTTTTCCAATTGTTTACATAACATTTATCCTTGTAAGCAGCACTGAAATCTTAATTGTCTCCTGCATTAAAACATTGCATTACTTTTGCAGTTAATGACTACAGAACTTCCTGCTCCTACTTATCAATCAGAAACATATGTGGATTTGAATAATCAATTAAAAGGTTTAACTGAAGATTTGCATACTACAAAAGAATCTAAAGAACAGATTACACAACGGTGTCATGAACTTGATATGCAAGTGAGTAGATTTTTACTGAATTCTTTTTATTTTAAATTTCTGAAGACAGAATATTACTTTAGATTTTTACAAAATTTCATTGTTTTATTCAAAATCTAGAATTATATATCCAAAAAGACAAACAATAAGAATGCCTGTACACTGCATTATGTTTCTAATAATATGAGGTTTGCAAACTTTTGATAACTATTTGTTATGAATTGCATCTTTCTAATGTAAATTATGTATTATATGAAATACTTAATTGGAATAATTTTTAAATATGTATAATTAAGTCTTGGGGAAAGGGCTATGTTCAAATTCATAAAGGAAACTAAAAATATTTTTAACTTCGATAAAATTAAATCAGAACAATATAATTAACCTGTGCAATTAAAATGTCCATTAATTTATTGACTGTGCTCAAGTAGAATTGCATTAATATTTTTTCATTAGATAAGATGTGGATAAGAACTCCGAAAGTATAAGTAAATTTTCATTTCATTTTTATACCAACATCTTTAGCACTGCAATGAAATTTAGTTATGATGCATAGAAATCTTGAATGTGATTAATGCACCTTTAGATAAGATTTTACTAACGAATCAAAGCAAAATTAATTTACTTCTTTAAAATATTTAAATAAGGCTGTATGAATTATTTCTTTTTAGTGTGGAGGAGGAGTGTGTGTGTAAATATATTAATCACACTGCCTAGAAACATTGGCTGACAAAAAATAGCTTAAAATTTTTTAGCTATGTTTGTTGATTTTTTTTTAAATATATGTATTTTATATACTGCATTTAAACATACATGTATCCTATATGTATAGTAAATTCTCATGTTTTTACAATTCACTCATTGTTATGTGCATTTTAAACAGGTTGCTGTTCTTCTTGAAGAAAAGAATAGTTTGTTATCAGAAAATGAAAAACTTTTAGAGAGACTTAATCATATTGAAAGTTTTGAAGATCCTAGGTATGTTTGCTTGGATTTCTTAAATTGGAAGAGCATTTTAGAATTATTTTATATACATTAATCCCTCTGTACTGTGGCATTCCACATTTCCTACCCTGTTAGTTACTTATTTTTACAGACTGACAAGTCATAAAGAATTATTTTATGTACAGTACATTTTGTGTAATTTTGTATGTTTAACACTTTATTTACATGTACTGTATTTAATTTAATGCAATAATACTTAGTTTTTGTTTAAATGCTTTATTTGTGATTTTCTAGTAATCTGGCTTTGTTTTCATCCAATATGCGCTGGATTACCAAGCGAGTATTGTATTTTTTATTGGAATTCACATCCTACTAATTGGGGTAATAAATAATGTCATTAGTTTTCAAGAGATGTGAAAAATCGGGGTGGGTTTTTTTTTTTTTTTTTTTTCCTCCCCATTTTAGTTTTCCTAAGTAATGGAAATATGTAAATAAATGTAATAAAATGTTAAAAATTGTAGTCGTCTTTTTTAAAAACAATTCTTTTTTTTTATTTATTTATTCTGCATTAATTTTACAATTTTATTCATTATCATAAAGACAAATTTAATCACACCCTGACCTGGTGTTTCATGTTGAAATTGAAGTGTATGAATAGAGCTGTTGTTAAAATTGTTTAAATTTTTTTTCCAATCATGTGCAAAATGAAATGAATAGTTATATGGATTATAGTTTGACAACATGTAAATCATTAAAAATGTTCTTATTCCATTCCATGATGGGCATATGGGAAATTTATCTTGTGTGCTGTGGTTTAATTTTTAAAAGCTTTTTGTTTAAAGCTTAAAATTAGACCATATTATTTATCATTTAAAATGTAACTAGATTTCTAAATGCTAATTGGTGGATTTTTACTTTATCACATTTTTAAAAGGTGATATACTCCAGACATTTATATTGTTCAAAGCAATATGTTTGTAATTTTATATAACCATGATTAAATTCAATCCTGTTTATATAAAAGTACTGATTTTTCATAATTGATTCTGTCTATGATAGTGAGGAGAAAATATTTTGTGCTATATAATTAGCTACTCTACTTCTAGTTAAGTGAAATTATTTATTTCTTATATATATTTAGCTACCAGAACAATATGAGTATCTGTTAAATTCTAAGTTTAACTTTTTTTTTTTTTTTTTTTTTTTTTTTGCAGTACACTTGCTGGGAAAAGATTTCAACAGATGACTCAGAAACTGGAATTAATGCAAGATGAGCTTTTTAAACTGGAAACGGGTACGTATATGTCATACAAATATTAGATCAATTTTCTTTTTAAATATTGTCATCAGGAATATGGAATTTTAAAATTATTTTCATCATAATTTTATACATGGTATTTAAATATAAGTAATTAGTTACAAGCTATGCAAAATATCAAATTAAATTGAAAGTGGGATTTATTATGCATTACTCAAGAAACGATTTGAGATGTTCAGCCATGAAGTTAATTAGTTGATAAAATTTATGCAAGCATTTTATGTTATGAATTTCTATATATATAATGTTCACTATATCTGGCTTTTTCATATTGATATAAAACATCTTTTCTGTATCAATAAATGATGGAACTTTAATTGATTCACTAGTTATATGCAATTGGTGTGTATATAATCAATCTAGCATTGTGGGATATTCCTTTTTTTTTCTCTCTCTCTCTCTCTCTTCGTAATTATATGTATGGTGGAACGTTTTTAAAGAAATTTTTTAAAGCTAGAAGCTTCAAGTTATAAAATTAACACAAGCTTTTTCCCCATATGTGAATCGCAACATTGTACTGGGTCACAAAAAAAATTTGCCATATCGTTCATCTTCTTTTTGTGTTGTCATAACTCGTTAAGTATTGATGTATGTTTTTGTGATGTTTTCAATTTTTTGAATAATCTAAATTTGACCTTTCAAGTTAACAATGTAACTGTTGTTTTTTTTTTAAATGCAAAAGGTTGTAGCTGCTATAAATAAATTCAATTTGTAGTCAGATTGTGCAGACACTGGTTCTTATAATAGAATTGCAGAATAAATATAGTACGAGTTCATTGCTGGATGAGATTTCAGCTATCAAGCAATTTGTTAGGTGTGTAGACAGATTTTGAGGAATATTTCCTCATTCAACAGCAACTAAGAATAGATAAGGAATCCATTTACTGTTAATGTGGAATCTGAAACAGAATTGCTGGATTCAGGTGTTGAATCTGTAATTGAACTGTTGGACAGCGTATAACTTAAAGACAAATACAAGTTAGTACCACTGAATTTTTAGCTGTTGTCAAGCATACCCAGTTTTAGCAGAAAAGCTGTAAAATTTCTGATGCCTTTGGTCACAATCTGTAAGCATAAAGCAGTATTTTCAACACTGGGTTTTTTTTTTTTTTTTTTTTTTTTTTTAAGTAAAGAAACTGGTTAGAAATTGAATCAGATCTTAGAATCAATGTAGGATTTTTCTCTCCAAATGTCATATTTTTAGTTTGCAAGAAACAGCTTCACACTTCTCATAAATGATTTGATCTTATTAAAATTTCTTTTCTGAAAACATTATTATAATAATTTCATATAAGCATTTGTTTAAGTACTTAAGAATTACATTGATTTGTCTAAATGATTCTTTTTACCTACAGATCTCTTATCTTTTAGTAGGTCATGAAAAAAAAGTTTGTAAAAGACTTTTTATGTAAAGATATATTAGTGGTACTCATCGTATATCCCCTTTTATTTAATTATGTTTTGGAGGTAAAGGGCATATAATTATCCATCTTAACCAAACTTATGGAAATGTTTTATTACCCTCAGAAAGAAAATTTAATGAAAAATATATTGTGCATCAGTAATTTTTCTTATTTGATTTTATAATACTGATGGTAAGAGTATCATATCTTGCTTATCTGTATTTGTATGAGTATTTTACTTTGTTTAAAGATGTGCATTTTTTTCTTTCCTATCTTAGGTAGAGATGAATTGAAAGCTAAAGTTGAAAATCAAGTTAGAGAAATTCTAGAACTTCAGCAAAAAGTCTGTATTTATTGTGTAATTTTATCTTTTATACATAAATGAATTTGTAATTTTTTAGTGGTATTTGTTGAATAATATATTTTTTATGTGACACTACATTCTAATGTTTATTGAGAAAAGAAACATCTTTGTACAGTGAATTAATGTTTGATTTTCATTGGTCACATAAATACTAAATATTAAATTTCAGAAGTTGTTTCTAATTTAAAAGTATTTTAGCTTTCAATGCCTTTTCTAAGCCATCAAACTTGATTTTAATATTTTATAAGAATATTATCTTTTAATTTTAATTTATCTTTTTGAACATGAAAAAATTGTTCAGCATTTGAAGATATTGTAGATTTATATTATCTCGGTTTATATTGTATCTACTAAAATAAAATTGATTTTGAATCATTTAGACTTTATTTTTTGGTATTTATCATTTTAAAAGCAACTTGAATTATTTTAAAATTCATATAGAATGAAGAATTGCAGCGACTTGCTGAAGAATCGCAATCAATGAAAGATGAATTAGATGTCCTTAGGCACACATCGGATAAAGTTGTGAGTATAAATTTTTATATAATGTAAATTTTGATGAAAATGTGCATAACCTTAAACTAAAATTATTTCATAAATAATGCAATTTTAAACAGTTATGGTGAAAAATGTTAAACGAAAAGCATTAAAAATTGTTCCTTGAGTTACATAATTATAAAAATAAGAATTTCTGCTAATACAATTATTTCACATTCATTGCTTTGAAATTAAATTTAGTATTGATATGTTAAACAGATGCCTGACCTTATATGTCTTAGTTGCTGTATTTAAAAGTTAAACTTAAGGATGATATTAAATCAGAGATCTTATAAATTTTTAATTATGTAGATTACCAATTCCTAAAAGATAAGGTTTGTATACAGTTATATCTTCATGAAAACAGTTTAGGTTTTAAAACTCCTGTTGGTAAAAAGAAGTTGAACCAAGTAAATTGTATTTTGAAATATTATGACTTGATGTTATTAAAGTTAGCCAACAAAATCTCTTAATTCTATATTAATATACTTTTATACACTTCTTCATTGTTACCTGAAATATTCTATGACTAACATTTTAATTTGAACAGTTTGTTAATTTAATTACTTTGTTCATTAATTTCATTTATCTTTTTAAAAATGCTTCTTAATCTCCATCAATATCCCTCTATTATAAAATTTGTATTTATCTCAATTCTCCCCCATCATGACTTTTTGTATTACATTGAAGTTTTAAATTACAAAAGCTTTTTTTTTTTTATTTGCATTATATAAATTTGAAAAATCACTGACTCATGTCATGTTTTATGACTTATATTTCTTAGAGTTAAAACTATGACTACATTCTTAAAATTGTTTTTAATGTTTTGGTATTTCAAATTATGAGTAAATTACTCTAAATTAATTGCAATATAATGTAAACTAGGCATTTTGTTTTTAAGTGAATTCTTTTTAATGATATGTTATTGAATTCTTTTAATAGATGAGGATTTTAAAATAAATTTTATATATTTTTTATTATGTGCTAACAAATGAAGCAAGGAGTTAAAATTTCACAATTGTTTTAGAAATAAGCCATTTCTAGTGTTTGCAAGTATATAACATTCTTGAGCTTCTAAGTTTCAATGTATTCCAAGCTTTTTTATATGCTTTATTAATTTTCAGAATGTATATGAAGCTACCATTGAATCATATAAAAAGAAATTAGGTGAGTAATTTTAATTATTGGTATGCATTTTCAGTTTTGCAAAACAAACTTCGCAATTCTAGTGGATATTTTTTTACATGAAGAAGTATAAGTTTTGTTTATGTATGAATGCAGACTTTAAACTCTTAAATAGCAAAATTGTATATGTGATAGAACTTTTGATTTGAATAGGTTATCACAGAAACTTTATTTTCTTGTTTCAAAAGATTTTTTCGGTAATTCTCAGTCCTATAAATTATGCTATTCAAATTCCTAAGAATTACATTGAAAACTCTTAAACACTTGTTTAAAATGGAAATAAAAATGTAGAACCTGCATATTAAACTAAATCATCTCTTCAACAATAGGAAATTTTTAATTTTTTTAAACCTTATTTCAAATATATCCTATCTGGTTCATTAGTAAGCAAAATGACTTTCTTTTACATCATGTAAATAAAATTAATTTAGTTCATGTATACTTTTTGAAATTGCTTTAAGAACTTAGACAATCATATTTTTTTATTGCTCATATTTTTTTTTTTTTTTTTTTTTTTTTTAAAAAAAGAATATTGTAAAGTTTAATGGTTTAGCATTGATTAATCTTATCTTATTAACACATTTGACAGTGGGAAATTCAAAAACAGCATTTTTTACCCTTTTTTTGAAAATTACATGTTTGAAAATACAAATGAATTTATAATTTGTGCAGAAATTTGATTTCCCATTATCAGTTGGGCATTTTTTCATTATCCATTCTTTCCTTTTACTTTAAGGTTGCTAATTTTATTTAAATGCATAATTTAAAATTTTTGGCATGTTTTTGCATTCCATCCAATTTTTAATTGGGTATTGACAATCTACTGTGTACAATATGTAAATAAATTGTTTTAAATGTTTATTTATGTCTTGAGGTGTGTCTTATAAATCAGCTTTTGTCAAGAATTTGATAAATAAAAGTTTCCTTTACATTAAAAGGGTGGTTACTCTGGGACTTAAATGGTATAAATATATTAATTTTAGATATTGCATGGGACATATCTGTTGACACTCCATCTTTTTCATTTTAAAATAACTTGAAATGATTTAATTTACTGTATGGAGCATTAATATTTGTTTTCTTTAATAACTGATTTTTCAGTGACAGATTTAAGCAGCTATTTTGAGTTTGATTGAATTATTCTATGAAATTCATCACATATTGTGAGGGAAAATGTTTTTATGGAGTCAAAAACTGTACCTTTTTTAATTTGTCCATTTTTTTTTATGGTAATTGAAACTAGGTGAAATATAAAGTTTTGTAGTTAATTTTTTTTTAATTATTGCTTAAATTCTTTTCGTACATTGCATGCAGAATTTATGAATGAAAGAAAAATTATTTCTGTTATGTTTTGGTTTTATACCTGTTCTTCAGTTTTAAAAGAAAATATACTTTTGTATAATATGAACTTTCAACTTTATATATAAACAGATATTTTTCATTTTTTAAAATTCAATATGTTTTTAAAATTGTAAAATTCTGACATCCAAATTTTAGGTCAAACTCTTTAACTCTATTGTTGACGTCTTGTATATCAGAAATTTATCTATATTGATGTGTTGAGAAAATTGGAAGTACCATCTTTTGGCTGTTGTTCCTGCCATCCAAAATCTTGATTCAAATTTGCTAGAATCATTACTACTGTAACTCTAATGTGTAATAAATCCAACTTAAAGTTTTAAAACTATTATAATTCTTGTAATACTATTTGTATCACTTATGAGTTCTAGAGTAATCTACACTAGTGTGTAAAATTTAAGCAACTTCTCAGATTGAGCTGTAATTTCCAAAAAATCAACTGCTATAATTCCCAAAATGGGCGACATGAAATTCACTACAGAGACACTATGTAGCATTGAAAAGTTTATGAAAGCATGGTAACAAAAAATAAATTATATGCATACATTATGAAATAAAATAAAGGCATTTTGGAGAGAATGGTATTAGTAAGAAATTGTCTGGCTGTGAGGAAGAACAACAAACCAAAGTTCCTTAGTAAGGGATTTGACCTCCCCTAACAACAGTGATTGCACCGTCTTTTCATACTCAGTACTAAATTATCCAGCAGTTTTAGAGGCAAGAGTTGCCACTCTTCAAGAAGTATCTGTTTCAGCTGTTTGGTGTTATTCAGGGGAATATTCTTTCTACCAGGCATCTTCCTAAAGCATCCCACACATGCTCAATTGGATTTAAATCTGGGAAGTATGCTGTCCAATCCATCCAGTTGAGATCCTGTGTGGACGCGTTTTTTCATCTACAAAAGTAAAAAGTCTGGACCAATAGCACCATGGAGCAGACTCATGTGGTAGAATACTTTCATTGAAATAATGATCACCAGGAAGTGAGCCGCTGTCAAAAACATGGAGCTTCATTTGTCCATTCAATATAATGCCTCCCCACACAAACACACCAGAACTTCCCCAACAGTCTCTTTTCTGATGTTTGTGGGATGAAACTTTGTCCTTCCCTCCCTCTATATCAACTGGCACTGATAATTGTTGCTCAGACTAAAACTACTTTCATCATTAAACAGAACATGACTCTATTGATGAGATGTCCAGTCTGTGTTCTTGATACCACTGTAAATAGTGCTGTCAATGTGTCGTTAATGGTATGCAGTGTTCAAGACAACGGGTAAATAGGCCACCTTTATACACACGTCTGGTCGTAGTAAAGCATGGTATCTGTCATCTGATTCCCATATCCAGCTTCTGAGCAATGTAGCTTGATCTCTGGTTCTGGTCTTTTTCGCCTACAGAACAATGAACCTGTCATCACTTGCTATAGTTTTCCTCTGTCGACCATCCCCAACCTTCCTCATAGCTGTACCTATCATTTAGAAGGCTTTCCAGCTCTTGAAACTGCACTTTTGTCAATTCCAAACTCTTGTGCAAAGCTCATCCTACTACACCTCTTTTTGAGCTTACCAATCATTCTTCCATGTGTAAAAGCATCCCTGTGGTTTCTTGTAACCAAAATGTACTTATGATTTCATTTTCATATGCATTGAATGTCTGGAAATTTCCTTCCTTCTTTTTAAGATTCCTTGTCACTGAGTGTATGCATTCCATGCATTTGTGTGCAATGACGTCCCCTCTGATGTGATATTGCTGTTATTTGTGTATGCATCACCTTTCTACTGAACTGTACTGGTCACAAAAAACCCTTTTCAGCCATTTCATAGTTGTATGTTAAAAAATTTGTTTGTTGCTTAAGTTTAGCACACTAGTGTAGTTTGACTCAAGAGAGGGAAAAGTTATAAATCAAATCATTTAAGTCCTAGAATGTCTTTTCTGGGAAAATATAGTTAAATATTTTTTCCTAGTACATCTTCTATGCTATCCCTCATTTATTTCCTTTAAACCTCTGGCTTACTAACTTGAATGTTGATTTTCTCTTGAAGCTCTCTGAAATGTTATGTTTTCTTTTAGAGGATATGAGTGATTTGAAACGACAAGTAAAAATGTTGGAGGGAAAGAACACTCATTATATGCAGCAGTGTATGGAATTGGAAGAAGTATGATTTCAGAATTTTAATTTTCAATTTTCTTTTGAAGACTATTTTTATTGCTTTTTTTAATATATTTTCTAGTAAGCTACAATATTGCCTTCCCTTTAAAAGTTACCAATGCATAACAAAATTTGAATAATTATACCTAATTAGAATGAACATATTGAATATTTTGTTTTCTCATTAAATTCATAATAACTGTTCATCATAGCTTATAATTAGAGAAATAATTTAAACAGAGTTTTGTATAATCTTTTTTGTTAGACTATTGGTTGTCAATCAATATCATGTCTTCAAAGAATGTACTATAGCCAAATTTAATGTGGTTCAATAAAACTCATGGATATTACATTTTATGACCTTAATATAAATCACTTTAGAGTAACGACCATCTTATTATGTTAAGAATTATATTCTCACAGCTTGATGATTCTTATAAATCTTGGAAAGGACAACCTAGCATGATTTGTAATTACCAATTTTGTTTTTCTCGAACAGAATAAAATACTTTATTTACGGAAGAATATTTGAATTTTAACATTCTTTGTTTATTACATTCTCATTTTTTTCAGTGTTTTGCATTGTTTCTAATTTGTACTGTCAAAAATAATTAAAAACATTTTGTAATTTTCATTGCAATTGGTTAAAATTGTATTGCTGTTAATAGCTAAAAAGTAATCAAATTATGGTGTCAATGGATTAATTAACTTCTGAAACAGAATTTTTCCATAATGGAATTAAAAAATAATTATTAAATTGAGAATGGTCTAAATAGCCTGGGTTCAACCCCTCTTTTAAAAAAAATTCCTTTAATTGAAGAGGCTAGCTTCAAAGTCCTTACAAATTTTCAGTTATCTAAATTTCAAGCAAATGCTTAAAAGCATGGTTCTTACCAGTTGTCTCCAAATCCTGATTGAGAGATACTATGAAAGAAACTAAATCAATACTGGTGATGTCAGGACTTCTTCCACAACTTTGAGATCTGCCATTTGCTCATTAAATGTGTTAAGCGTGTTGTCCTGCACAAAGCCAAAGATTCCTCCAGAAGTTTGAATATCTACTCAAATGTGCAAATTGTGAAGTTGAGAATGCGGAGTTTTGGTACCAATGCTCTTGCCTACCCAAGAGGAAAAATTCTATCTTGGCAGAGAAATCTGCAGTGTAAAATTAACAAATTCGCAGTTCCCTCATTCTGCACCACTGCTAATAAAAAAGCCATTATCAGGCATAAGTGTTCTCTTCATTAGTTATCGTACTACTGCCTCTCCAAATGTCTTTTTAGCTTGGGGTTTTGGGGAATCGCTCCTTTCTGCCTGGTGTCTGCAGAGGATGAATATGTCTCCATAATTTTTGAGACTTGCATCTTGATCAAGCACTGCTCTAACCTGCAGACTTTACCCTCTCATTAACACATTACTTTTATATAAAGATAAAAAAAAAATCAGTTGCTACTTCAACTTTACTCAATAAAACCATTGCGATATATCTCTTTACTGAAAACAAAATTATATTCCAATATAGTTCCTATCCCCACATTTCGATGGATTGACATTGCAGCCAGCAAAATTAGGCTAAATAATTATCCTCCCATTTGCGTTATTAGGTCAAAATGTAAATATATTTGGAAATCTAAATGCAGAGTCCATTAGGACTGGAACAACACTAGATCAAAGTCTTAGATTTCAGACCCATGTTCTGAAGGTAACATTTCTGCAGAGATAATATAATAGTTGAATCATGAAAAAGACTCCCAAAATCCGGGGTTGCCTTATAGAACAGATGCAAAAAAAATTATGTTGATATCTATGTAAATTAAAACCTTTATAAAATATAACAAATCGCATGATTTTAAATGCATTACAGAGTAAAATCCTTGCATTCATCATCTAAGGCAAATGGCTCCTCATGTTTATCCTTACTTTTGTTGTTGACAGGCTCGTCATATGGGTCCCATTCTTTACCTAGCAAATCGATGTCTGCTTCTACTTCAAATCTCGTAACAAATCAGGTTCATTGCTACCTTAATATTAGAAATCTCTCACTTTTTGAAGGATTTTGTCACTTCCCCCATATTTTGATTACAAAATCTTGCAGCATATGAATTGATCCTGGCTGCATAGCTCCACCTTTTGTATACAACTTATCACCACTCATCATCCAGTTATTTCATTGTTCACATGTGATCTTTGAATAGTTTATTCAAAGACTTGTAAGGGATGTAGCATTGAAGTTGAATCCTGAGTATAACAACAATCTTAGTATTGTTCCATGCTAAATGATTTTTAGTGTAATATTATACATAACTGCAAAACATGTCTCTCACCAACAAACTGTGTTGATTTTGTAGAGCATCTGGTCAATTCTGCCACATATTTTCCATCCATAATTTTACACCATTATTGTCCATCCATGGTTTTTTATGAAAATGTACAAAATATCTGGCAAGAATTTTATTTTGGGAATAATTTTCCTCTTCAAAATAGCCATGGGTTTTTCTTTTTAATCTTTGTTCCATCTGCCATGCATGTTAAAAACTACTGTAAACTTGTCTTTTCATGGCCTGTGCTTCTGACTTTTTTTTTTTAACTTTTTGTTTCTATGGTTCTATTGTTCATGCCTAAGTTCATCTGTGTTTCATCCATATTTCAAATATCAGACTTCGGAAAGTTACTTTATTGCCTCATACCAATAACAAATTTGTGAAAACTCATGACTGTATGGTCAAGATCTTGTAATTTTTGTTTTTTATCGTTTTATCAGATTTTTTTTTTTCTGTTCATGAATTGATTGTACCAACCTATTTTTGCTTTAAATTATTTGTCTTGTTCTGGATTGGCCTGTTCCCACATTTATCCATAAGCCCTAATCGTATTTTTTGTGGCAACATAACATCTGATTTTGTACCCATTCTACAAGGTTATTTTCTAAATATGGCCAGGGAGTATAAATCCTCTCCTTGTAAAACATTTCTTGATTGGCATTTTGTAACAGCATCTTTATTATTTCTCCAATCTCTTAACAATCCTCTCTATTACATCAAAAATCCTTGCTGCAGCACAGTTATTAATTTCTTAAGCCTTTCTTTTGACTTTTAACCTTGAAGCTTGCTTAATATTTCCTTTTCATTAGTTCCTTGATTATCTCGCCCTTAACAAATTTTACACTGATTACTTTTATGGGACAAACTGTTTGAACACATATGACATGATGAAAGATGAAATTTGCCAGAGGTTCATGCTAGTTCGTGATTCTGCAAGTGTTTATATAGGTAAGGCTACCAGTTACATGTAAATAAAATTTGTTCCAGATGATGATCATTGATCAACACTAAATTCATAGGCTATTGATAGTTTGGGGTCAGTCTTATAGGACAGATATATGCTAAAACTATGAAACCTTGAAAAAATTTATGCCTCTACGAAAATATATATTAATAATTACATGATTGTTGCAATGCAGCAATCCCAGCATTCAGGCAATTATTAATTAATATATACTTTATTTCAAGGCTTAAAGCAAGGTAAACTGTCATTTGTATGTGTGTTCTAGCTGCTTTTAAAAATACTCCCGTCAATTTTGACATCACAGTTTTAAATATTCTAACTTCAGATCATTTATTGGTCATATGCACTCTGAACTTATCTCTGTGCTATTTCTAAAGCTACCAGAACAGCTGGCAATAAATTGGCAGAATTTTTTGGCGCATGTTAAGGTTAAAACTACTTCTAATCCCAGTGTCTATGCTAAATCACAGAAATTCATAGAGGCTGTTTTGCCTTAGTTAGGCTCATTTTGAAGATAATCTCCCTCTTACGTATACCTTTTAACAGCATTTTCATGTAAAAGAGGCAGTATTCCATGTTCCCTATTTAAAGGACTGAGATCATTGCTGATACCTTCAATTTGAACCAAAAGAACGCTATGCAAAATCCAGAATTTTCTACTCGCACATGAACTAAAATCAAGATTTTTAAATGAATTGATTTGTCTTGATCTGGAATGTGCAACTTCTGAAAAAATTAAAATTTTGCATCAGTTAAATCCCAAGAAAGCTCATGGGTTGCTCTTAATTACTAATTGCATCTTAAAATATCTCCTATTTAAATTGATCCTCGTAATTAACTGTTCTTATCAACATTGTCTCGGACAGTGTAACCTAATATTAAGCTTGAGTTAAAAATAGACTTGTAAACATTAAGGCTTTTTTTCAAAGTTTCTTTCATCAAAATCATTTATGTAAAAACAATAGAACTACATTAAAGCAACTTTAGCTCTAGAAGTACAAGTGCACTATTTCACTCTTTAGTAGATAGAAAATTTACGTACAGCACAATGATGGCTGTTGTTACCATCATTGCTGTTTGTTAATTAACTCAAAGTGCAAACTTATACATATGTGATATTATTATGCAAATATTGCATCTTATTACCAATGCATGTAATAAGAATAAGTTATTTTTGGTAATTGGACACGGGAACAAACAAAAAGCATCATAATGCAACATTAACTTCACAATGGGAGTACCCATATGATGACCGGTTGTGAAAGAATAGTCCCACTGTAGCTCATGCATATGGTAAGAGGTGACTAAAATGGGTACCCAGTGTCTGGGGGTATAGCAGAGCATCCTGCCCTGGGGATTATATCAGAGGCTTGCCTTTAAGCAGATATGGACATCATGACCCCAAGACACCCCAGGGAGCTTTTTCTTTCCTATGGTGTTTACTTTCTTTGGTAAACTCTGGCAATGCAACCTGGGATACCCTAGCAATCTTTTTCTATTTTCGACCCTTCTCGTCAACCAAAATTTTACCTTTTTCTATTTTTTCACACATCTAGATCAGTTTTACATTTTACTAGCTTTATATTCTCCCACTTTGTTAGTTACAGCATGGCCACATCTATTTTTTGTGCTATTACTAATTATATCACTCAATCACTCCTTCAAAAGTCTAGATCACAGTTACACCTTGTTTGGTGCAGCATGGCCACATTTGGCTCTTGCACCATAAAACTTCTATCATCTCTACTATTCACAATGGGAAAACTATTTCTTCCAATATTGGAAACCCACTGTTGTAGTTCCTGTTGTTAAGCTTTCCAAGTAAAGTCATGATCATCATTTTTCAAAACTTGAAAATCAGGACAGACTTAAAGTGGGAAAACTGGGTATTGTTTCCTTTTTTGAATCTGATAAAAAATTTTTGTCTTCTATATTTTTCTCAAGAATGAATTGATTTTTGTAACAAAACATTTTGTTGGATGTTTTGATAAAATTCTATGTAAATGAGGTTAAAGTTATTTATAATAATTGGAATATACTCTTTAAAGTTTCAATATATAATGTTTTATCTCTGATTCACATGTTGGTTAATAAACAAAAAATACAATTAGTAGCTGTATTAGTTTCAAGCAAAAAGATTAATCTACTAATTTATCAATATTTTTGTAGGAATGTCCAGTCCTTCTCTTCCCTCTGAAGTTGGAATGGATATTATCTGCACAAAGTCAGAGTAATTTCTTATTTAGCTGTGTCAGATGCTTCCTTGGCAAATCCTTTACTTCTAATCCAATGTGAATGCCAGACTGGTGTGAATAATATCTTATGATTTATGAGGATTAGTTTTATTTCCATGTTGATGTGTCGCAACAAATGGAAACAGAAGTTGAATCTTTCAAATCCTTCTCTAATAACTAGTTTGCATGCACTATTTCCCTTTGACTTACCTATTGTAGATAAGTCTCTAGTAATCTTTTCCCATGGGATTTTATTGTCTTTGGTAAACACGGTTACTCATCCCAGGAATGGCAATCTATCTCTAATTTCAACCATCCCCCTAGTCAAATTTTAAAAAAAATTCTGCCTAGATCACTATTTTAAATAAATATTTGGTGCTGTGTTGTCAGATTTGGCTCTTACACCCCCATTAACTCAACTATCAATCTTTCGCTTACAGCATCAGTACATCAGTTATTTTTGCTTAGCATTTTGTTTTGGAACAAGTATATTTGGTTCAAAACATGGTTTGACCGATTTACAGGTACAATACATTGATCCAAATGATAGGTTATTCATAACACTATGATATGCCCACAAACCTTCAGCTACTGCCATTTTTTTTTTTTTTTCTCATCTTCAAATTTTTTTTTTCTTAATATACGATTTCACACTTTTTACTCGAAATTGCTGGGGACACAACATGCTTACATTATGAGCATTGCTCACAAACTGCTTGGAAAAAAAGTCAAACTTTATTGCTCTTCAGTTTCAGTCTAATGCTCTCACTCCACCTACTCTTACCTGTGTTACCGCGAAATTTTTCTCGGGCAAGTGTAATTCTATTTCAGTTTAATTTTGGAGCAATAGTTCCATTATTTAATTTAATTTTTTATTTTTAATTCATTAGTTTGGTGTAAAGGTAATTGGTCTAACTGTCAAAAGAATTCCTTAACTGATTTTGCCATTGAAATTGTTCTAGAGATATTCCAATTAAATCATTATTATTTGACTATCTACTAAATTAGTTCTTGCACTAAGAATCAAAACTTTACCCTTTTTTAACGTGTGAAAAGTGAATCAATAATTTAGTTTTATAAACTTGTATATGACACTGAAAACTTTCCAATTGTAACTTTTTCGCTTGTTTCCTGAACTATTCAATGTTTTTTGAACTCTAAGTGAGTTGCTAAAAATTTTGAATTTGAGTTTTATGACCAAAATGTATAAAAAATTTTGTCATGTTCCTTTTTTTGTAACAATATTTAATAATTTATATTTTTCACATTTTTTTTTGAACTTATTGGGTCTTTGGATTTGTGAAAATTATTATTTGGTTTAAAAGATTTAAAAAGTGTTACATAGAAATTTTATCATCAAATGTTTGAGACACTTATTTAACATTAGGGAACCCATTTTTTAAAAATACTCAAAATTTTGAATTTTACATTTTTTGAAATTAAAGCTTATTCATGAGAAATCTGATACAGGAAAAATGTGATATTGATAATGAGAATTCTTTATTAAAAAGTTAATTAATCCATTAACACTTTAATTTAGTTCTTTTTAAGTCTTTAAATATTGATACCAGTTTTGATCTTCTGTAATGAGAATAGCCAAAATTATTAAAGCTGACTTATTTTTTCTGTTCAAACTTATCAAATTTACTCTCTGTATACTTATTTTTGATTAATTTTTTTTCCTTGTAAATGATGTAATTTCTTTTCACCCTCTGATTGCGTGTATATTGTCTTAACATTCAAGAATGAATGGATACCAAATAATTTTTAATTGCTCTCTTGCACATTTTAAATGTGAAAATTTGAAGTTTCTTTATTCCTCGCTAATACATATGCTCCTTAAAGGAAAAAATTGGTTATGTTTAACTCTCGATGAGTTGTTTAAAATAAAGAGTTTTACTAAAATTATTTGTGAATGATAGTTTTAAGAATGCTGTAAAATGGCTCTTGTTTTTTTAGAAGATGGGTTAATTTTTGATGAGTAGATTAATAATCTAAATTTGTTACAGTCGTGTGATCTATAATCTTAGACATTTATTTGTCCTTTTTAGGAGCTAAAGAAATCTGTAATGATGAAATCTCAAATAGATATGTACAAGAAACAAGTTCAGGAATTGCAATCCAGGTTGTCTGAAGAAACGAAACGTGCTGATAAAGCAGAATTTGAAAACAAACGTTCTTTGGAGAAACTGACATCAGTTCAACAAGAAAGAGAAGTACTTTACTTTTTTCTTCCGTAAAAGGAATCCCTTATAAATTCCTTTTGTCATCTTATGTGTTGAAACTTCAAATGTTGCTCTTTTTGTGTGAACAGTAACAGATTTCAGTGTTTCTGACCATATACATCTTATATTAAATGTAGTATTGGGAGACACATGCAAAATACCGACTGGTGAAAAAACTGTAATCATTTTTATGAATATTATTATAATTAATAGCATTAATAAATAATATATATTAATATTTTAAAAAATTCTTCACTCTCATTAGGGCTTCTTATATTCATATTTTGTTCATTTATGATGTTTAGCTTAACATGATAAACGTCATGTTTTAAAATACATTTAGTAGTGTTTAAAATTACTTAATCCAAGTTTTTAGGGTGCTGAAAGGAAAGAGAATAGATGACACAATAAAATTAAAATAACTCTTTACTAATACTTTTCTAAATGGTACTTTTTACTTCTGATAAGCTCTTTTATGTGTCTTCAACCTTCAGTTTATTAAATTATTTTCATATTTACATCAGTGCTTCTTGTACTATGTCATAATTATTTGCAACAGACTTAATTTGAATTTGTGAAATTGTTTTAAATAGCTGTGCTCTTCACAGAAAAGTAAAGCTGCTAATATTTTTATCATGCCTTTTCAATTAATTTATTTTTCGAAACATGTTATGTTTTTAACTTGATTCTATTAAATACCTGTGTGCAAATGATTTGCAATAATGAATGTTTGCTTCAGTTTTTTTTTTAAAAAAAACCTCAATTAAATGCCTTGTAGTTTGCTTGGTTTCTTAAAAGAATTGACAGAGTTTGAAATTATAAGAAAGACTGTATACTAAAACTATACTACTAAGAAATTAATCTGGAAAGATGTTGAAAAATTAACTGTGATTTCAATGATCAGTAAAGAAATTATTTAAAATAAATGCCTGAAAAAAGAGAAGAAAAAAATATTTCTTCTCTTTGAAATAGAATCGGTTTATTATCATGTCACAGCATGGCCTGCTTTGGCTCTTGTGCCATAGAACCCAACAGCTACTCACTCAGTTTTTCTAGAACCTTTTGTTTATTAAGAATTTTGTGTCTTTAAAACTAAAAAATTCTCATCATAGTTACACCAGTTTTATGAAATCTAACTTCATTTATGTGTTATATTTAATCTTATTTTATAAGATAAAATACAGGCTTTGCTGCCTGCTGCTTGAGCAGATATTTTTGTGCATGGGGTATTCAATCTTTTTTAAATTATGCATTGTATTTAAGTGTTTTTTTTTTTTTTTTTTATTTATTTATTTTTTTTTTTTCAGGAATAAGTGTAGGTGACCCAACAAAATTTGTTGGTTTCATTTCCTATTAACAAAGTATAATTCTTTGTAAAAAAAAAAACTTTTTTTCTTGATTATGTAAACTGTAACAAAGGTGTTTTAAGTTTAAGGGTTTAATGTATTAAGTTTATACAATTTGAATGATAGCTTCATTTTTTTTTATTCAATACTTTAAATAGTAATATTTTCTTGACCTCTTTTTTTTTTTTTTTTTTACTTCAGTGAAACTCTTAAAATTTTTTTGCTTATTGTTATATTTGTAGAGACTGGTGATTGAACGCAATTCATTGAAAGAAAGCTTGGAAGAATTGCGATGTATGCAGTTGCAAAAAGGTTAGTTTTATGTTGTCTAAGTCACTTGACATTTGTGTATATTTGCTGATAATTTTAATTCAGAAATGGCATTTTGAAGGAATGAATAATAACTCACATTACTTTTTATGATTCATAGACAATACTTGCTAATTAAGCACATTATATGTCTAATAAAGGTTACTTTTGGCTTGCATAGAAAGTTTATTATGGATTTATAATTGTTTATGAATTTTTAGTTATTGACTATTATTGAAATTACTATACTAAATTTTAAAAAAATTGTTACTGCTTAATATGTGTACTTAAAAAATCGTATTTGTTTGTGCTTGCATTTATCGCCCCTCTTCCATGTTTCCTTTATGCTTTTCAGAAAGTAATGATGGCAGTGGAAATGAAACGTCTATTGGAGATTCTGAACTTCTGGATGCTGTTCCACCTGAAATTAGGTTAAATTCTTAAATGGTTTTTGAATTGAATTACTTGATGCAGCTTTATTATGATTTTAATTAATCACATCATCCCTGTTTTAATTGAACATTATAAAGTTTTGTTTTATATGAAAATTTGACAATAGCTCTTTAATTTTCTTCTATTCTTAAGGATAAGTAGTATATAATAAAAATACATTATAGAGTTTTATGCATGTGTGTATAGTTTTTAAATAGTTTACTAAAGTATTTAAAATATTTTTTAAAGATGAGGGCAAAAAACTAACTCTTTGCTATAACAATTAAATTTTTACAAAACACTTCTTTTTACCCAGGGAAAAGCTTATTCGTCTTCAACATGAAAATAAGATGTTGAAAATTAACGAAGGAGCCACGCTTGATAAACAATTGACACTAACTCAGAGCATGTTAGATGATGCAAAATCAAGAATTAATGAACTAGAAACAGATAATAGGTAAGTGCTCATTCAAAGGAACATGCATTTATCTTGAGAATATTGTGTGCATCTGAAACACTCCTCAGTTTTTGTAGCTTAATGCATTTTGAGTAATGTGCCATTTGAATAAAGTATAAATGTAATTTATCTGTCATATGAAAATGTAACATTCATATTCTTCCTATTATAAATTTTTTAAACCCATTAAGGAAAAGGTTAATTAAATGAGTAATAAGTATTTTCTTGTACATAATTTCTAACTGATGCCACTTTCAAAACATTTATTTTATAACAATCAGAAGGCAGATTAAATCTGGAGGCAGTTTCCACCTACAAGTCATAAATTGAGTTTTAGATATAATAATGAATTCTTATTTAACTATATTTATTTTTGATACTTTTTTGTATTTGAAGATTTTTTAAAAATTTAATCTGACATTTATGCAGGATCAGATTTTTAAACATTCATTTTCATCATATAATGTTGTGTTAATAAGTAAAGCATGCATTTATTTATATTCTTGTGTATAAGACTTCTAATTTTGTGGGAAGTTTTTTTTTTTTTTTTTTTAAGGAATTTATTAGTTCTGTTACTAGTTGGAAAAGTTATCTTTGAAAATTGAATAAATTACTTGATATATTTTATTAATTTTTTAATACAAGTTGAAAGTGATAAACCAATATAACAATTTACTGTAGATGCCTTAAATAAAATAGAAGGGGAACAAGTATTGGAAATTATTTGCTAAATTCTGATGATAGTTCTGATGAACTATTTGTAAACTGTAAAGAATTGTTAACTTGTTATAACTAAGCAAACTTTTCTTCCAATAAGTGTTTTTTCAATCTTTAATCTATTTTGTATTAACTCAATATTTCTAAAAAACAGAAATTGGACCAAAAAAGTTGCAGCATGTGTGTATATATATATAATCAAATTTTGATTGTGTTTTGTAATTATTGTATAATATAGTTTAATAGCACTTTTTTTCACTTACCAGTTTTCAATATTATTTTAATTTTTTTCTTCATTTAAAAATTGTTTCCCACTTTATGCATCTACTTCCTCACTTTCCCATTCTATAAATCTACTTCGCCTTTAACTTTTCTCTTTTGTGTTTTTAGCGTGCACTTTCTTCTTTTAACAATCACAGCCAATACAGCATGTAATGGTATTTATCAACTCTGCTTTCGATTATTCTGAGTGCACCACAACTTGGAACAATTTCATTCTATATGTTACATTGTTTAAATGTTTCCAGTTATGGTAACAAAATTAACCTTATAAATGTTATATAAATTAATAGTATTTGTCTTATCTTCATTTTTGTATTTACTACACACAACAAAACTATGGTGACAAAGAGCATTATATTCATTTTAATTATACTCTGCACAATCTTATAATAACTTAAATGTTTTAGATTGGCTAATCGACGTATTATGGAATTAGAAAGTCAAATTGAAGATTTGCACTCCAATCAATCTGCAGCAAGTGTCCAGGAAGATTTAGAATTGAAACAAAAACTTAATTCTGCTATAAAAAGACAAAAGGAAGCTGATGCAGAAATTCAAAGCTGTAGTGTTACTATAGAATCATTAGAAAGCCAGATTGAAGCATCAGGTTTGTATGTTTCTGATGATTGAATTTTATGGCTGAGAGATTTAAATACTCGTAGCAGTATTGTATTATGTGTGATCTTTAGTTTAATCTAGCACATGTATTATTCAAGTCCGTCACATGCATCTCTTGACTGGCTTAGAAAACTTGATTGGTACTTTTCTTATCTTATTTTTTAATTTTTAATAAACACCCAATAACAATCTGGATAGAAAAAATAAGTCTTTTTATGCAGTGAAAACCTTGTCACTTGTAATTACTTTTATTCATGCAAGCTGTCAAATTCCTGTAAAAGTGTCTTGACTAAAAGACATTTTTTACAGTTAGTAGAAATCAACAACTTCAAGAATGTCTTAATAGGAAAGAGGAAGAAATGCGAGCAATGGAAGAAAGATACCGGCGGTACTTGGAAAAGGCCAAAAATGTAAGTGAACTCTTATATTTGTATGTTCTGTTATATTTATATTTGTATGTATATATCCACTGGTGTTCATAATTTTGATAACTTACACTTTTGGTTGATTATCTCTGGAAATGCAGGACAAATTTTTATGAAATAAAATAAGTATATAGGTACATTTCAAAAATACCATATAATATTAATATATATTTGAATGATGAAGTGTATGGTTCTTTAGTGCTCTGGAAAGTTTTAAAAAGGTGTAGCAATATTGGGAGAAAAAGGGTTAATTGGGAGTATAGTCCTCTCTTACAGTTTATACAACATGAATTTATGCTTGAAATGGGACATTTTTTGAGTCCCTTTAGCTGTCACTCCCACAACTCAACACTGTTTTCAGATCTTGAGAGGGGGAAAGGCAAGTTGTAATTGGCCATCTAAGAGTATCCTAAATATGGTATATAAAGTCTAAAGATCTGGCTGACAAATCTACCAGAATACTTCACTTTGAGATATTTCTCAGCCAAATGATTTGGAGGTATGTGCTTATGTCCAATTTGTCTGTGTAGATCATCGAACATCTATTTTCTGTTGTCTTTCTCTGATGTTAGAGGTAATGTAGCAGGTCCCTGATTCCCTTTAGAGAAAAGTACGTCAAGAATCGGTGATCAGGTAGAATTTGGCCTTATCAATCAATAGAATGTACTTTTTGATTCCCATTTCTTTATCTGTTCTCTGCACCATGCTACACTATTGGAAGTGTTGGTTTTACTTCTCTAGACACATGCAAATTCTCAAATTTTTGAACACTAGTGTGTGTAATATATACATATATTATACACACACTAGTGTTATGTATGTATGTCATTTCAATGAATTTTTTTGACTGTACATATATTTTAAACCTGAATTTTTTTGCATTTAAAATACCAATCTTGAACTGAAATAAATTAATTTTAATGTATTTTTATTTATTTCATATTTTAAATATAAGAATTTAAACATCAATTTAAGTTCCATGATGCTTTAATTTCTTTTAATCTAATACTTAGTAAATCAAAATGAGGTTGTGGATACTAGATTTTCAAAACGATTTGTATAGTTGTAATTTATGTATTTTATTTTTAGGTTATTAAAACTTTGGATCCCAAGAAGAATCCTTATTCTCAGTTGGACATTGTATCTTTAAAAACACAGTTGTTGGAAAAAGAAAAAATCATTTCAAATTTAGAAGTAATATTGCATTCTCTATTTTAAGTTTTCCTTTTGTCGAGGACAATATTACTTTTCTCTGTGCTGATTAATAATGTATTTGTAATGTTTAAACCTTTCTGTTTCCTATTGTACTAGTTATATTCATATAACTAGTATTAGTAGTTATATTGTACTAGTTATATTACTTTAAAACATGCTTTCATTACATTTCAGTTAAATATAATACAATAAGTTTCATCAAATATTCAACAAAAATTATTTTTAATTATATGTAGAGCTTTTCTCATATTGTACTAGTTAAATTCATATAGATATTACTTTAAAAAATGTTTTCATTCAGTATTCAGTAAATTTTTTAATTAATCTGAAAAATAGAGAACTGTTTTCAAGCATTCCGGATATTGTGAAGGAAAGAATTTTAACTTTTTTATTAGCATTTTATTATTTACAAGTGTTTTCAATAATAGTAATATATATTGAAAATGAAATTTTAGGAATGTTATCTAACTTAAAATCTTTCCCAGCCTTAACATTTTTTTTTAAATAATAAGGAATTAATGAACCCATGGTGATGGAGTGATGCCTCTTGCTTGGCTGTATTTAATAAATATGGGATCCCTTAATGATGCTTCTCTAGTTTTGATCTACCATCCTTATCCAGAAACATTTTGCAATAATTTAATAAGAATTAACTATGTAGAATTTTAATCTTTTGCACTCTATTGTCACTGTTAATGTGACTTTTGAAGTACGAAT
>BMAW01128989.1:226463-273474 GCA_019974015.1 Nephila pilipes | reverse complement strand
TGTGTGTGTGTGTAAGTATATACACATGTATATATGTGTATGTATGTATATATGTGTGTATTTATGTATATGTGTGTGTATTTATGTATATATGTGTGTATGTATGTATATATGTGTGTGTATTTATGTATATATGTGTGTGTATTTATGTATATGTTTGTGTATGTATATATGTGTGTGTGCATGTTATGTATGTGTGTATATATATGTGTGTGTGTATTTGTATGTATGTATGTATATATGTGTGTGTATGTATACATATATATATGCACGTGTTTGTATGTATATGTATGTGTGTACATGTATATATGTAAATATGTATGTTTGTGTATGTATATATACATATATGTGTGTAGATATGTGTGTGTATATGTATGTATGTGTGTATATATATGTGTTTGTATGTATGTGTGTATATATATATGTGTTTGTATGTATGTATATATGTGTATGTATATGTATGTGTGTGTATGTATGTGTGTATGCATGTGTTTGTGTATGTATATATGTATGCATGTGTGTGTATATATGTATGCATGCATGTGTGTGTATATATGTATAATGCGGGTGTGTATATGTGTATGTATGTGTTTATGTTTGTATAATTGTAAATATATATGTATGATTATATATATGGATATGTGTATATATATATGTGGGTGTAAAAATTTTTCGTATATGTATTTATATATAGGTCATATTAGACCACTGTATCCCTATTGCTGGTCTGTTAAAAAAATTATAAAACTCTTGTATAATTTTATCATACAAGCTGTATGAGCGATTAAATTGTAAATATTTTAGCTATATTTTTTTTTCTGTTTTAACATGTGATATTCTTGCTCAATACTAACTGAAATAATAAATGGTTATTAATATTTTAAATATTTAATTGTTCTAAATCATTTTCAACCTACTGATCAGAGTCAAGGGAAGTGTTGCATATGCTTGCACAGAATTGCCCATTCAGATATTGCAGTCCTAGTGATCATGGTTGCGGATTCGTGGCTTGCATTGGTTTTTGTCAAGTTGGGTTTGAACCCTGATGCCACTAAAGCCATGCCATGTAGTGTATTTGGTGCACATTAAATCTAGTTGAGGTTCCATGTCATCTTGTTAGTAAGGTGTGGATGTTTGGAGATGGAGTTAACAGCTTAGATATCTTTTTCGTCTCTTGATAAAGAGGTTCAAGTATATGCAGTCTGTCGGCAATACTCTTCGTTGTTGCTTCTCAACATGCATCAATAAAGAATCAAATATAAAACATTAAATTTAATAAATCCTTATTTATATATTTTTTGCTGATACCAGTCTGCAGAATATTTTTCCTATTTTCACTTGGTTCATTACAGGTATATTAGGTTGGGAAATGCTTTAGACTTCCGTGATGATTCCTATTCCCTAATTATGTGTAATCATTGTATTTATCCCTTGATTACTCCCCTTGACATAATTTTCTACTTTACCTGGACTTATTTTAAATATTTTTAATCATTCTCTTATTGTAATGTACTTAATTCAGGAGAAAACATATCAGTTTTTTTACATGAAATTGGTTTTTTAGGTATGTTTTTCTTGTATTTTTACTCATTTTATGTGTTTGTTACTATACCCCTGTTTTTTATTTTATCAGTTCAATATCAAAATTTTTTCACCTCCTATTTAATATATCTGTAATTGGATTCAATACTGTAACAAAACAACCAATGAATTAACCTTAAGTATTAAAAATCTTATTCTTAAAAAAAACAATTGCTTAATTTTATTTCTTTTGATAAAAATTTTGTATATATATGCACATATATTTGATACAAATGCATTTACTGTTTATGCTCACATTTCTACAAAATTTGTAATTTTTTTGTTATGAGGGGTTCAGTTTGTAATCTTGATATTTTTTTCCCTCCCTGAAAGCAACTGTAGAGTTTTAAAACTTTTTTTCCTTAATAATTTGTCAGAAAGAAGCAGATAGGACACGAGCTCTGCAAGATATGGAGGACAAAATTATAACAACAGCATTTTATAATTTAGTGAGTATGCTATGTGTAATTTTCATATTTTTTGTGTTTTGCATGATTACATTAATTTTGTTTTTCTTTGTTTTGCTCTTTGTGTTCAAATAATGCATATGTACATATTAATATATTTAATGGAATAAAATGTGAATTTTACTTTATATTCAATCTATCATTGCAATGAATGTTCTATGTAAAAAGGGTTTATTATAAAGGAAATGATTTTGATTCTGAAAACTTAACATCTACTTGGTAAAAAAATTTTTAATTTAGTTGATAGAGTTGGGGACAAACTATATGTATGTATGTATATATATATATAACACTATTTTTTTTTATTTACTTAATTTTATTTTTAATTTTAAAAAGAAAATTATCAAAATTTTTAATCAAGTGAATGCTTAAAAAAATTATGATGCTTACAAGAACAAAATGTTGAAAGTGTTTTGAGATATTTTTGTTATTAAGCAATGTTTTTTTTTTAAATGTTTATGTATTCTGATATGAAAATGTAAAGAGAATCAGCAGTACTGTGGCAAAGTTAAGGCTTTCTTCATTAGCAAATGAAATTGCTCTTGAGTTTCTCCTCACCTGCCTACTCCTTAAATCTGCTTCAAATATCCATTAGTAATTTGGCATATTAGGATCTTTTGCTGCTGTTTTCTCAGTTTGTGATACAGACTGGAATGAGAGATCGTTGAATAGTCAGTAAAAGGGAAGGTAGAGAAATGTGTATTTAATACATTAGATAATATCATTGAAAGTTTTTATTTGATGAAATAGAAAAGTTTTATGTTTATAAATCTTTTATATAATTGTTAAATTAATCAAAATACTGTTGCCATGATGACATTATTAAACTATCTTTTATTACATTGTGATGTACATAATTGATTAAATATATTTAAAAATGGAGAAATTTATATCTAAATAGTGACATGAAAAGTAAATTTAGTTTTTACATAAAATTGAAAATTGCTCTATTTAAGTTTTCTCATTAGAACCGACTCTATGCTTGCACATTGAAACTATTATCTGATTAAACTCTCTTAGCATTAAAAGTCAAGGAAGAATAGATTTACATAATATAGTTAATCTCAAGTAGATACTTTAATGAGCAGCATTTACTAGCTGAAAACTATGTAATTTAGAACAACTAAATTTTTAATGGCTCTCTTTTAAACCATGTCCTAGTGTATTTTAATGTAAAGTTTCATTTATTTCTTTCCAAAATTGAATTTTGTTTTTCTCTGACTAATTGAAAGCATTGTACTTGCATAACTTGATGTCTTTCAATTGCCAAATAACTTACAATCTTGGGAAGTATCTGCTAGTAGCCTTCTGACTATTTTTAATTTGCTTTTGTGGTGGGGGGGGTTCCCCCTGTAAACGTAAAACATATCTAATAGTCGGAATTCTTCATTTTTGTGACCTTTCATAAAATATATAACTTTTGTGAATCTCCTCTTTTGAGTCTGTTACTTTTGCCAAAGATGTTGGAACAGTTTTAAATATTGGTTTCCTTGAATACATAGTAAAATCCCAAATGACCATCTACAGATTTATCTTCAATCACTCTAATGTTTATTACTTATAATTCAGAACAACTTGCTAATTTAAAAATTATAAATAATTCTACTTCAAATGTTGTATTAATTTTTTTTCTTTGTAAGTTTTTCTCTTTTCCTCGCTATTAATTTCTTATAAAATAGGCTTGAATTTCGCATAATTCTTCAGAAACTCTGCTTTCCGAGTTATGAAGATTGAAAAAAATAGGTCCCGTCTAATAAGTGTTTCAGACATTTAACTTTATAAAGTTTTCTTTTTAATATTTTTCACAAATGACACAATATGATTGAGCATTCTAAACATTTATAAAAATCAAAAAGGCATTGTTATAATATGAATTATCTGTTTGTTATGCAGTGTTACAAATACACTTGCACAAAAAGTGAATTGCAATATACCAAAATTTAATCAAATATTTCCTATAATTTAGGAGACATTTGGTAAAGCAATTGAGATTCCCTATGTTAGCGTTAAAGGGTTGTTTACAAATTTAATTTTTAATTATCGTTCTGCGTAACATGTATCATCTCGCGTTTTTTTCCATTTCATTCTGTTTTATTTTTAATATGATATAAGTTACAATGCAAAAAAGTAATTAGAAAAAGCTTTGTTGAAAGATTATTGTCGAACTTTTAAAGCTAAATGCTTTTTAGATTAATCATTTGCTCAATGTAATTTGGTAAATATTCCATGAATAGTTTTACTGAATATCTTTAGAACTAATCAAATTTAAATGCAATCTGCTGTTCATACCCTTCTCTACTCAATTTGCAAGAACTCTTTTCAAAATGAGAATTCTTTTTAAAGAAGTTATTTGCAGATTAATTAACTCATTAACAAATTTTGGTTTCCTGTGAGTTATTAACAATGCTATTACACTTCTAGCCATTTATTCATTGTCAGGAAGAAATTTAAATGGCAAAATGATATTTATAGGACAAATATAATAAACAAGTGGAAATAACAAGTGATTAAATTTTCAAGAAATTTGGAAACATAGACCCTGAGAAATAAGTACCCAGAATAACCACTTCTGGTAGCAATAACAGAGTGCCTAGGCATTGAGTCAAACAAACTGGATGGTATATACAGCTGCCAAAGCAGCTTCAATGCCACAGTTCATCGATTGTAGTGACTGGCGTATGGGGATGAGCCAGTCCCTTGACAACCATTGACCAGACGTTTTTTATTGGTGAGAGATCTGGAGAACATGCTGACTAGGGCAGTAGCCAAACATTTTCTGTATCAAGAAAAGTCTATGAGATACTGACAACACGTGGTCATGCATTATCCTGTTGAAATGTAACGTTTCGCAGGGCTTGAAGAAAGGGTAAAGTCACAGGCCTTAACACACTAGAAATACACCGGCCACTGTTCTGAGTGCTGTCAATGCAAACAAGCAGTGGACTGAGGCATGTATCCAATGGTATCTCATACAATTTTGCTGGTGATGTGCATTTTCCACAATGCCACCAAATGTGGATATGACCATCATGTAAACAGAACCTGAGTTGTTCTGAAAAGATTACGTCAAGCCATTGCTCCTTCCAGGTTCTTTGTCATTCACACCATTCAATAGGCTCCTGTCTGTAATGTAATGTCAAGAGTAACCAAAGTCATGGTCGTCTAGCTGACATTCCATGTTGCTGCTAACATCTAGCAGATATTCATTGTTTTGCAAACTATGCTATTTCTTGACTCAGGTCTCGTGATGTAGCTGATTGTTCCATTAAGGCCATATGTCTTCTTGGCTGTTAGTGATAAGAGGACCTTTAAAATACATCACAGTGTTCTGTATGAACATCATGAACCCATTGATTCCATATTCTGCAGACATTCAGGGGCTCTCAACTGACTCAAGCAGCATACTGTGATATGATAAAATGCAATCCTGGTAGAATACAATTCAACCTTCTTCTAAAGTCAGAAATGCACTGGTAAGCATTTCTCCTCCTTAAACGAGGCACAACAGTAACTTTTCACCAGGCAACAATGTTCAGCAATTTGTGTATGCAAAGCATGCTGCAAAATTTCTTCATTTAAACAACATGTGTTGCTACCGATGTCTGCTTTGCATTAATGAGTTAAAAAGTTAATCATTTGTGTATCATAGAATCTTCTTCCTGTCATGTAAATTTCACATGTGTAATGTATTGCCTTCTTAGTATAACAATTTTAGTGACCAGTAGTGTATTATAATCAGCTGTGACAAAAATGGCTTGAATTATTAAGGGTGTTTTTTGTACATTTATGTTATCGTGCAGAACTTTCAAAATGCATTTGCTAACATTTTCTAAAGAAATTCTTTGAAACTTATCAGTTTCTTATGGGATTCCTATTTTACCCCAAGAATTCATAATTTTATTTAATTATGTAATAATTTTTAATTGTGTGTATTAATTTTTTTATTTCTTATTGATATATATTTTAGATTGCATTATCTTAGTAATTTTATGTGTGTACTTAATTTTTCCCCCTTATTTGGTTTAAGATTATAATTGTGTGGTTGCAGTAAAAGAGATGATATAATTTATATCATTTATTTTACTTTTCACTCCCCCCCTTCTAATAAGCTTTGTAAAAGATGTATTGCATTGCACTGAGAAAAACTATCTAGAGTGACAGTATTTCCAGGTACAAAGATACATTTAAATGATAAATGAATGGCTTGACACTAGTGCTGCCATATCATTACCTTCCAGGATAAGAATCATTGAATCAATAATTTTTAAAATACAAAATCTTGATACTTAGCCCGAAAATGAACTTGCCAATGAGCATGGGTAAGTGTAGATTTTTTTCTGGCAAATGTTATTGCTCCTTTGCTGATGGAGTGAGTGATGTGGCAACTTCTGGACAGTAAAGATTACTGTCAGACAAATTAACAGTTTGGCAAAAGATGAGCTGGTTTAAGCATTTTTCAGACTATTGCTTAAAAGCAAATATTAAAAGGTTTTAAGTTTGGTAAATACAATATAATTTCCTTCTAGCATAAATCTAAAAAAATTTTAATGGTTGAACAGACTACTAATAATTCTGTCATACACGATATTTTTCATTTCGGTAGCTGTAAGTTTCTGTGAAAAGGTGGCTGAAGGTTCAAGTCCCATTGTACTCTTTTGATTCAGTGTCCCATCCATTGCATAATTCGATGCATTTATCTGAAGTACAAATGAAACATTTGATGTTGGATATGCTAACATTGCAGCTATATGCTAATGCTTGTTTTGATATTCCTAAAGCCACATTTGTTTGATCAAACCAGTATGTGTCATTTCCTTTTGAAATTTTTGAAAATTCACCAAGTGTTTGAGTGTGAGCTGCACTTGGCAGGAATGTGCATTAGTTGAATCTCATGCTGCAACTTTTGAGATGATTGATGTGCATTTTTAAATTCGTAATTTAAATAAGCTAAATAGAGTAATTAACATGTTCTTAGTTATGTCATTTTCACGTATTGTGATATGCTCAAACAATAAGTAATTTTGAAAAAATTGTTTTCTCATGGAGGAATTGCCCAAAATTTTAAATGTGGTATAGGAAATGAATCAAAAATTGAAGCAGCGTTTAACACTCTGTAATCATCAATTAGTCATATGCCACTAGCCTTTTTATTTACAACGTATAGAGGGGTTACCAGTTGTTTTAAAAAGGCTGAAAAATTCCCGTTTTTTATCATGTATTCAAATTCTTTTTTAGTTTCTATTAGTACTTCAGGTTGAAGTCTTCTAACATTTGCATGAATTGGTTGTTTTTTGGTTTCAATGAAATTAAGTGTCGTGTTTAATTGATATACCGTGAATTGAAGGATTTCTCATTTTCTGAGTTTGTTTAAGAATATCATATAGAATAGAAAATTCAGAAACAGTTTTAACATTTAATTGTTTTGTTCCAAACTGTCTGAACTACTTAAATTTGTCAGTGTATCTATAATTTTACATTTTTCATGAGCTATCAATCTTAAATTTGTAAAAAAATATCTGTACCTTTTGTGGGGATAGAAAAACCAACGATGATGAAATACCATTTAAATTGTCTTCTAAGGCTGAAACTTAGGTCGCTTTAATGTCTTAAGTATTGTAATGGTGATTTTAATAATAATTATTAATTCTTTGGTTTTAAAAAGTTACTTTTATTTCATATGTTCAGTTATTCTTTATGACATATATTTATTATTAATTACCGTGCTGCTTTTTATACATATACATTGCTGGCCATTAAAATTGCAACACTATGAAGGAAAGCAAATATAAAAAAGATTTAGTGTATATAAACAATATGGCATGAAGACAAAATGATTAAATTTGCAAGCAGTTTGGAGTTTTGCAGGGGTAGGCATGGAGTCAAACTGGGTTTCGATGACAGAAACTGGCAACTCGTTCCAAGCTGCTTCGAGTTTATATCACACTTCAACCGTATCAACTGGAGAGGGGTGGTGGCCCAACAACCCATGACCAGATGTTTTAAATGGGTGACAGTTCTGGAGACTATGCGCCAGGACAACAATCAAATACCCTGTGTATCGAGGAAGGTTGGAATATGAGGTGGAACATGTGGTCCTGCATTATCTTGTTAGAAGATGGCTTTTGGCCTCAAAGACAGGACTCAACCACTGGACGTAAGATATCAGAAATGTACCTATCTGCTTTCTAATTACCGTTGATCCGAACTAGAGATGTGCGTGTTGTATACCCAATGACTGCCCGAACCATCACAGCAGGTACTGTACCCTTATACCGATATCGAATACAGTAAGCTACGAGCAGTCTCCTGAGCCTCCAGGCATGTATATGGCCATCAGAATGCTGTAAGTAGAACCAGGACTTGTCTGAAAAGGCAACAATGTGCCACTCCGGTATCCAGCTTTGTCGTTCAGCGCACCAGAGTCGCCGTCTCTTTCTAAGCTGCTCTGTCAAGGGAAACCAAAGTAATAGTCGCTATACTGACAGTCCAAGTTGTTGCAAACGTCGTCACACCGTACGAGCAGATACCGAGCGTGCTGCAAACATGCCCATTTCCTCACTAATGGTCCATTATGTTGTTGTACGGTTTTGCTGAGCCGACTTCACAATATGTCTGTCCTCTCGGGAGTTAGTCATGGGAAAGTGTGGAGATCCTGCATGCCATTCAGAATGGCCCTCAGAAACCCATCAATTCCATATTCACATTAAAGTGATTGGATTTCAACCTGTGCGACAGGCAGTATCACGAAACGATAATCCATTCTCAATCGGTTGCGGCTATTGAATTCTGACTCTTGCTGGTAAGCATCTTTTCTTTTCCGAGGATAGCCCTCTTGTTGCTTCTAGTGCAATGTTAATAAAACAAACCAACTTCTTATTCGAGGCATAATATGATATTCTGAGCAAACTCTAACCTTACAAAGCGCTTTCCGAATGAGAAATCCACAACACAACTTTTTTTTTATGCATTGCTTCAGATGCCATTTCACCCTCCTGCCTGGTCTAAATGCGCTAAAATACTAATCATTCGCATATCCTAATCTCTTCTTCCTTTCATGTGATTTTAACATTCGTCAGATCATTCTTTCCTTGTGTTACAATTTTAATGACCCAGCAATGTATTTGTTAAGAATTTCAATACTTTTTTGTTCAATATCTAAGAATTTTTCTGTTTTAATTTTTTTTTAAAAAAAAATTATATTTGAAAACGAAACAAGACGTTATTTTGAAATTTTCATAAATCTGATTCAGCCCTTGATGTTATGTGTAAAACCCAATATTTACAGTACTAAGCAATAAGGTAAAATTATAATTTTCTATGTATTTTCTAAAGGGAGCTCAACTGCAGAAACGAGTGGCTGAAGAACGACTTGCACAAGCCGGCATTAGCCAAACATTTTTATCGAGACAAAGACAAGCTACTACTCGGCGAGCTAACTTAAACACGCCTGGCATAGCGCCTAGGTAAGCATACTTGTAATGATAGAATTCCTTGCATAATTAACATTAATTGGGACAGAATGCAAGACTCATAAAACTCATTTTTTACTATGCAACAACGAAGAAAATAGTTAATTATTTTAACTCCAGAAACTTCAGTATTTTGAATCTACGTTTATAATTTTGGAATTTGTCATAAAACAAAGTGCAGCTGAACAAAATTGGTGTCAATGTTATGGTTCTAATGGAACTATATTATAAATTACGTTTTTTTCTGGTTGGTTCTAGTTTATATCAGTGGCTGCGCTAGCCTAGTGGTCATGGTCTTGGGTTCGAGCCTTGATGCAACTAAAGATCCACCGTGTAGTCAGGACTGGTGCACATTAAATCTGTCGAGGCTCAAAGTCCTTCCTTTGGTGTGATGAGGATATTTGGAGAGGGAGGTGCCAGCTCAGGTGTAGCTCTCGTCACTTGGCCGAGGTTCAATATTACGACGTCCGACGCCAATAGCCCTGCTATACTAACCCTTTTTTGTTGTAAAAAAGTTGGGTTTTTTTTGCCAATAAATGAGTATGGTAGTGATTGTCTCCGGGGGGGGGGGCCTTGTAACTCTAAATCATCTGAGTGACCTCGTCCCTATGGGCATTCTGTCAATAGACCTCGTGTTGGGGCCGCGGTAGCCTAGTGGTCAAGGTCGTGGATAGCGGTTGGCGGTTTTCGTTCAGTCGCGGGTTTGATCCTTGGCCACCAAAGACCCGCCGTGTAGCCGGGGCTGATGCACGTTAAATCTGTTCGGGGCCCAAAGTCCTCCCGTTGGCGTGGTGTGGATGTTAGGAGAGGGGGTGCCAGCTCAGGTGTCGTCCTCGTCACTTGACCGTGGTTCAAAATTACGAGGTCCGTCGCCAATAGCCCTCGTGTTGCTTCTAGTGCGACGTTAATAAAAACTAAACTAAACTAAAGACCTCGTGTTGCTTCCAGAGCAACATTAATAAAACCAATCTAGCCTGTATTCTAATTTCAATCAAATCATACTATTAGTTTGGGAGGTATTTGGTAAAAACTGTTATAGAACCGTATATTATAGTTTTTCGCAAATGATTCATACTGTTTTTCCTGTTTCTTAACACCACGCAATGACTGGACGGAAGATTGCGTTTTATAAACTAGAATATGTGCTGAGAAAATTCCGCAAGGACTGATCGAATTTTTTTTTAAAATATTTAATGAACTATATTGGATAGAATGGCAAAAAAGTTTTTGTGTTACTTTTTTAAATAAATGTATACAATAGTGATTTTTATTACTTTTTTTTTTTCCTTCAATTTTTGGTTTGATGATAAAATATCATTTGGTTCAAAAGGTTTCGAAAAGTGTTTAATAGAAAAACTTTTATCAACAAATTTTTAAAGACACTCATTTTGCAAACCTATGTTATTCAAATATATGTCTAGCTTACTTTCAAACAGATGGGAAATTTAGGCATTTGGGAATTTTCAATGGGGAAAAAAAACACTCAAAAAACTCACATTTATAATGAGGAAATTAATTATTCCATTAACACCCGAATTTAATTTTCTTTAGACCATTTAACACTGATACTATTTTTGTCAACTGTAATGAGTTTGAAAAGTTATTAATGGTAAAAAGTTATTATAAATGTATCTCTTCTCCTCTCCCTTTTTACTATACATTCATTATACACAATATTATACAAGATAGTTCATATTATTCATCTTACTTTAAAAATGGAATGCTTCTGTTGCAATGTGTGATCCATTAGGTCTTAAAAGAACATATTTTACTTAGTTAAATATTTTTTGCTGCATTGCTTAATTTTTTAAGGACATTTTACACTGGGTTAGTTCCAAAGGATAAATTTATTTTATACAGAAATTTATTTAATTTTAATTGTCATTCTGACAATTCATTTTAATATCTTAAATATTCCTTTCTTTTCTGTTTTATTTAGATAAATGAATGCATTATCATGTTGGATGAGATTTGCAACGAAAAGAAGTAGCGAATTTGAAAGATTTTTATTTTATAAAGAATCCATTTAAAAAAAATTAATCAATTTGGAGGAACTCATGTTTTGAAATTTAGCTCAAAATTAAGCAATTTTTTTTCTCAATAGCAAAATCATACTTTCAGTTTACAAAAAGATTTGTGAGCTTTTTTTTATGGTTATGTAAACAGTTCAGTAAAGAACTATTTAATGCTAGTCAAATAAGCTGCATTAAAATCTGTAAATTAAACATTTATTTTAAATATTTTGTGTGTTTTATATAAACATACGATTGAAATGTTTATTTATGTTTAATGAATATATATTTTAATCTTATCCTATCCAAAACGTATGTCTAGCTTACTGAAAAATTCTGAAGCTTATGTATGAACTCTAATCATTTTGCCTCAACCCCCCCCCCCCCCGTAAAATTGTCTGTTTTGAAAATATATTAATAATTGTAGGCCCAAAATGTATTCCTATAGTTTATAATCTCTAGATATATCATTTAATTTAATATTATAATATATTTTTATTATAAATATTTGCCTTCTGTAATTTGATATTTTGATAAATTCATTAAATCTGGTTATTTTAGCTATATATTATAATTGAAATTGTTTCTTATTTAAGACATCATTTATCTTGGTCATTTCGTGTAGTAGAAAAACTTCCATTTATGTGTTTTTATTTGAATTGTGGTTTTCAAAATTATGTGCCAACATGGCCGTGGTAGCCTAGTGATTATGGTAGTGGACTTGCAGCCTGCGGTTTTTTTTTAGTTGTGTGTTCGAGCCTTGATGCCACTACAGACCCGCAATGTAGCCGGGGCTGATGCTCGTTAAATCTGTAAGCACCCAAAGTCCTCCCTTTGGTGTGGTGTGGTGTGGAAGTTAAAAGAGGGGGTGACAGCTCAAGTATCATCCTCGGCACTTTACCGAGGTGCAAAATTACGAGGTTCGCCACCAATAGCCCTTGTGTTGCTTCTAGTGCGACGTTAATTAAACTAAACTATGTGCGGACGAATTTTGGGAAAACATGTAATTAGATACACAGTGATTTATTAATATTTAATTGGTGATAAAGTACTAATTATTTAATATATTAAATTTTCTTTTGTATAAAACAAATTAATAAATCTATTAGGAATCTAGAGACAGTTGCTTGTGTTCATGTGGAATAAAATGTTCATTTGAGATGCATCTAGTAATTGCAAACCTGACTTATTAGTTTTAAAAATATGATTACATCATCTTAATAATTTGACAATTTTATTAATTTTTTTTCTGTGATTTCTTTCATTATGTTTTTAGGTCTGATTATTAAATTTGGAAAATACTGGAAATTTTTAAAGAATTGCATCTATATTTTATCCTGGGATGTGAAAACTTTCCTTTTGAAATACCTATCATCAAATAATTAATACTTGTGAACTGGTTGAAATGTAAATAATGAACATAAAATCAAAGGAATTTTACTCTAATATTCATGAATAAGATTTTTTTACTCCTTTTGTAAATATGTCATTTTGCATGAAATTTTTCAAAACTTTGTATGTTGTGAAATAAAAAAAAATTTTTTTTTCTATTTATTGGGGAAGTAGATATAATTTAAAACGGTAAAAAAAAAAAAATTGTTATATTTTTATTCTGTGTATTTTCATTAATATTTACAAACTGTTGAATTTTTAAATTTTTATTTATTTAATCACTGATTAAATGTATTATTATAATTGTTTTGTCTATCTTTGTTATGTTTTTTGAACTTTCTTGTTTAAAGGAATTTAAATGGATTCTTTTCAATTTGAATGTAAATAATAGTATGCTTTATATTTGTATTATAGCATATTAAATCTTGTTTTAAATTATATCTCTGAATTTAGACTGAAAATGCATCTGTTTTTTTATTTCGTTTTATAAACGGAATATAAGTACCAGATCCAGGTCTCCACATTATGTTTAAATTAGACAATTAAATGGCTCCGTCCTACAGAATCTTATTAAAAATGTTTCCAATGGAACAAAACACTATGATGGTTTATTTTTAACCTTATGACGTCTTCCAAGTTTTTGTCTTTTTTGCTGTGTGGAAATAAAAATGAATGACAAGATTGTTGTATAACAGTCTATATCTATCTTAATTGGTTGTTGGTTTTTTAAATATAAATTTGTTGTTGCTCATTACTTAGGTTATGTATGAAACAGGAGGAAAAATCTATGAAGGTAAAAAAATACCTCATTACAAATTTTTTTGGCTGGTTAAATCATGTTGATCAATGGTTTCTCAATGTTTCATGTGTAGTTTTTCCTGAGTTTTAGAATTATTTTGCAATGTCTTTGCTTTTCATTGCAAAATATTTATTAATTTAAAAGTTCTTGATATAGAAAGATTTAACTTGTCAAAAAAGAATGTTTATAAGTAAAAATAGAGGTTGTTTTTTCAAAGGTTATTAATATATGAAATGGATTCCTTGCATGATTAGTGTGAAAGGAAATTTAATTATTACTGAAACTAATGATGTTCTTCAGCACATATTTAAATGATTGCCCCAAAATATAAATTATGTAGAATGTGATTAGAGAAATTTGTTAATAAAATGTTGCAATTTTTTTTCCATGTTCTCTATGAAGTTTTTATTTAAGTTAAAATTATTTTAATTAGGCTCCTGTAATCCATCTTATAGTAATCATTCTGGAAATTATCATTTGTATAAATGTTATTATAAAAGGATTTTTTAAAAAAATGGGCGATAAGATATATTAAATTAGTATCAAAACATTTTAGATTTAATTTCCATTTAGAAGCATCTTTTTTTCCCCCCATCATACATACATTGTTTCATATTGATTAATATTTTCTCAACTTGCACCATAATGTTTATGTTTTATCAAATTTTTATCCCCTAGAATAATCTTATCAATGGGGATTATCCTCCACTTAACATGAATTTCATTGTAATGACATCCAAGAGGATCTAATTGTTCTGGTGTAGGATTTGTCGGAGGTATTTGTATCCTTTAAACAAAAACTGTCTTGGTTTATCAAATAATTCAAATGCCACAGTTGAATTAGAACTGTAACTGTTACCTGATGGGAAAAAAAATTTAAGTGGATTTTTATATATGCTTTCTTAGAAAACAAAAATTCAATTTTGCTCATTGACATATGTTAGTTAACTAAAGAAATTAACGTTGTAAAATCCTCATGTTTGTATTTTTTTTTTTTTTTTTTTTTTTTAAATAATGAATGTAGTGCAATTTCAAAACAGAGGTACTTTTAATTTTCCAAATTTTTGTAATGATACCAAAAACTGTTGGTTGTATTATTCTGAAACAATAATAGGGTGTGCAGTTGAAATATTGTGTGTGATAATCACTAAATAAATCACTAAACAATTTAGTGTGTTAAAATATATAATTATCTATAACTTATAAATAAATTGTACTGTATTTTATATTTTTTTCATACAGTAAATGCTACATAATTATTGATGGAAGTACAGATCGCTTAACTATAAATATTGTGTTTATGCAAAAATTAAATTTACTCTGATATGCATAAATTTTTTCACTAAATGAAATCTTTAAAAGGTATTACATATCCTTTTATATCATTCTCTATCAATGATGTTATTGAAAAAATTCTAAGAATTTCTTTCCTTGCACCATTGCAAGAATGGCTTCAAAAAGATTTATTTCTATTGTTTATTCTACATTATTGTAAGATAGTGTGTAGAATTGAATATTCTCATCACTACTATGCATTAAGATTATGAAGTCCATTACTGTTAATCATTGTGTAGCTAAGCAATGATAGTCCAGCATTAATTTAATTTGAACTTTTATATTAATCTGATCGAATGGAACTAGCAACTTTTTGTTGGTTGTCTCTGAAACATTTACTGTTATGTTGAATTTGTTTACTATTGAAAACAATCTGTTTTATATGGATAATTGAAAATCTTTTAAATCATTGGTGTATTCCTACAAATATTTCATCTGAAATATTAGTTGACTCTTAAGATAAAATAGATCTTGTCATCACTATATATTACCTTGTGTCTGTGAGGTTTATAAATTGAATTTTAGATTTTCAAGTAAAATTATTTCCATGATTATGACTTTTCCTCCTGTAATATAGCCAAATATTATAGTAATCCTTTGATTCTGTATAGTTTTATTTAACATTTATGTATCATTGGAATTGTCTGAATATGATTTTAAATTACTGTAAAATCTATTGTTTATTATTGAAATTTTGGCTGTTTGTGTTATTGTCAATTTTTATCTTTTGATAAACTGTACTAATACTGAATTGATTTTTCTTGTCAACTTTCAAATGTGCTTCATATATTCTTAAAATACCATTGGTATTTATAAAAAAAAATAGTAGTATTAATAAAAGTATTTTTGTAAAAAAAAAGCAAGTTTTTCCCCCTCTCTTTCAAATACAAAATGAAAAAAATATGTAAGATGTGAAATTGAAATTGTTTTAAGAATTGAAAATGCAAGGCATTCTCTTGGACATGAGAATAGAATTACTATGTTTTCAACAGTGATAAAATATTGCATATTAATTTTCATTAAATCATTTTTTCTTTAAACTTTTCAGTCTCTAAAAATTCCATATTTTATTTTTCCTAGAAATAAAATATGAAAAATTATAGTTTTTTGAAGTCTGTTTATATTTTTGGTATAGTACCTTATCTACTTGTCATCTTAAGACGATATTCACATCATGTATACAATAAGTATTGATTATAAGCGAATGTGAATTAGTGCAACATTATGTTACATCAATTTAAATTCTAATTTCATAATGTGTCAAAGATATAAATACGTATGAATTTCACATTAATATTTGTCAATTAGCATATAAAATACAAGAATTGAATTTTATGTAGCTTTTCTTGAAAAATTAATAGAATATGGGACAAATGATTCAGTTCACCTATGTCATTTTTTCCCCTGTTAACAATTTAAATAAAATCCGAGAATTCATTTGCAAGCTTAGAAAATTTTATTCATGACATTAACTTTTATTTTATTACCAGAGATACTCCAATTTTTAATTTTAAAAAAACCCACATGGTATGGAGATTTTGCATTGTTTTAAAATATTTTCTTTGGATCTGAACATATTCTTTCAAAAAGATTGAACTTATAACAGCTGTAGTAAGATTTTTGCTCTTAGTAGTTAATAATTTCCATTGGCAAAAATTGAGAACATGAGAAAAAAACTGGAAAACTTTTAGCGATTTCAATTTTATAATTATAGGCATTCCTGTAATAGATATACATTTCAATAAATCTACTTTTTTAAATCTGTTATATGAACATCTAAACACTATAATGCTAACTTTTTATTCTATTTTATAGGTCCCCAATAGCTCACGTTGTTTCAAAATGTTATGTTAATAAACAGTCGTTTCATAATGATTTTTTTTAATTCAAAATTATATGCTCTCTGTTTTGTGATTTTGCATAGATATTTTTTAGTATTGTTTAGATAAGTTAAATTTTCTTGTGTATCAGTACCTAACATACAACCACAGGGTTGTAAGCTTGGTACTCATGTTGCCAAAAATAGCCTTATTTACCTGTTTGAATTAAATTTAATTTCCGAATGTGCTTTGTATGTGCTCACATTGAGAAAAAAAATGCAAATCTGTTTTTTATTAAACAAAATCTGGAAGTTTTAAGAGATGGCTTAAACCATTTCTCTTCCCCCCTCCCCAACATTTACTCACTCACTCATTCTCCAGACTAAGTTAACTGACTTCTTACAAATGTATATGCTTAAATAACTATAATAATTTTATTTTAAATTATGCATGTTTGTAAATGAAATTGTTACATACATGCAATGTTTAAATTATTCTTTTGTTCATTTTTATCCTTACAAAACCTAATTATTGAAATTATTAACCACTAAAGGTGTTTCTATTTTAGTCAACCACAAAATGCGTAGTTGACCGCTTTTCAAAATTTTAACGTGAAAGTTTTTGCGTACACGTTAGATTATGCTTTCACCCGCAATGATTTTCAAAAATGTCATAAGTTTCTCCTTATTTTTATTTTAATTTTAAGGCAGCAAATAACACTTAGCTTAAAATATATTCAATTTAATAATTTAGCTCTTGCTTCAAGTTTAAGATCTGAGAAGAATATTATTGTCGACTTCGACATTTTATCATTTGATTTAATGATTACTTTAAAAAAGTTAACACCTTTGGTTTCTAAACCTGTTCTTTGCATGGAATTTTTATTAAATGTGTCTTTGTATTGATTTCTGATCTCTCTTCTAATTCTAGTGAAAATAATAAGTGAAAGAATTCATCTTATAAATTCCTGAAACATTTTTTTTTTTTTCCTGTAATAAATGAAATTTTAAAAATGCATTTTACAAGTAATTAATTTTTGTTAAAAATAATTTTTCACAGGTACTTTTAATGGTGTATAAAAGGAATAAATAACTGATTGAAGATTTTTTTTCCTTATAATACTTTTTTTTTTAAATTTTAAATAACACCAATCAGTTCACTCAAATTATGAAAAGCAGTATGATTTATTAGAGCAATGAAAGATGTCTATGGACTGCTGCTTAATGAAGAATGGTAAACTCAACAAATCGAATAAAAGAAGCATTTGCAATAATTATTAATCAAAATCGTGTTAAGCTAGTATTTTTTGTATTGGTAGTGTATTTTTGCATATTGTACATAATACATATACTATTCTTATCTACTCATAAGTAGATTTTTTTTTTATGAAAAACATTTGTTAATTGTCTTAACTGTATTTATTCCTTTCTGTCGTATAAAAAAATCATGATTACGTTTTGTTTCGAATAAAATGATGCGGGGTTATTTTCATGTTAAAAATTTACTACTGAAATGCAGTCATACCTCATTTTTCAAACTAGAACAATTCGCGAACCGAATCAATTTTTTCTATTTAAATTTATGAAAATAAAATTAATCCTTTCTAGCCCCAGAACATGTTAATTTTACCTTGTTTTTACATTAATTAAAAAGAAATATAGAAATAAAGGCAAAGACTTTATTATGAAGAACTAACACAAAAATAAACTCATGATAAGTGTTCAGTTATGCGTTTTAACTTTGCAGTGGATAATATTGCTGGTTATAGATGGTTAATTATTGAAAAGGGGAAGACATATGTTGTACAACTTGGAAAGAGAGAGTCTACTTCCTTAATAACACTAAGTTATTCTGACCATTAAAACAGTCACATCAGCTGCCATTATTATATATTTGTTTTTAGTGGTACAAATAATAGAATCCGCCGAAGCAAATTGTGACAAGATTAGAAACACAATTTCAAAAGTCATTTTTTGCTATTAATGTCTACTTTTATTTTTCAATAGTAATTCGATTAGGTTTCTTAATAGCACTATCACTTGCCTTTTCCACTTTTTGGTGAGACATATTGAGGGCTAATTTAGTGTGAAATATGCACAAAAATGTCTGAAATATGTGAGAGAACGATGCTTAAACTGTGCTAAAAAAAAAGCTCAACTGATCTTTCAATGTGGATGAACTGAAGCGAGATTTGTCTGAAAATCGTGTTCGTGAACCGAGGTTTTGACATACATCATAAATGTGAAGGTAGTATTATTGAATTTTTTAAAAATTTATTTGAAATCCATCTCTTATAAAATATGGGCTCTTGCGCCATAAATCCTAACTCGTTCGCTTTACTAGCACCTAGTGGTCACTATCGCTGACTTGCAAAAGCGTAGTTTTTGTCAAGTTGTGGGTTCGAGCCCTAATACCTCTTATGACTCGCCACCCGTGTGACGACCGGGTGTGAAAAAATAGCCCCACTGTATCTCATGCATGTCGTAAGAGACTATTAACTAAAAGGGGTACCTAGTGTATTGGGGTATAGCTGGGAAACTTGGGATTATATCAGAGGCTTGCCTTTAAGTAGGTACGGGCATCATGACCCCGAGGCACCCTAGTGATCGTTTTCTTTCCCATGGGGTTTACTATCTTTGGTAAATACGGGTGACGCCTCCCCCCGGATACCCTAGTGATCGTTCACTGTTTTTGACCCTCCTCGTCAACCAATTTTTATTCTTTTTTTTTTTTCCAAACGTCTAGACCACAGTTATATCTTGTTTTTCGCAATATAGCCACATATGGCTCTTGCGCCATTAAACTTCACTTTCACTTACTTAAGATTCGCTGTGTAGCGGGGATAATACACGTTAAATTTGTCGAGGCCCCAAATCCTCCCGCCGGCGTGGTGTGAAATTTTGTGAAGGGATGTGCCAACTCGGGTGTCATCCTCGTTACTTGACCAAGGTTCGTCGGCAATAGCTCTCTTGTTCCTCAATATGTAGCGACGTCAATAAACAATCACTCATTTTACTAAACAATTTTTAAATTCAATAGTTATTAATATTTTCTTGATTCGTTTATCTTTTTTGTTTTCATTTTCATCTATGTGTTGCTTAAAGAGTAAAAAATAAGTAATCTTTATTTTAAGAAATTCCATCTCGGGGTAATTTTTAAAAATAGGAACTGTACGATGTTATACTGATTTAATCCAAAAAGAAAACAAGGTATGTTATTCTGAATTTAAATAGTTATATTTTCATCTACATTACATCCAAGTATTCTCCACTTTTTTTTCACCAAGTACTGTCCTCGTTGTAGCAAACGTATACACTTAATTACCTTAATTATATGTGAACTGTAATAAATAGAACTAAGCGAATGTCGAGAGATTTCATATAAATAAATTTTCTCGTCACTGTTTATTACAAATTTAAACATAATGCAAGAATCTGTCATAGAGCATGCAAAATTTTTATATGCAAATTGTTGGTGATACTAGTTAATGCTGATATATAAGCATAAAGAATTAAAATCATTATTTGATGATCGTTCTTTTACAACATAAAAAGTGATTTCGGGTTGAAAGTTTCGAAACCAATAAATGTTGATAATTCGCATTCGTTGCTACTTTCTACAATTTTCCGATTAAGCTCTTTAACATTTTTTGTTATTTCTTTTCTATGATGAAGTTGCTTAACACAGTTCTTGGAAAAACTGAAGATTATGAAGTGATTAAAAGTATATGGTTTAAATATGGGCAGTGATTTACTTCGACTATCAATCGCATTGCACCAGATATGCGTATTTGAAAAAATAATAAATCTTATCTACACAAGGTGTGCTAGGCTAATATGAGAACATCGGGTGCTGTGACCATTCTTAAATCAACAATGTATAAGGAACTAAGAAGATAAGAGAGTCCAAGGTCCTGCAACTGCTTTGCTCAACGCAGGATGTTGCACCTGCGAAAGGTTAGAATTGGAGTGTTTTATCTTTTCCATTGTTTGTGTATGTGTGCTTTTCAAGAACTGCCATATGCACGTCTGGATAGAACGTGTACTTCATCTTTCAATCTTTGAAAAAAAAATATTTAAAAAAATAAAGTGCTTGAGATTTAGAAAGTTGTAGAAAAAAAAATTTTTTTTTTAATTGAATCCTGCATCATGACCTAATAATGAAAATTATCAAAAACTATTACTGGGATGAAACATATTCTATCCTTTGTATTAATGTAGCTTGGAATACACAAGTTTAGTTTGATTATTTTTTGTGAAGAAAATACCTTATATTAGTCTTAAACATGGAAAAATTATGTAAGTGGTACAATTTAGTCATGAATTTCCGTTTCACATCCTTGAATTCAGATTTTAATATACGAAAAATTCTCGTGAATGTCTTTCGCGTGAAGAGAGTTGAATATTCATTAAAGCTTGTTTTCTCTGCTCATCTGACTATTTCCATGCTAACTCCTAAATTTTGTTGGAGAAGTTTCAAAGTTCTCATATTATTATTCTAATAGCAAAAATAATATTTAAAGTAAAAATGCGTACAAAATGTTCTAGGAAAATCGTTAATGAAATGAGTGGTTGTGTTTGGAAATTGCTAGAAAACTAAATCCCCTGATATCTATAATGTACGCGTATGAGAAAAATAAATCTGTTGTTTATTTTCAAATAATTTCCGAGTCTGTTTTTTTTTTTTATTATTATTTGGTCAACGATCTGCTTCCAATTCATATGATACAAAAAATTGCCGAGAGATACATTTTTCAAATAATTTGCACTGTTGTACATGCGTTCTATTATTCAACACACAAATTACAATGAAAAAGCATATTTATTGGGTTCACAAATAATTTATAGAAATGCTTCCTATTTTGAAAAATATTTAATACTCGTATAACGTATATTTTTAACTACAAAATATTAGTAAATTAAAACTTTTTTGATATGAGTGTCGCGTTTTCAAAGCACGAGAATTGAAGAAATTTCCTTCATTACTAAAGCAAATCTTTTAGGTTGTTAAAATAAGTATGGTGTCTAGAACCAAGTGAAAGGTTAGTACACATCGTTTTTGTTTTTAAAAAACATTAGTAGCGATTAAAATCATGACAACTCATACATCCCTCTGCTCCTTGTTTGAAATGTAATATATGATGAAAGAAATAGTGCATTTGTTGCTTGTATTGAGAAATTCCTTTAGAACAAAATCATAAATGAATTCTAAAATGGAACTGATACGAATTATTAGACATTTTTAAAATTAAAAGAAAAACTTTATGCGTATGCAAATTGTTTTCATTGTAAAAATTATTTTTTATTTTGAAAGAGAAATGTTCATTTAATTGTGCAAATTATGTTTTTTTTTTTTTTTTTTTTTTTTTTTTAACATTTTAAAGAAAAAATAAAAATTATCGCATGGTGTTTTTTTTTAAATACAAATATTACGAAATAACTTTCCATTGTGTTGATCACAATGTTCTGTAGTTTATGTAAGTGTAATTTCTTAATTCAATTTACGTTAATTCGGCATAATGGTATTTTGAATTTGTTGGTCATGGCCACCAGCTCGAGGCCGACGATGTTTCAGTTGAGTCACGTGTTCGAGTCTTGAATTCATATCGTGTGGCCCAGTTGATGCACGTTAAATATGTCGTGGCTTAAAATTCTCACTTTGGTGTAGTGTAAAAATTATGCAAGTGGGAGGCCAGCTCAGGTTTGGCCCCTGTCATTTGATCGGGGCTCAAAATTACGAGGTCCTATAACCCGCATATTGCTTTTCAATGTGTTCATATATAAATAATAGATCAATCAAAATTTTAATTCGTTTTTGAGTTTTTATTCGAGTACTTAGAGTAATATTCAGAAAAGGCCAATCCGTCTTTATTACATTATGTAAATTTCATTTTCATAAAACTATGTATCTGTAACAAATTTTGTTGTCAAAATTTTAATCAGGAATTACTTTGTCAAATATTTTATGGTTTAAATAAATTCATTTTTTGCAGCTTTATATATTTTTTAAAAAATTCATATCAATCCCGTTCGAAATTATTTTGCCTTCATCATTTAAACTGAATTAAGGCTTTTAATTAAAGACTGCTAAATACCTCACATAAATATTATTACTATTTAATATTTTAAGATTCAGATTAAGAGATGTTGCACAATTGAATGCAAAAAGTGGGAGAAGGACTGTCATTGTAAGAGACAATAAAAAATAAATAAAATCATTGCAAGTATACGTAATAGAAGAAAAGGTCTTTTCATATGAAGAATTTTTGTATGTATATAATCGTCATTTAAATCCTTTTTTATTGCAAGAATATTCTGTACTTCTGAAAAACTGCTCTAGTCAATGAAAAGAAAATCCAAGCATGTATTTTTTTTTTTCTTTGCTTAGATCTCATTCGCATTATTTTCTGAAAGGATATTATTTCGTGAAGTACTATTAAATTTAATAAAAATAATGTTATAAATTGAACTTCGATGCTTTATTTCTTCTTCTTTTTTTAATACTTTCATACATCGTAATTTTTATAAAATCTTTATAAATAATTATTTATTCATTTTTTTAACATGATACAAGGTTTAATTGTGTAATATACATCGTGGAGTTAAACATTAGTATCATTTAAAAGTTAAAGATATTCGCAGTATATTTATACTTACCAGAAATTATTTATACCTTTATAAAAAAAATGTACTGTTTTTAATTACATATCCATATAAATTTTAGGTAAACAAAACTTTAAGCTTCGAATTCAAAGAAACCGTAAATGCAAAAATTATTATTTAAAAAATTTTAAAAAAAAATTCTAAATATGATAGCTGCATTTGCTATCATATTTAGAAATTTTATAAGACTTCCTTTGATAGTTAAATAACAATTATGTTATAACTAATAAAAATATTTAAAGCTGGTGAGCTGGAATTGTTTCGATGACTATAAATAACTCTATGTTTATTATATTTCATTCATTTATCAAAAGTTTCTTCTAAATTGTCTATCTATTTTTTTAAAATTGATAAGGTAAAGCAATTTTATAATTCTTTTGTCTTGTGAATACTTTTTGTAGGTATGACTGATGTGATTAATTGAGTACCACAAAATAGTTTTCTTTTTTAAATTAAGTCCTTATAATATCTTTTTTCTAGGAACAAATTTTGTATATTGACTTCTGTATCAGATGGATAGCATATAATAATAGGCAAATCAATCTTGATACAAATAGTACGTCTTCCATACAGCTTTTAATGAATGCAACAAATAAATATAATTATTTAAACGACATTAAAAGAAACATATTTCCAAACATTAATTCTATTTACATTTATTGAGTATAGGTACATCAAAAACATTCAAAATAAAACTACAAATCATTTCACCAAAATGTCAACTTTCTGAGGATATGACAGCAGAATTACCCAACCTTCACTTCTTAAAAAACGCATAATTCAACAATAACTTCTTGATTGGAACACTTCTAACAGTAAAGTCAAACTAAAACAGAACTTACATACAATTAATATTAATTTGTGAGTCACTAACAAATATCTAATGTATTGCTTGAAAATCCCGGACCCTTTTATACTTAAGCCAATTCAAAAATTAAGTGCACTCTCTATTGTACTTGTAGTGCTGCTAGAGATTCGAACCACTACCTCTTTGATAATCCCTATATCGTAGACATTCATCTTACAAATCCCACCATAAACAATAATGAACAATATATTAAAAATATAAAAGATATTTTGCACATAGACACACAGAATCAATCAAATTTACTCGGAAAATATCAGATAGGATTCAGTGATCATAACTACTCATTCCTGAACTCTTTGGTCTACACAAAAATTTATTTGATAAACTTAATAATTAATTTTAAAAAAACTTATCTCCCTCTTTTGCTCAGCTGGAAGTCTTTCTAGGAGACCTAAAGTAAATGTTCTTAACTCTTGATTGCTAGAGGGGGGGGGGGGGGGGAAACCTATGAGTAATAATGATGATAAGAGATTAATTATTAATTTCATGCATGGATGATATCAGAACGAAAAATCAGCAATTTTTAAAGATACCCTGACCGAAGAATTGTTTGATTTGTAAAAGTTATGTAACCTTCTCGAAAGAATACTATAAGAAAAGATGCTATAAAAATCTATTTTTCCCTCTAGTGTTTTGAAACTCTATACGAAGAACCGTGTAAATTTCTGTGTGATACCAAACAGGTGTTAGCCATTTATAAAAGTAGATTTTGTTTAATATTGTTTGGAGACAATTACTGTAAAGATTTGTCCAGAATGAATCAAAATTTTGAAGAAAAAAAACAGATGAGTGGCCAAAGAAGAATTACTGAAACGACATCAAATATGGAGGGTCATTGCTTTATCTAAAGAATTTATGCATTTGCTATTAGTGAATCAAATGTCGTCTCTTCCTCATAATACAGTTAATGTTTGCTCTTAAAATAATGCACGAGCCTAAGTTTATGAGGAAGATGATCGCAATGATCTCATTTCTGGATTAAACACAAGATGGCGACATGCTGTCTGGGCCTTTGGAATTATGTTCCAAAATAAAGTTATATCTGACAAATTGTTAGGTATAAAACCTGTCGAAGCTCTTTCCATGTTAGAGAGAACTAATTCTAAATTACAAACTTTATTGAAAAAGCTTTAGGGAAAGCATTGCGATATGACTTGGTACAATTTTACTGTGTAGTAAGTACACTAAAATAACTTATATTTTAAGAAAATCAGGTAAGAACAAATTATTTAAGTTGAATATTCATCCAGTGCCTCTTACTCGTAGAAAAAGCCGTTTCATAACACCGAGTCCCTTTCTTCCCAACCTTTTTTCAACCTAAATCCTTTTCCGAATTTTAAAAATGTCCGCGACTCCCCCTTTCCTGTCTGCCAGATCACTATGTGTAAAGAGTTTGAAATTTTTCGTTCATTTGTTTTTATCCCCTCCCCTTTGTAATAAAAATGAAATTAGAATCTCTCAAAAAATACTTTTTTTCACAATTTGGTTTAAATTGTTATTTTGGTATAGATATCGGTGTATATTGTGATACATTGATGTAATTACTCCATACTTAGCTTAGGAAGACGAGAAAAGAGCCAACGCAGGGGCTTTTTAAATTTCTAACTCCTAGTTTGAAAATTTTACAAATGTATTTAATTTATTTTTGACTCCTGTTTATGGAAAATAAAAAAAAAAACATTATTATAAAGTAAAAAAATAAATAAATGTGATATATAAAGGGATTAATTCAGGTAGGCTTGTAAGGCATCACCCATCACAACATCTTGTATGCAGTAAACATAAAATCAAAATACAACAGGTCGGCAATTTAAAAAGAAAAAAAAAATCATATTTTACTAAGCAATATTCGAAACTAGAAGAGCAAATATTGGCCAGCTGAGGTTATTCGCACCTTCCTGCAAAACTTTATCATAGTTAAATGTCATGCGACTGTTTATCAAAATTGCATAAACACGTATTGCCGGATTCTGAAATTGCGTCAAAAATTTCTTCTGTTCATACCAAACGTAAGCTATAGTCAAGCTATTCAACAATTCGTATTTTTTATACGAAATTTACTGTCAAATATTTAAAATTCTCTTTGTCGACCTTTTTATGATACAACCTAAAAAAAAATTTTTTTTTTTAATAAAATGGTGAATGCTCTAAGGCGCACTCTTTTTCTTATCTGCAGAATTGGTAATCTTTTATCACAAGAAAATGAGTTATGAAACTTGTACTAAAGATATATGTACGATTATCAGCGGCATTAAAACTAGCAGTTGTGGGTAAACTTCTTGAAAAAAAATGTCGAATTTTACTTACTCAAAACGTAGAGGGAAGGATATTTTTTTTTTCCTTTTGCGTCAACAAATTAGATGCTTCACAACATTCTATTTCATTTTTAATGAAATCTAATAAGCATGAAACATATTTCTTCTTTTGATTTTTCCTTCGATCCAATTCTAGAACGAACTCTTCTGAAACAGAATTTAGCAACGCAAGCATTAACTGACTAAACGAACCTTTTGTAACACCTTGCATTTCCAAATTCCAAACTGTAATTTCGATTTCATCATATAACTTTATTGAGCTTTAATATTATTTTAACTCCTTAGCGGTTCTAGATTCCAACAACTTATTCATGAATTTACTAATTATAATATTTCTCTTTTAAAGATTTTATACACTCGTCATAAGTTCTTTTCGTTCAGTTCTTATGAAGCTACTGCATTTATGAGTTATGTTTTGAGATACGCCAATTTTTCTACATTACTGTGATTTTTGTTTTTATTTATAGTGCTTTCGTAACAATTCGAAAACTCCATGAATTTTTTAGGGTCCGCTGAGTATTTTTCTAACACTAGTTTTCGAAGTGTTACAGAAATTTGAGCACTTAACTGTTTAATCCTGCGTTGCTCAGCATTTTGATTACGAGTTTTTTCTCCTTCTAACACTAACTAATTATTTTTACCATTCGAGAATATTTTCCTGATATTTCTCTGCAGCAATTTCATTTGTTTCTGAAGATTATACATCAATTAATGAATGACCAGCCTCGTCCAATTCTTTTAAGCTACTTTTCTAATATTAATTCAGGTAATTTACATAATGTAATATGCATGTCTTTCTTTACTAAATTTCCCTCAACCCTTTTTAACAGCTTAGAAACTGTTGCTTTCAAAGCGTTTCGCTTCCATCTTAATCTTTCTCGTTGTTCAGACCTTTCGTCAATACTAAAATTTACCCAAGATTACAATTATTAAATTAATGAAATCTAACACTTTTAAATTCAAATAAACTATTTTCATGCTTTCACCTTAATTTTTAGGGCATGGTCTGAAATCATTAATTCTTTCTATAGGTATCTGTTATGGAGATCAGATGGATAATTAATAAGTGGATTGTATGAATTTTTAATAATTTTTCCCGAACGCATAAGTTCACTTTCAAAGGCCACTCGAATGAGAATGCACAAAAAAAAAGTTCGCCCTGTCCAACCTTACACTTTTAACCCCAATATTTCCTGTTAGGGTGGTGTTCGTTAAGATCCCGCTTCAAAATGAGAGAATAGAAGAGGAAAATAATTCGAGATAAAAACCAACGTTTTTAAAAACAATGTTTTTATATGGTGGCAAAGTTTATTAAAAAATAATTATTGAAATATTAGTTAAAACTTGTCGCAAATGTCTAAATATTGTATTGTTAGGCGAGTAAGAACGATTCCCAAAGTTTCACAGCTCTAGCTTGATGGGAAGTTGGTTAAATTAACGATCGAAAATTTGATGACACACACACACACCAAGTGAAATACATAATCATTTTTAACTTTAAAATTTACTTTAAAAGAGATATTTGTGAGCGTATTAAAAATTCATAATACTCACAAAATCAAAACATGCATTTGAAAGTTTGTAAGTCATTCTATTAAAAAAATGGTAACCAGAATTCAGGAAAAATTATTGTGATAAGACACGGCGCCAAATATTAGAATCAGTCTTTCTTGCGAATGATTACAGACTAAAAGTCAGCAACCCTTACTCTCTCCCCTTTATGAGTAGAAAAGATTTACGATACCTCATGTGGCGTACGGGGAGTTCCCGGTGTACCCAGAGGGGGAAAGAAATTTTTTTCCTCAATCATAAAAGCTCCGAGTGGAAAGAATATTTTGACTTATTAAAATTATTGAAATATTAGTTAAAACTTGTGGCAAATGTCTAAATATTGTATTGTTAGGCGAGTACGAACGATTCCCAAAAATTTCAAAGCTCTAGCTTGATGGGAAGTTGGTTAAATTAACGATCGAAAATTTGATGACACACACACCTAGTGAAATTCAGAAAAACGTTGTAAAAACATCCCTTCATGGTTATTTAATAATGTGCTGAAAAAGGGAGCAAACTCGGACAGTCAAAGAGGGAACGCTGGAGCTTCCTGGACAGTATCCATTACTTCATCATAAATTACTTACATGATGAAATTGATGGTATTTTTCTTTTAAATAACCATCACTTTAAATTATATTACTAGCTGTGAACACCTGCCTTTGATTTCTTAAATTTAATTTTGGTTTTTATAATTGATAATCGAATAACCCCTAAAAAAGCCAAGGTCAACTGGTTGAGAACAATATCTTAAAGGGTCCGTATCCTGTCTTCTTTATTTTTTAAATGATCTCAAAAACTCAACTTAATGGTCATACTTTGTTTTTCAAAGAAAATTAATACTATTTCAAACCTAATTAAAATAGGATAATTACTTTCTTTATCTTAATTACTAGCAAACTTTTGAAAATATTATTGTGATTTTAAAAATTGTATATGGTAGAAAGATTGTAATGTTTGGTGTTATAGAGCCTCTATAAGAATGTTATTTCCAATATCTTAAAAATACAGCCTGAACTAAGTATATTTAGTGAGCCTTTTGCAATAGTCAGAATGTAATTGAGTACCTTATACTTTTTTTTTTACTATCTTTGTAACAATATGTAATAAAAACGTACATAAAAATCACATGTGAAAGAAAACTTTTTTTTTATTCTTGCTTTTCTCTCGTAAGTCACAATGATTCCATCTGGCTCTTAGTCTATGCAAGTCTGTGCATCCCTGCTTTAGAGAATTACTAAAGTATACAATAAAAATAGGTCTCTAAACTTATTTAAAAAAATATTTAAAATTATTGCTAAACTACTACTATTTTCTTGTTTAAAATCTTATTACTCTAGTAAACTGATATGTTTTTTCTGAGAGAAGTAAATATATTATATGTCATACATCTTTCTCCCTCAGTCTTAGCAGCAACACCATTTTCACGCGTTACACATGAAAAATAAGATATGTTTTTGTTTTGGGTTATTCATTCAGCTGTACTCTTCTTCCTAAACTTAAATGAAAATATTTTACCTCATGTTCGGCACAATATGTCCCGCGAGGAGTAGGTGCCAAAAATTCTGAACAACTAATCAACCAACTTCTTCCTTAATATTATGCTTTTTTGCAGAAAATTATTTTAAAATATTTATGCATAGTAATACTTTTTAACTAGGTTTCTTCAATTTTATATACGAATATCTCTGTTTCTTTATTTCATAAAATGGCTTATAATGCTTTATATCTGATTTCTGAGAAAATGCAATCCAACATTTTTGTTAATATATCTTCATCATTGCTAGGACCACAGAGATGGAGTGAAAGCCGATATAATTAACCAAGACACATTTCTTAAGGGCCCTAATCGGGCTTTATATTACGGAACTTTTACCCACGAAATATTGTTTTTTAAACCATTATATTCGCTAAAACAGTGTTTTACTTAAAATTGTAAGCGCGTATATGTATTACTTCTTTTTTTATTAAACTCATTAAGTTAATTTTCTTATTTTTATACATTAAGCTAAACTCGCATCACAGTCATCACCAAAGCTCAAAGATTCCCAAAACAGTATTTATCATGACAAACAAAAATTAAAAAAACTATTTTTATCAGCCTTGTACATGCTTTGTTTCGAAATTACAAAAAAAAAAAAACATGATCGCGCGCGGCGTGGCGAAAATAGTGATAATAGAAATATCCATGAAATGTTATGTTCGAAAACATCCCAGTTAAAAGTCAAAGAAAATAGTAGGTATTTATGTAAATCACTTAAGCATTTCGAAATATAAAACTTCAATTTTTTTAAACTTAGTATTGTGACACTAAAAAAACACACCTGAAAAAATTAATGATGGAATAATATTACCTGTGTACTGTACAAATTTCTCAGTGTAGTCTTCAGCTGCAAGATGATTTGAGTGACAGAAAATAAGTTGGAGGAAGTGAATCTCACTTGCGTTCGACAAGTGCAGACATCACTTCTCCACCTCCTTCCCATCACTTTCTATTTCCACTGACTTTTCCTTACATATTCTTGATCACTGCATTCATTTTCTTTACCTCGGAGCTTTAACACATTCAGAATCTGTAAACTTATTCTACTTTAGAAACTATTATTTATATGACTAAAGAAACTATAACTATACAAAAGCTTATTTTTCACCAATGTTATTGAATATTTGCTCAGTTTATTATTTTTATAAAAATGCAAAAACTAGCTAATTTCATATATTGGATGCGTTAAATTAAAAAATTATTTGAACTTAAAAGGGATAAAATAGAATTCAGATTGATAAATAAGGAAAGTTCTTCTCGCTTCTCGTTTACTGGTATTGGGTCCTACGAAGTCATGATAAAATGTTTTAAATTAACCAGCACTGAAAATTTCTAAAATCTAATGTATTATCACAAAAAAAATTATTTTGAAAATTATTTAGGTTGCCATAAAACAATGATATAAGGTTGGGCGTGAAGAAACTCTTGATATATTTCTTTAACATCGCGAGCACCTGTGTTTTAAATTACTGACCATTGTTATAATAGCATAACATATCTAATCACGTTTGGATCATGTGTGATTTGGTAGAGCAAAATTAAATTATTTAAAGTACGATAATTCAAAAAAAAAAAAAATAAAAAAAAAAAAAAATCAAAGGATCATATTAAGAATCGGTGAGTAAATTTTGAGCTATTTGTGGTTTTCTCTTTACTAACCTTGGAGACTTTTTGCAATTTGAATATTATAAAATTTGAAACAGAATTGAAAGGAATAGGGGACAGATGACTTTGTTTGGAGTGAATTGTTGTTATTAATCGTTTGTATTTAAAATTTGTTAGAAGTGACTCCTGGTAAGAGTAAGTGGTAATAGAAGTCAAACTCGCTGTATTCAAAAAGTGTCTCACTCGAAGCAAGTTAGTTGGTAAGCTAGAACTTTACTGTTTAATTTTAAGCTATGATTCAAGCGCGTGAAGAATTATTTGAGAGACAGCGATCTGGCATAATATGTGAAAAACGCTAATGAAATGTGTTTGTCGTTTTTCTGACGGCTCTTCAATAAGAAATGTAACTTTATTGACTATTGAATTAAGCTTTACGATGTTTGTAGATTTAAATAATGAGAGAGAGACGTTACAATGTGACAGACAATTTGAATTAAGACGTTGGAAATTTGATAATATTTTACTGAACTTTAGAATTATTTAACTTAGTATTTTTAGCTATTTTAATAATTATTTTGCATCTTTAGTAAGATTATGTCAATACTTGCGCCTATAAATTATTTAGTGTTTGATTTGCACTTGTTAGAGTATATGGGCTGTTTCAAAAAAAATCAACCTTACACACGATTTGCTTATATATCAACAGCTACTGGATTATACATACAGGAAGCTACCGGATTAATCCTTCTGCCAATGGTTCTTAATATATTGTTTCTTCAGATAATGCTTTGACTTGAACAAATGTTAAAAATCTAATTTCTCCTGCTATCTTATCAATCAGATGCATCCAGAAATTTTCCTACAAAGATTAGTTATTCATTTATGATACGAATGTAATAATAGGTGCAATTCAGGGAGAAATAAAAATTTGATTTTTTATTTCCTCTATTTCTATCAAAAGTCTCAAAGCCTAAAGAATTATAGATAATTGGTATCATTCTTCCTTTTCGTCATACGGGCCATGAATTATAAAATCTAAAACTTTATATATATATATATATATATATATATATATATATATATATATATATGTATATATATATATATAATTTTTAATACAATTATCTAAGAAAGCTCTGGGAAGCAAATCTGAGATTTGGATATTAGAATGAACTAAAAAGACAAGGTAATATAAAATTTGTGAAACACTAATGCGTTACTTAACGATTTATTTTAACTTCTCATGTACAATTTTTTTTAAAAAAAAAAAAGTTATTCTTACCAAAAATTTTCAAAATGCGATTAAACTTGCCATTTTGAAAGAATATTGACTGAGTTAAAGGTATTTTGACTCTTGACTCTCAGCTGTTTTCTCGTGTTTCAAAATTTCTTATTATTGATTCAATCTAATTATTGCTTTTATTGGTCATATTCCTTTTATTTAGGAAATATAAAAGTGAGAAAAATATCTATATGGTTACAAGTTTTTAATAAACTTGTTCTTAGCCATTTTCATCAAATTGTATAATTAATGGTATAATGGTATTTTAATAGTACAAAACTATAAATAATTAATTCCAGATAGAAAATGGTAAACTAAAGTACGCTTTAATTGAATAAAATATTTTTCATCAGACTCGTATGTGCATATAATTTATTTTTCATATATAATTTAGACAGTTTAGATATTTTTTGCCAGTAGCAATTATTGAGAGGAAGAACAAAAAAAAAAAAAAAAAAAAAAAAACCCTGAAAACACCTCTATGAATTCCTAGAGCAGCTATTTAGATAACAGGTAAATAAATGCTTAAAAAAATTTTGAGTTAGGTGAAATTTTTCTTTTAGAAAAGTCTAAACAATTAATCAATTACATTATTAATGAGGCAGAGTAAGAAAGAGAAACATTTCCTGCTCTACTTTTTTAAACTTGTTTTTTATATCCCTTTCCATTAGTAATTTGCTTGGGGCCCCCCCCCCCCCCTTTTTTTTTTACCGTTAATTTAATACGTTTTAAAAACATTTCACTCGGACAAATTTTTAAAAGCATTTTTTGCATAAATTCGAACTAAATGTACGCTATTTCTACTAAACGTATGTATGTTTTCTACAATTTATAATTACCAAGAAAAAATATGCATAAAGGAAATAAATTTTTTAAATGCAGGATTTTACAAGGCAATAAAAACTATGTGTAATTAAATATGGAACAGGGATTTCATTCTAAGATAAGTTTACTTTATTCATTTAGAATATTTTGTGGTATAAGAAACTTTGCTCCTTTATTTTTGCTGTTAATCAAGTTTCTGTTAAGTAATTTGCTATTGAGATTATTTGACCCCACAAAACACGTTTAACAACGCTTGTCTGTCCAAAGCAAGATATAAACTTTTAAAACATTGTAATATCCATTTTGAATTTTCGATGTCTGCGTTTCTTGGTTTAATTGATGCTGTTTCAATATTAAAGTAATTTATGCTTAACTTTTCTTTCTTTACGAATTAAATTTCCTTTTGTTCTCTCTCTCTCTCTCATATATATATATATATATATAATATTAACGAACAGGAACCAAACATTTCATTAAACGTTAATTAGCAGCCCCCAAAAAATTATCTTTTAAACTACATTAACACAGTATTAAGTTGAAATAACAATCCATATTATTCCAAATTTTAAAAGTAGAAGACGATGAAACTACATTTTCCCTATGAAGTTATTATTAATCTTTTTGCTATTTACCTATCAACTATCAGTCAAAATAAATAAAATTGTACATAAATCGTGCGCAATTCAACAATGATACAAGACAGATAAGTAAATGAAGTTTTAATTACATAATATTTAAGCAAAATAAAATAAACAATGCCTTTCAAGACTTACCAATTTTTGGAGTTGAATATGTTGTTATTTTGCTCTCGTATCAGCTGGAAGAGATAGATCTGGCACATAATAAATTTCACTGTCAAGATCTATTGTTCCAACTGAAACAAAGTGCAAATATGTTCCTCCTTCTTTTAGATATCTTCGACTAAATTCAGATTCCTTCTTAACCGAAAACCTGAGTTCTTTGTAGAAAAACTGTCTTCTTAGTATTGTTAGCTATAAAAGTATAGAATACGACACAGCAAGGTCAAATTCGAATCCTGATAAGCTATCAATGTTTGCGTTGTATAGTGGTTAGTTCTCAAGCGATTCAAAGTCCTTAGATTTTTAAGGGTGTGGCCTACAAATCTAGTCTGCTTGTGTATCAGTCTAAAAAATAATATATGTCTTGATACTTTTTTTGGAATCTAATCTTAGATGGCTACTCATAGTCAACTCCAACATTTATCCAAATTAAATTGATCTAACCAAAACCAAGGAAAACCTTATAAAAATTCAATGATGTACTTGCGAATTCTTTAACTTAAAATCAGAATTAGATAACTGGCTTTTCTCCAATATATTCTCTGATATAGAAAATATTTTAACGGTCATTTTACTAAAAAGCGCAGTATTGTATTTTCTTGCAACCAACGAATCAAATAGCATTTTCCTATGAATAGTAATCTTATTAGGAGAGAAGTTATTAGCTAATACGTACTTGTTGTCAAATACTTAATAATTAAGGATAGTAAAAATTAAACCTATGTTTGATCAAAAAAGAAAAAGATATATATCTTCAAAAACTACAATCTTTCTGTAAATTAAATTCGCTCAAATTTCAAAGACGTGAAAATATTTACAAAATTGTTTTTCTTTAGTTTAATTTAATTCGGTGTTTGTTGTTGAATTAAGTGAATTTTTTGTACTCCAAACGTTTATTTCGAATAAGTTTTATTTGGATTTAAACTTTCATTTATAATTAAGACTGAAATGTTAATCAACATCATGGGCATTATGTTCGTCTTGGAACTCGGTTTTAATGAAGATAAGGATCAAATACTAGTTACATCAAATGTATATGATAAGAATTGAGAAGTTTCTTTTGCATGTGGGCTGAACAAATTTATCTGGTTATCCAAATTTCTGTCAAGTGGGATTTTACGAGACAAGATAGTACGAAACGAGATATTTTACTTATTAAGTCAATCTTAAAAATTATCAACATATAAAAACAAAGTATAATAAGTAGGTAATTATTTAAAAATGCTCATAAATTAGTCTCGGATGGGAAAATGACGCTAAATCTTTACTTTGAAATACCTTTAGATTAAATGCCGATGTTACTATTTCATTTGATAGATAGTTAAGAAGATTGATCTTAATTTAAGTAATTTTTTCTTTATCTTTTAATCTTCTTTTACTGAATAAAGCCATTAAAATGTATGGATAGTTCTGGTTACTTGATTCTAATATTTCATCTTTCATTTAAAAAAAAGAAAGAAAATAGGATACGGTGAAAATAGCACATAATACAAAATAAAGGGGGAAATTAAAAATGATCTCAAGAGCATATAGTTTATTTCTAAATTTTCTCAAATTCTGAAAATTTCTTTTCTCTATTTGCTTTACTTAACTGTTTTTTTGTATTTGTGTGAGGGTTAAACACTTTATGTGTAACTTTACCCGAGCATTTTTCCACCGTTTAATTTGTCATTATTGTGTATCTGTTTTTAGCCTTTATTCACAAGTTTCTTTTCTTTCTATATAATCTGCAATGCAAAAAGAGCAAATTATATAAAAATGTATTCGTTATTTCACAAAACATGGCGGATCAAAAGCATTTCTCTTACAATTTTGCTATGCAAAAGGGATGTTTTTTTATGACTTATCCAATGGAAACTTAAAATCAACGGTACTAACTTATTTTTGTAGAATATATAAAGTCTCATTCGAAAAAAGCTGAAATTTTGTTACCAATGCTTTATTTTTTTATTTTTATAAGAAGACTGATATGATTTCTAATCAAAAGCCTATACATAAATATTAAATCGGGGAATATGAATAAAATTTCAAACTATCTGAATTTAAATATATTCATTAAATATACAAATACACATTTAAAATACAGAAATCACATGTTTAAATTTAAACAATGAAATTGGGTTTTTTTCTTTACTTAACACACGCGGATGCAAATAAACGATTACACAGTGAAAATTATGTTTCGGTTGTCAGTTCTTTAACTAATTTCATTTTTAATATTTTAAAAGAGTTTATTATTAAATTGAAATGTGTGATTTGGGTGCAAATCGACAGAATTTTTTTTTGCTAAACTTTTAACATTTGTTTCAAAACATCATGAGAATGATATTAAAACTGCTTCCAGCATAATCAAGTCTTAAAAAGGAATTATATTTACTTCAAGTGTTTCAGGCGTAAAATTTACTTATGTTTTGGTCTGAAATCTATGTATTTAGAACATGTTGTATGCTTTTACTTAAATAAGTAATAATTATTATTAATGATAAAAAACTAACAATAAATAAAAGATACTTTTGATTATTAGTTTCGAAATAATATTTTATTTCATTTGCATGTAAAAAATAAGGCTGCAGTTCATTCCTTTAAAGCGGTTTGTCTCAATGTTCATTTTAAGATATGATCTTATAAGAATCAATTATATGTCTTAAAATTTATTAATATTTTAAATCTTTTCAATCATTGCTTTACTTTAATAACTATAAAATTAAAGAGCGGTAACATAAAGGATTACCTTGAACAATTATTTAAATTTCATCTTATTCTTTATAAGTCTAAATATCTGTTAAAAGTTTAAATTACGATAATTACAACGTTAAGTTTCAATTGATACCCTTGATAATCTTATATTTTTTTTAGTTGAATACGTGATGAAAAATTGAAAATAATAATAATAATAATTCTTTCGATCCCCGTAAATACGCTGCATTTTGAAATTTCACTCTTCTCATTCTTAACAAATAAATTCACCGCTATGCCCTAATAAATAATGAATGAATTAAAATAAATTGTTTGATGTTGATAGTCTATTTCAAGTTATATAATATGCAGCTTCTAAGACATTTAGCAAAAAACTGTTTATATTTTTTTTTTTGTGCTTAAAAATTTATTTAGCTAAGCAATCGCTCTTAACATTATTTTCTTCTAAAAGCTTACTTAAGTATAATGATCATTAAGACATTTCTTCCTAATTATAAGCTATTCTTAAAACAATTTATAACAGTAAATTTTTTAATACTTTACTAAATAATATATTGACTTAAATATTTTTCCTGCAGATTAAAAAAATACTTTATACAGTTTTTTTTTTTTTTTTTTTTTTCTTAAAGAAAGTTTTAACTGTATAAAACAAACTTAAAAAAGAAACAGAAATGTTATTGAAATTCGAATGACCGATAATCATACACTAGTGCCTTAGTAAGTTAGAAATCAATTTTTATAAAATTATTTTACAACAGCATGGGTACTGAATGTCCTTTAAGAAAAGCCGGTTTAATTATTGAAACAATATTTCAATAAATTTTATAATCACAATAGAATATCGTAATTACCTTGAAAAGAATAGGCTGGAATTCAATCGTTTTTCAATCCTTGTAGCTTAGTGGGGTCTCACATCGGTAGGAGTATTGATTTACAATAAATGATTATTCTTGGAGTACCAAGTCTGAAGCTGAAGTGATTTTGTGTTAGCAACCACTACTTACGTTACTTATATATAACTGATAAAACTCATGGCAAAGGAAACCAGATTGCATCAAACGTGGGGACAAAGTACTGAACCTTTAGTGGTAAGCAAACATTGGCGATAACACTCTCCAGTTCAGGATGCACAATGCACGGTATGAAGCGGCAGCTTTGTTCAGTAATGTCACTCCTTATAACCTTAACATCCATTATACATATCTCTACCAGGCCATACTATAAAAAAAAAAAAAAGTCACCTTTTTATCACATAAGGTTCCTTTTAAGGTTGACGATATGGATTTTGGGTCGATAAGATTACAAAGACAGTTTAAGTTTTTTAAAGTTGCTCTTCAACGATTGTTTTCCCATGTTCGCAGTTAAATTTAATGAATTGAAGCCAAAAAAAAAATTATACTTGTTTACTCAAACACATCTATTAAATAATGATGAATGAGCTAAACGTTCATTTAGATTTATTTTATTGCAAAAATGATCCTTTAATTACTATTTTTCTTTACTGAAGATTTTAAATTGTTTTAGTACATGTCTTTTAAAAAATATTGACTATAAAGTTAAGGCAAAAATGTGACATCAAAAACTTCTATTTAAGATTCTCCTAACTTTGATAAGAATCCGAATTTGTTATGCTCAGTACAAAATAAAAATAATTTCTTCCATAATTTTCGCATCAGAAGTATTGCTCTTTTAAGTACGCTGTACTATAAGATTACAACATTTTTATTAGGGAACACAGATAATTTGTTTGAAACATATTATAATTAGGCTTTAGGAAAAAATTTCAGATTTAGAAAACAAAGAAGTATTAATTTCTGATTGTTAACTTTACAAAAAAAGACCTAAAATCTCAAAGTGCTCTTCTAAGATTATATTTAATACAAATAATAGTGTATTATGTAAGATACGCGGTGATCAAGTGTGATATGTGGTTTTAAAACTGAAAAAAAAAATAATAATAACATTGTAAATTTATAAGAGAGTCATTTAAAAAAAAATTAACCATTAACATTATGAAAAAAGAACTCAGAGAAAAAAAATATTTAAAAATGAGAAAAAGAAATTGGATTGGAATTGCATCTTTGGAAAAAGAGATTTAGTGCATTTGCTCGTTTTTTATCTTACTATATTTATCTGTAATCAAATTTCGTTTTATCATTTTGAGCAATTTAGACATCTTGGATATTCATTGCTTAAAGGTGCTATTATAATCTTTGTTTCCTAGACGACAGAAACTGAAAGTAAAAAGAGGAGAGTCTTTTAATTTCATAATAATTATTAATATGAAGCAGTTTGTTAAATAAATAAAATAGTATGTTGTGACAACTATCTTTCATAATTTGAATGAAACAGATATAATAAATTCATAAATTTTCTCTCTTTAAGATTTGGTTTGATATCAAAAGTTTTTGATTTAAACAAATTTTCAAATTTTAAACAAAAATACTTTATTCTCTAAAAAAAACCTTTATTTAACATTCATGATTTAATTTCATCGAACAGTTAAAAAAATGACATGATTGAAGTTTTAACTCTTTCTTTCATTTCTTGCAATATTCCACTTCAATTTTCATTTTCAACAGTGAATGACTAACGATTAATATATGAATTCCTTTACTCATAATAATTCTAATCTAAAAAAAGGGTCTACAATTTATTCGGAGAGAAGTTGAATTTGTGGATTTTTATGTGCACGTCAATTTCCAATAATTCAGTTTAAAAGCATTTTCCTATATAAAGCATTATAGACTTGTTTTTCTTTTTATTTTTATATTTAGCTTATTTACAAAAAAAAAAAAATCAAAAATTATCTTGGAGGCGCACCAGATGGCAGCTCGAGCAAGAGACTATTTGAAGTGCTATCTTTTTTTTTTTTTTTCTTTTTAAACTGAAGACAATCTTTTGCTTTAATTATATACAATACTTATATACCATAATTACAAAACTGATTTTTTTTATATACCGTTAAACACGGATATGTCTTCAGGACTTTTTATAAATAACTTCAGCTATTCTTTTAAGACGAGGAAATAAAAGCTTCTAGATATTGAAATTGTTTGTATCAGTTGGAAGTAAGTTACAATTTTACAAGAACTCATCACTGTTTGTTTTTTATTGAGGAATAATTTCTCCCATGAAGGAAATGAATTTTTTTTTCTTAATATTATAATTCATTTAACAAGAACGTTTGTGTACGGCTACAAGTGGGATATAGTGTTAAAACGAAAGTAAAACAATTCGATATAAAAACCAACGTTTTTAAAAACAACGTTTTTATATGGTGGCAAAGTTTATTAAAGAAAATTATTGAAATATTAGTTAAAACTGTTGGCTATTTTTAACTTTAAAATTTACTTAAAAAAGAGATATTTGTGAGCGTGTTTAAAAATTCATAATACTCATAAAATCAAAACATGCATTTGAAAGTTTGTAAGCCATTCTATTAAAAAAAAAAATGGGAACCAGAATTCAGAAAAAATTATTGTGATAAGACATGGTGCCAAATATTGGAAACTTTCTTTCTTGCTCATGATTATTGACTAAAAGTCAGCAACCCTTACTATCTCGGAGATAGTAAAGGGAGATAGTATCTCCCCTTTGTGAGTACAATAGTTTTACGAGGCGTCATGTGGTGTGGGGAGTGCCCGGTGTTCCCAGAGGGGGAAATTTTTTTTTTCCTCAATCCTAAAAGCACCTAGAGGAAAGAATATTTTGACTTATTAAAATTATTGAAATATTAGTTAAAACTTGTCGCAAACGTCTAAATATTGCATTGTTAGGCGAGTACGAACGATTCCCGAAATTTCAAAGCTCTAGCTTGATGGGAAGTTGGTTAAATTAACGATCGAAAATTTGATGACACACACACACACTCACACACACACACACACACACACACACACACCAAGTGAAATTCAGAAAAACGTTGTAATAAGGTAACAGAGCACACACACACGTGTGTGTGTGTGTGTGTGTGTGTGTGTGTGTACGGAAAAAATATAAAACATCAGTTAATAAAACAAAAAGAAATGGTGAATCAAAACAGAAAAATAAACGAAACAAAAATAATAGAAATCAATATGTCAAAAAGTAATTTCAGACTGAGGACCAAATACGTGAGGTTAAGCTAGTTTGATGGTACCAACCTTCTCCTTATGCAAATTGGTCGGCTGAATTTGAAATATTCAAAATTTAATGGAGCGCAGTAATTAAAAGTAAAAAAATATATAATAAGTTGTCATTCGCACGATTTGAAAAACAAATAGCAATTAAATCAAAAAGTAATAAAAATCACATGCAAGCTATTACTTACAAAAAAATTGAAAGAAATGAAGATTCAATTGGGAGAATATATATGTAAAAGTCTCCAACAACAACAAAAAGTGCTGAAACATATATGTTTAATACTCAAAAAGAAACAAAAAGCAAAGCATCATCACTAACAGAAAATCAAAAAAGATGCAAGCTGTTAGTACTTGGTGGGCTATTAGTTGTTTGGTTGTGTAAAATAGTCCAAAATATGTGTAAAAGTGTGGAAACGGCGATAAGAGTAATTGTAATCTTCACAACTGGACTACCAACGAGCTAACATTGTGAACCTAATATTGTGGGTGGATTTGAAAATAAATCACAATTTACATAGATGGTCAATATATTTGAGTGAGTGTTTCATAAAATTTATGGGATAATCATGCTCCGAACAACTCCAGAAAATTTTTTTAACATTATTTAACTAGTCTATTTTATGTAAGGTTAAATTGTTATACCGTAATAAGAAAATAAATTCAATATTCCTATAAATAGATATATGTAAATTGCTGTTCCAAAAAGGAATTTTAATAATACGAATTTAAAACTTTCTCTTTTATCACAAATATTGCTAATTAAATTATCACCAACAATAAAAAAAATATCTAAATCAAGAAATTCAACTTTATTTGAATTAAATTAGTTTTTAATACGTTAAGGTAATCAGGGTAGCATGTATTACTTGTTTAAATTCATTAGTTTTACGATAAATAATCAAATCATTTATATAACAATAAAGAAAGTAAGAATCGGTATCACTATGTTCAATTTCAAAAAATTGCAAATAAGGTTTGGTAAGATCACCTTGAAGCAGACTTCTAATTCACTTATTAACATTTTGACCGAAAACGAGGAAATTTTCTTGTAATACAAGTTAATAAGAGTATCGAGTTTTCCTTATTTTAATGTGTTATTAAATTGATATTTATTGTATAAAAGCAAAGAACCCTATTCAAATCAGTATCTGTGGAGTTGAAAAAATCTTCGAAATCGTATTCTTGCATTGAAGAATTCTTATCTATACCTCAAGACCCCGATAATTTCAAAACTGTTTTTAATTATAGTAATTTGTTTAAGATTATCAATAGTTTTCTAAAGAATCGATTGCAAAACTCTATCATATTAGCTGATGTAAGTATTTGTAATACTTCGAAATTCAATTGGCTTTTCAAGAAATTTTGGCATTAAAAATATGTAGATATTTGATATTCGTAAAATGATAACCCAATTTTTATAATGTGCTAAAAGATTATTATTATTTTCTTTGTTACTATATTTGGAAAATGTTATTATTTAATATATGTTCACTCAGCAATTTACTATAATAAAATTTACGTATAATTGATATAACTGCATAATTTGTTGGAGCCTTAACTATGTAAACCATCAAAAAATCCCTCTTGAAATTCTCTATACCAAGTCTAAGATTTCTTTAAGTGTTTTTTACTCGATGGGCTATTTTGTTTTGTTTTCCTTTAAATGTTTTATTAACTAATGGTTCATTTTTTTTCTGTATATACGTATCTTACATACATGCAATTGTTTTTTAAAAAGGAAATATTAAATTATTACTTTAAAAATGTAGATTTTGTGAGCGTTATAATTTCGGATCATAAAGGGAGTTTAATAATCAAGGATAGAATGAAAAAATTCAAAAAAAGAATGAAGTAGAAAATCTCGAGTCTGATTTTGAAAATTTTCCAAAGAATAGAGCAAATATCTCATAACCTTTTGTACAATAAAAAATAAATAAACAGAAATCAAATAATGTCGTATCGATCTTAAATTTTTTTGTACTCATAATGCTCATTAAATAGGCAATAAAGAATTAAATATTTTTTATAATAATATCTGAAATAAGTCTCCTCTTTGAAAACTTTATAATAAATGCACAAATGAATATCAGTTTATATCTTTGGGAATTATAGATAGTCGAGAGAATATCAAACTTTTATACAATCTAAAGAAGTTATTCATTAACGCATGAGTAATATTCGTCTCCTCATATCAAATATAACTAATATATTTTCCTTTTACTATATCAAAAGAATTGATTCTTGTATTCAAAATCGGAAAGTATTTGTAAAGATCGATTTTCTTTGATTAATTTTAAAAAGTACATGGAATTTGAATCGCATTTTTAACCACTGAAAGTACAAAGTTAGCTAAGTTATGAGAAGAAATTCGGAAATTTAAGTCATAATAAAAATAACGGATGTCGTTGTAATGGAAGTTGAGAATTATCAACGTCATATTACTATGCAAAGAAAACAAAAAGGTGAACAAACATTGTAAATTATCAAAAGATAATAGCCGAAGAACATGAAACAGTTCTTGCTGACTCATACATCACAATCGAATTGGTAATAAGAAAGGAAGTTGTTTTTGGCATTCCCCTCTATCTTTTGTGTGTGTGTCTTTTATCTATGATATTATCATTCATCCAATTTTTTTTGCATTAAAGTCAAAAATATAAAATATGTCTTGCCGTCTTGCACAGTCGATATAAAGCTAACTTCTTTTCAGAATCATAATTTTATGCAACTGCTTAAAAGAACTTTATCCTTTTTATGAGCATGTTTCATTGATATTAAATATATTTATATCTTTGGGTTCTGTTAAATATTTCTTATCCGACAGAGTCGTATAAGGTTTACTGTCACTGAGACGCCTTCGACAAGGGGGGGGGGGGGAGGGTGGGGAGTGTAATGGGCATGGCCGCGCCAACGTTATTTTTGTCGAGTTGTGAGTTCGAGTCCTGATGCAAGTAAAGACCCACTGTTTAGTGAGGCTGATGTACGTTAAATCTGACAAGGTACCAAGTGTGGAAGTTTGAAGAGGGAGGCGTCAGCTCAGTGTTATCCACGTTACTTGATCGAGGTTCAAAATTACGAGGTCCTTCACCAATAGCCCTCATGATGCTTTTCAGTGCATCGCTTATAAACGATCATAATCTGACAAGGAAAAATGAGCTTATTTTATGACAAATTTAAATAATCCTCACTCTTTCAAAATGAAAAGCAATGGAAGTCATATTTTAACATCGAGACATCAGTATATTTATGTATCTGTTTACGTAAAAAATGTTACATTTATAAACATAAGTAATTATGTATGATAAATTGATAACCAGTAGTGATATTTACACTTGTAAGTCACGTATTTATTTTTAGGTACCTCGTACATAAAATATACTGCATTTATAATTTTAAAAATTTACCAAGTACTTATAAACAGGACATTCTATATGCTGAACATAATTATAATTTAAAAAACTGAATGTAAAAAAAAATTTAAATGTTATGGTTCAAATTTCACATAATTTTTGCAGAAATATTGGGTCAAACCTAAAATATGTGTCTTAATTAGAAGAAAAAAAATGCTCACCGTATAAGAAATAGCCTCTTTTTATAATAAGGAAAATATCAACCCTATAAATAGAGGAGATTTTCTGAAAGGTCTACCAGAATTTTTATAAAAATGCATATTGAGAAAACACGAATACGGAAAGTTTCCTCAATGACGAGGCACGTTTGATTACAATTTAAAAATTCGATTTTGGAACGTTCTGTTTTATCAAATTCTCGTAAGTAATGCATCTACAGATTCAACGAAGTTCCCTCTATTTCTTAAGAACAAAATCAGAAAATGTAAATATTGAAGCATTTTAAACGTCTCAATTACTTTTTACTCAATTACTTTCTCAATTACGTCTCAATTTTTTTTTCTGTTACTAATGATATAAAGCATTAAACATTTTGAGGAATAAAAATGCATTCATTTTCAACACATTAAAATGACAAAAAAAAAAAAAAAAAATTACGAGAACCTAATGAATCTGAGTCGTATTAATGATTCCAAATGCTAATTAATTACATGGTTTATTGTATTCTTAAATATTTACACACTATATATATATCTTGATTTTTCAAGATTGTCTTCACTTAATATTACAAAAATAGAATTTAAACTTGAGAATAATTTTTCGTACAGAGAACTGTATGTTTTATTTTACTTTTTACTTCTGTTTGAATCGATTTTTTTTCCAAGTACAATATTTTCCATATTTTCTCTCTATGCCTTAAAGTTAAATGTATCTTTAACTTATTCACCAAAATGGAAAATTGTCTATTCATTGAATATTTTTAAATTTTAAGCTCATTAATTAATAATTGGATATAAGTGATTAAAAAGTGGAATTTTAAGTAATAATACAACATTATTTATATTTAAAATATATTCTGAATTTGGTATTAAAAAATATTCTGAATTTAACATTAGGTAAAAACAAGTTTAAGATAAGAGAATTTAAAAAGTTTCGAAAAATTGGGAAAAGAAGAATATCAAGAATTTTTTTTTCAATTTGACTAAGCATTTTGTCTATTCCAAACACTAAAGAATTTCCAAATATCCAAAACTAAGCTTTAGCATCTTTGAAATATTTATTCACCAAGAAATACTTATCGTATAAAAAATATTTCTAAATCCGGCCTAAAGTACAACTTTTATTCTCATGAAAAAGCAAGTTTATCAGCTTTCATTTTTCGATCCTGTGACGTCAATATTTGCTCTATGATTGGAGAAAAATGCGGCAGAAATCGTACTTTATGTTTGTTCCGAAGACATTCCTCGATTTATCATGTTATGGAATGAATAAAAAATTAGCAGTGAAGAAAATATAGATCTTTTGGTAATGAAATGAATTTTTTAGAGTGCGGATTCCTTGTTAAATTTTCATATATTTGAAAACAAATGTCTTATTTATATTCATGCAAATGCATCATTATTTTATACATGTAGAATTTTAAATGTGAATATGTAAATTAGGATGATGCTTAAAATAGACATAGAATTGTAAAAAAAAATTATAAAAAGGAAAGAAATTTTTTCCCATTTGCATTTTATGCCAGTGTATTTATAATTTGAATATAGCAAAGAAAGCCTGAGATTACTATTTTTCTCCTATAAAATTTCTAACAAGTAATTTAGGAATTGATACTTCCAAAGACAAAGCGCTCGAGTAAATTCCTTTTCACACTAAATACAAATTCAGTATCCTTTTTTACGCAGTAATCCAAACTTTAAGACAGTAAAATCATTTCCAGGAATCATGATGTTTCTATTAAAGCAAAATACCGAAGAGAAAAAGTATACTGAGTCTCTGTCACCGATGGTCAAAATCATGTGATGTATGTAAGAGAGGAGAAAAATGCAGGTGTGTGTGTGGGTGAATTCCAAAAAGGTTAAATCATATATATTTTTTCATTTTGATGTAGCAAAAAGTTTGAAACCGCAAGAATTAGTTACCTGGCTGAGTCAGGTGTTTTATTTGCTGTAAAAACGATAAAGCCACAAAAATTTTTGTGTTCACTGGATTAAATGCACTTATTTTCCCTCTAGTGTTACAATTGAGTAACTAAAAAGAAATTATCTTACAATGATTTCATGAAAAGAAAAGAATCTGTGCCACAAGAATGTAATTCACACATTCCGTATTTCCTATGAGTTAAATTAGGTTCATTCCAGAAGAAAAAAATAGGGATTGATGTGACTGCAAACCGTAAAAACAATAATTTTGAAGGAAATAGAAAACCTATAACAAATCTAAAACGGAAGTTTTGAGAAATGTTTCTCCGAAGAAAATTTGAACTTTTTAGAAGAAAAGTTCAAATTTTCTTCG